>BSBM01001595.1:4722500-5073669 GCA_027924585.1 Larix kaempferi | reverse complement strand
TCGAGTATTGGTCAAGTACATCAATGACCAAATAATTTGTCTATACATGGTGAAATCTACTATCTCTAATGAAGCATCATTCAGGAGCTTCAAGTTTGTCACCATTGGAGTAGTCATTGCCTATTAGGAACCCATGACTTTCCTTTGTTAGTATATTGTTGTTGGATGCATATGCTTTGTAAGTTGTCCCGTAGTATTTGTTGATCCATAGTTTGTGTTATTGTTGTTTGATGCATATGCTTTGCAAGTCGCCCGTAGTATTGTTGATCCATAGTTTGTATTGGCCCATGGTTTTGACCCATAGTATTGGCACTTAGACTTAGTATATAAGTGTGTGTTGAGGCTTATAAAGGCACCGTGAAATTATTTATATTGAGCTTGCTCAAAAGAGGTTGCCCCCTCGAAGTGGCCTGCGATCAATAAAAGTGATTCTGAGTTATGTTATTTCTGCTATTTCATATTTTCATTAATTAATTGTTGCAGGTTCTTCACATTTGGTATCAGAGCACTTTCTTGGGCTCGTTGGGTGGAATTTCTGCCAATTTTTTTTTTTGCATCTGTTGCAAGTTCGGATCTGGGAATAATCCCTATCCGCTTAACTATGGGAAGTACTTGGGCATAAGACCTAAAAATTATTGTGAGGAGTATCATAGGAACCCCAAAGTAGCTGGCCCATTGAGAGGACCTGCCAGCGAGAAGGGAAACGACCCCTACCTTATTGACTAGTTCCCACCCGTGAGGTACACCAAGAGCTGTCGTTTGTGGCAAAGCGGTTATCAGTTTTACCTAAGCCATTGAGTGAGGGGTACTGCCCCAATACGTAAGCCGTCAGACAACATTGGTGGCCGGAGTGAAACACCTGAACTGTTAGGAAACCACACATACCTAGGGTCCATATCTATTTTCAGCTAAACTGTTGTCGATCACTTCCGCGCCGTTTCAGATCCAGCTATTTCAGATCCATTCTGAAAGCCGTTCTAGATCCAGTCATTTCAGATCTATTTCAGATCCACCCATTTTCGATCCATTTGGTGCCGTCTCAGATCCCTCTGTTTCCGATCACTTCCGCGCCATTGCTAATCTATCTGTTTTCGATCCCTTCCGCACCGTTTCAGATCAATTCTTGAAAGAAAAAAAAATTTCCTATCAAATTCTATTTTTTGGCCATATCTCCCTTGTTTTCACTCTGTTTCCCTTGAAACTTTCCTAACACCCCTGTAATCCCATTCTGCATATTTCATTCTTGAAGACCCTATCCCAATTTCCACTTCCCAAAGCCCGAAATCCCACATTTGTCTATTTTTAGGGTTTGCCATAACTTCTTCGGATTTCACCCAATCGCCTTCAAATTTTACCACAATTCCTTTCCTAATTCTGCTTCTTTGTCCCTCCCTACCAAATTTTCTCATTCCTTCACCCCGCTTCTGAAATCCTCATTTTTTGCTTCCTTGTCCATTTGATAGTGTCCAAAACCTAGTCAAACCCAAATTACCCTTTAAATTTTTTCCCAAATCCAGATTTTCCTTTACTGAAACTGTTTTTGTTTTTGTTTTTCTACCCACTCAAAAAAAAAAAATCTTGAAAAATTATGTTTTTTTGTCATATCTCCCTTGTTTTCACTCTGTTTCCCTTGAAACTTTCCTAACACCCCTGTAATCCCATTCTGCATATTTCATTCTTGAAGACCCTATCCCAAATTCCACTTCTCAAAGTCCAAAATCTCACATTTGTCTATTTTTAGGGTTTGCCATAACTTCTTCGGATTTCACCCAATTGCCTTTAAAGTTTACCATATAATTCCTTTCCTAATTCTAGTTCTTTGTCCCTCCCTGCCAAATTTTCTCATTCCTTCACCCCGCTTCTGAAATCCTCATTTTCTGCTTCTCTGTCCATTTGATAGTGTCCAAAACCTAGTCAAACCCAAATTACCCTTTAAATTTTTTCCCAAATCTAGATTTTCCTTTACTGAAACAGTTTCTGTTTTTGCTTTTCTACCCACTAAAAAAAAAAAAATCCTAAATTTTTTTGTTTTTTTGCCATATCTCCCTTGTTTTCACTCCGTTTCCTTTGAAACTTTCCTGAAACCCTTGCAATCCCATTCTGCATATTTCATTCCTGAAGACCTTATCCCAAATTCCACTTCCCAAAGCCTGAAATCCCACATTTGTTTATTTTTAGGGTTTGCCATAAATTCTTCAGATTTCACCCAATCGCCTTCAAATTTTACCATAGAATCCTTTCCTAATTCTGCTTCTTTGTCCCTCCCTGCCAAATTTTCTCATTCCTTCACCCCGCTTCTGAAATCCTCATTTTATGCTTCCCTGTCCATTCGACAATGTCCAAAACCTAGTCAAACCCAAATTACCCTTTAAATTTTTCCCAAGTCCAGATTTTCCTTTACTGAAACAATTTATGTTTTTGTTTTTCTACCCACTCAAAAAAAAAAGAAAACTCTTGGTTATGGTTGTCACCCGCGCAGGAGCAAAAACCATGGAAGAAGCAATTGCAGCCATTCAAGCCAAACTCCAGGATCGGGATAAAAAATTTCTCAGCCTCCATCTTGAGCATTCAGCCATGAACAACAAATGACAGTCCGAGTCTTCATCAAACAATGGGTTCTCTTCTTCCAGCAATTTACGTGGTCCGAAGCTTGATTTTCCTCGCTTCAATGGTACTGATCCGACTGGATGGATCTATCGTGCAGAACAGTATTTCAGTCTGCATAATACTTTTGATGTCAAGAAAGTTCCACTTGCATCCTTTCATTTGGAACATAAAGCTCTTCAATGGTACCGTTGGTACATCAAAGCTAATGAAGAGCCAAAATGGATAGATTTTTGCAAGTTCCTTTTGCAACGATTTGGTCCTAGTGCTTTTGATGACTTCACAGGATCTCTCACTAAACTTCATCAAATTGGCACTGTGAGAGAGTACCAAACTGAATTTGAGAAACTAGCCAACCACACCGAAGGATTTCCTGGTAACTTCTATCGGAGTTGTTTTATCAGTGGTCTAAAGGATGCAATCCGCTCTGAGGTCAAAATGTTCTGTCCCAACACAATGATGGAAGCCCTGGGGTTGGCTAAGTTGGCAGAAGACAAGATTGTAGCCCAACAATGCTCCAAACCCACTTTTGTTCCCTTCCGAAATATGGGTTCTCAACGACCTCCCATCCTGCCAGCTCCTCGACCAACTTCTATGAAGCATTTGTCTGAAACCGAAATGCAGGCACGCAGAGAAAAAGGACTTTGTTATAAATGTGATGAGAAATTCACTCGGGGACATAGATGTGTTCAACAAAAGCTCTATCTCTTGGATATGGATTCTTCGCCTACCTCTGAAATTGGTGAAGAAGCTCCAAATACAGTGGATGCTCAGGTCGACATTCCGGAGCCCCCTATTGACCCTCCGTCTCAGGATGACCAGCCAAAGATATCTCTCCATGCTTTAGCTGGAATCACCACCCCCCAAACCATGCGAGCCAGGGGCTACTTCAAGAAGCTTCCTCTTACAATACTCACTGATTCTGGTAGCACTCATAATTTCATTGACCCTCGAATTGTCGAATAGGCTGATTGTTTTATCCATCCTTGCTCCAACTTTGAAGTCATGGTTGCTAATGGGGGCACCTTACCTTGCAAAGAGAAGTGTCGTAATGTGCATATCTCTATGGGATATTATAACCTATGCGCTGACATGTTTTCCTTGACCTTAGGAGGATGTGATGTGGTTTTGGGCACTCAATGGCTACGCACACTTAGCCCCATCTTATGGGATTTTGCTGAACTTTGGATGCAGTTTTCCCCCAATGGACAAAAACACACATTGACAGGCTTACAACCAGGGTCTCTCAGCATCATCATTTCACATCGCATGGAAAAAATCCTTAAGAATAATTTGCATGGTGTCATCGCCTAGATCCATTCCATTCAGATGCAACCATCAGTGGTCTCCACTACTCCTTTGGATCTACAACAAATTGTGGATCGATATACAAGTGTCTTTGTTGAACCAGTGGGATTGCCACCTTCAAGGCCAGAGGAACATTGTATTTAGCTCCTTCCTGGAAGCGTTCCTCCCAACATCAGGCCCTATCGCTACCCATTTCACCAAAAAACAAAGATTGAAATGCTTGTTCGGGACTTACTGAAGCAAGGTATTATTCGCCCAAGCACTAGTTCCTTTTCTTCACCAATTCTTCTTGTCCGTAAAAAGATGAGTCATGGAACCTCTGCATTGACTTCCGAGCACTTAATCACCTCACTATCAAGGATAATTTTCCCATTCCTGTTGTTGATGAGCTTCTTGATGAGATCCATGGTGCTCAATATTTCTCCAAGTTGGATCTTCGTTTTGGGTATCATCAAATTTGGGTTCATGAGGCTGATATCCCTAAAACAACTTTCTGCACACATGATGGCCACTATGATTTTTTGGCCATGCCTTTTGGCCTCACTAATGCTCCTTCCACATTCCAGGCCTTGATGAATAAAATATTCCGACCCTACTTGCAGAAATTCATTCTGGTATTCTTTGATGATATCCTGATCTACAGTAAAACATGGGTTGAACATCTCCAGCATCTAGATCTTGTAATGAAAATTTTTTCTGACCATCATCTCCATGCCAAATAGTCTAAATGTGTTTTTGGATAGAAGGAAGTCGAGTATCTGGGGCACATTATCTATGCACAAGAGGTTCACGTTGTTAACACCCAAAAAGTGCTCACCATCTCATCTCCATCATTACATGACTCATTTGTCTATATTTCCTACCATATTTGCCTCCAAAACCTTAAAAACCATTAAAAAGCCACCAAATGGCAAAAAAAAACCCTTTTTCCCCAAAATAATTTAAATTTCCTCCGAAAATAGCAAAAACCCTTTTTCCCCAAAATAATTTAAATTTCCTCCGAAAATAGCAAAAACCCTCTAAAAGGGCCCTAAATTCCAAAAAATCAAATAAAAGAGAATAAAAAATATAAAAAAAAGAGGAAAAAGAGGGAAAAATGAATCAAAAACCCTATACAATTGACCTAAACCATATGGTGCCAAAAACCATGGGTCAACAGTCCACCACTAAAAACCTATAAATAGGTGATGGAGGCTCCCCATTTCACATCCACAATCTTCCCTATCCTCACTCTGCCAAAATCACTCTTGAAACCCTAGCTTACCATTTGAGCTAGTTTTTCCCATTTGAGTGCCCCTTTGGACCATTATTCAAACACCTTGGAGAAGGAGAAGGAACCCATTGGAGCACGGAAGCAGCCCTCCTGGACTACTGCAAGAGCTCCACCAACCTCAACACTTGAGGTAAATTTAATACAAAGGAAAATTTCTATCACCTTGTCATTGTTTTTTTAATTTTTGTTAATGCTCATGCTAGGTTAAATTTCATACTGTTTTACTGCTTTAATTTACTGTTTATTGAACTAATACTAAGGAGACCCCTCTCCTTAGTAGGTGCTCATTTGCACAAGCTAGGGTGAAAACCCTAGCTACATTTTTGGCAACTCCACTGGGGACCCACTACCCAACCAAATCAAGAAAAAATTAAAGGTTTGAGTTCAGTGAAATACCTACAGCTCGCGGAAATGAAATCGACCGGTCCAATCGCCCAGAAATCTCAAATCCCCTCTGGCCCACCACACTCTCCTATCAAAGTCAATCACACAAATGGCACTTGGCATTATGGATCCACTTACTATTTATAGACAATTGAATTTTCTTGATTTGGCCATAATGGATCCATACAGAGTCCGTTTTCCAAACCGTTTCCACCACTGGAATCAGAACGACGAGACCTTTAGAATGGTCGACTCGATTTCTATTTCTCTCTGAACCCCTTTTTTTTTGGAATTTTTTCCATGCACGTCGCCATCTCGATTTGCGCTCTACATCGGCCGTTGTTAGTTTTTAGCATTCCTTATACCATCGGATTCAATTTTTCGAGCCCGTGATGATGCTTGAGATCATTTCTCGCTCTCACCCCCATATTTTTTGGGCATTTTTTACCAACCCCTAGTCATCTCGGTTTGCATGCCACCTCGACCGTTCTTCGTTTTTAACACTGTTTATATCACTGGATTCAGTTTTTTGAGCTCGTGATGATGCTTGAGATCATTTCTCGCTCTCACTAGAAACAATATCAACATTATGTCCCGACACCTTGCTGCCTCGGTTTACACACCACATCGGCCGCCATCGAATTTTTACACATTTTTACATGAGCCCTTCACTCCATTCATACTGCAATTATTTCGTTATTTTGCCACCATTCATCATCCCGCAAGGAGGCCCACTAGTGTTCCCCCCCAACCCTTGTTTTTGGTTCTCATTGATGTCCCTTGATTGAACACTCTCTCCTTGCTTGGCCATTCCTTTTGTTCGATATAATTTTATCCCTTTTTCGGGCCGGACAAGTCCTTTACGAAAAATGCACTTAGGGAGTTCTCTTAAGCTCTTTTCTGACTCCTAAAAGATTGAAAAGATCACCGAGCAATCTTGCTTCCTTTCATGCTCGTTAAAGTCCCTGAAAGGGCGTCTATCTTGTATAAGTTTAACCCTTTTCCAGACCTGGTAGACTAATTACGAAAAAGGAATACTCTAGTCACACTGGCTAGAAGAGTTCTTCATTACATCATTTTATGATTTTTCGGGCCTTGGAGACTAACACACGAAAAAGAACCCCCCTGGAGTCTTCTTCTTGCTTTCAGACTCTCTAAAATTGAAAGCATCCACGAGCGCGCACCATCCTGGGCTTGTACAAATGCACACGACAATACCATTCCATTACTTCAGAGTCTTATTATCGCTTTCAGACTCCTTAAAATTGAAAGCAATCATGAGAATGAATTGTCCTGGGATTGTATAAATCCACACGACAGAACCATTTTAAGCACACTTCTTCTAGCTCCTTAAACCATGAAGAAGCACCCACCGGTGCCCCTCGGCACTATGATCAATCATCTCGAAAGCACCCCGAATAAGGTCGCCTTTGTTCAGAGTATTATGTAGTCTCCTGCCATCTTACACCAACTTGAGTATCACTCATCCCAGTCACCCTCCCTGGTCCATTAAAGCTATGATCCCCTTCCCACTAGTAAGTTTCATATGCTTCCCGATCATCCCCACCATCATACTCTGAACAAAGGAAGTTTGAGTCCACCCACTCTATTTTCCCAGTTATTCCCCACCCCCACAGTATGTCAATCCTACCATCAGTACTCTCACACTTCGGTTATCCACCTTGTGCTCCTATCAAGGAAACATCATTGCCTTGTTAGTTGCAGATCTCTCTCTGTTGATGAAAGCCCATCTATTCTAGAGGATAGACTTAGAGGTCCCTGTGCCTTGGACTCATCACCCTCTGTGGTGACTGCCTACGGACAATGTTGAGAGGAGTCATCAGTGCCTCTCTGAATGGTTGTTTCTCACATGCTCGACTTCAACACCTTGATCGCATCATTGAGAATCGCGCAGGGTATATATCCCTTCAGTTATTGGTCGAAGACCTCAGATTTCCCCCGACTCTAGCACATTGGTGAGTCACTTCGGAACACCCAGTTATATGTTCCCATGGATATCCGGGTTTCATTGACGATTGTATTCGGAAGCCATCCACTTATATGCTTCCTTGAGTACCTAGTTCAGCTCCAGTTCAGTGTACCATTGAGGGTGTGACTCCTCGTCATTGTGATCTTCTAGTTCATTGGTTGCCCTGGTACCATACTCAGCACCACTATTGTTATTCCAATGTATCAGTTCTTCAGCTCAGACATGGTCAGCCCGGCCGTATGTCCCAGATTTGTGTCCCCTTTTTTGGACCTTTATGATGTACACAGTGGTTCTCCATGTATCTTTCAGGTCCCCTTTTTTGGGCCTCATTTTTATTTTATATATCTTGATATGAGCATGTGTATGCTCGCCTCGTCCATATATTGAGATTATTCATCATTCATTATTGAGGTCATGTATTTTCAGTTTTTGCAGTTTGTTCGGGACCGTTGTTCCGGGCTCTGGTTCATTTCTTCTCTTCTCCACACCCCAGGAAAAGCATAACAGACCTATGATGCCTATCGGCCATACATTGAGCTCTTGCCCTCACACATCAGGGGGAAATCTATTAACACCCAAAAAGTGCTCACCATCTCATCTCCATCATTACATGACTCGTTTGTCTATATTTCCTACCATATTTACCTCCAAAACCTTAAAAAACCATTAAAAAGCCACCAAATGGCAAAAAAAAACCCCTTTTCCCCAAAATAATTTAAATTTCCTCCAAAAATAGCAAAAACCCTATAAAAGGGCCCTAAATTCCCAAAAATCAAATAAAAGGGAATAAAAAATATTAAAAAAAAGAGGAAAAAGAGAGAAAAAGGAAGCAAAAACCCCATACAATTGACCTAAACCATATGGTGCCAAAAACCATGGGTCAACACTCCACCACTAAAAACTTATAAATAGGTGATGGAGGCTCCCCATTTCACATCCACAATTTTCCCTATCCTCACTCTGCCAAAATCACTCTTGAAACCCTAGCTTACCATTTGAGCTAGTTTTCCCCATTTGAATGCCCCTTTGGCCCATTATTAAAACACCGTGGAGAAGGAGAAGGAACCCATTGGAGCATGGAAGCAGCTCTCTTGGACTACTGCAAGAGCTCCACCAACCTCAACACTCGAGGTAATTTAATACAAAAGGAAAATTTCTATCACCTTGTCATTGTTTTTTTTATTTATGTTAATGCTCATGCTAGGTTAAATTTCATACTGTTTTACTGCTTTAATTTACTGTTTATTGAACTGCTACTAAGGATACCCCTCTCCTTAGTAGGTGCTCATTTGCACAAGCTAGGGTGAAAACCCTAGCTACACACGTGGATCCTGCCAAAATTACTGCCATGAACAATTGGCCGCATCCTAAGACACTCAAGAGCCTTTGTGGTTTTTTGGTGTTGACTGGCTACTACCGCAAGTTTGTCAAGGATTATGGGAATATTGCAGCTCCATTAACTGCTCTATTGAAAAAGGATGCTTTTACATGGACACATGCTGCTGAGTGTGCATTTGACAAACTAAAACAAGCTATGTGTACTACACCTGTTCTAGTTATGCCTGATTTTTCAAAGCCCTTCACTATTTAGAGTGATGCTTGTGGAAATGGAATTGGTGCTATTCTCCTTCAAGATGAACACCCCATTGCGTTCACCAGCAAAGCCCTTTCAGGTAAGAATTTAGCTGCCTCTACATATGAGAAGGAAATGATGGTTATTTTGCATGCAATACAGAAGTGGCGACCATACCTATTAGGGAATCATTTCTGCATCAAGACTAATCACCAGAGTTTGAAATATTTCTTGGAACAACGTGTATCCTCCCCAGCCCAACAGAAATGCGTTAGCAAACTCATGGGTTATGACAATGAGGTCACTTACAAGAAGGGTAAGGACAATATTGTGGCGGATGCTCATTCTCATACATTTGATGACCAGGGTTCTCTTTCAGCTATTTCTATGCTTGTTCCAAATTGGTTGCAATCTGTTCAACAAGGCTATGTCAATGACTCTTCATTATCTCAAATCATTCAATGCTTGGCCAACAACCCTTCTGTTGTACCACATTACTCTTGGGATAGTTCTTCCCTAAGATACAAGGGTCGTCTGGTGCTTCCCCAGAGCACAGATTTTCAACGGGTTGTCTTCTATGAACTCCATGCTTCTCCATCAGTAGGGCACTCTGGGTTCCTCAAAACGTATGAGCGGGCACAGCGTAACTTCTTTTGGTAGGGCATGAAAATGACAATTCAACAGATGGTGGCTGAATGTGATACCTGACAGCGCAATAAGGGTGAAACGACACTCCTCCCAGGATTGCTCGAACCCTTTCCCATACCTACACGGATTTGGACAAATATTTCTATGGATTTCATTGAAGGGCTCCCTAAATCTGGAGGGAAGACAGTGATTTTGGTTGTGGTTGATCGCCTCTCCAAATATAGTCATTTTTGTGCTCTCATCCATGTTTATAAAGCCTCCTTAGTCGCTCAAATTTTCCTAGACCAGATCTTTCGTCTTCATGACACCCCTTCTTCCATTGTCTCGGATCGTGATGTGACTTTCACCAGTCATTTTTGGACAAAACTATTTCGCCACACTGGCACCAAACTGAAGATGAGTTTAGGGTATTACCCACAAATAGATGGTCAGACTGAAATGATCAATAAATTCTTGGAAACTTATCTTCATTGCTTCACCTCTGAACAACAACATCAGTGGGAAAAGTGGCTCCCTCTCGCTGAATGGTGGTACAATACCTCTTACCACACTACCTCTAAAATGACCCCATATGAAGCAGTCTATGGTTAGGCACCGCCAGTTCTTCTTCCATACACCCCCAACAGTTCACCAGTTCAGGTAGTCGACACAGTCCTTCGAAACCGCAATCTGATTCTTCGCATTCTGTGAGACAATCTTCACATGGCAAGAAATAGCATGAAGCAACAAGCCGATCATCACCATTCTGAGCACACTTTTCAACCAGGTGATATGGTTTTTCTTCGTCTCCATCCATACAAGCAATCCTCCCTGAAACTCAAAGGGCGTCATAAGCTTGCTCCAAAGTTCTATGGGCCATATCGGATTCTTTAGAAGATTGGGTCCGTTGCTTATAAATTGGAACTTCCTCCTTCTTCTCGCATTCATCCAGTATTTCATGTCTCTTGTCTGAAGAAATTTCTTGGCACCAACATCAGAGGACAAACTATTTTACCCAAACTGGATAATGAAGGATCCATACTTTTGGAGCCAGAGTCTGTCCTCAATAAGTGCACTTGTAAGCTTCGCTCTCACTCTATCACAGAGGTCTTAATTCAGTGTCACGACATGCAACCAGAGGATGCTACATGGGAACCACTCCTTCAGATTCAACAACAATTTCCACATCTAAAGCTTTGAGGACAAAGCTTTTTCTAAGGGGGAGGGGATTCTAGGAACCCATGTCTTTCCTTTGTTAGTATATTGTTGTTGGACGCATATGCTTTGTAAGTCATCCCATAGTATTTGTTGATCCATAGTTTGTGTTATTGTTGTTTACCGCATATGCTTTGTAAGTCGACCATAGTATTGTTGATCCATAGTTTGTATTTTCCCATGGTTTTGACCCATAGTATTGATTCCTAGACTTAGTATATAAGTGTGTGTTGAGGCTTATGAAGGCACCATGAAATTGATTGTATTGAGCTTGCTCAAATGAGGTTTCTCCTTCGAAGTGGCCTGCAATCAATAAAAGTGATTCTGAGTTATGTTATTTCTTCTATCTCGTATTTTCATTAATTAATTGTTGCAGGTTCTTCACATGGCCTTACAATCCATCATCCCAAATCTCTTCATGATCTCAACTGTGTATTTTCCTTGACTAGGGAAAATCTCATTTGGAAACTGCCATACTTCAAGACCTAGAAAGTAATGCATCATACCAAGGTATTTCATCTCAAATTCTGCTGCAAGCCTTCTCTTACATTCAGTGATGGGATTGTCTTCTCCTATTAGGAACAAATCATCTACATATAATAGTAGTATCATAGGTTCATCATTCATAATATTATAATAAATATTAGAATCTTCTTTACTCTTAGTAACTCCCAAACTCATCAAGAAGCTATCAATTCTTCCATACCATGCTCTGGGTGCTTACTTCAACCTGTACAATGATTTCTTCATTCTACATACATGTGATTTTCTATCTTCCATTTCAAATCCTTTTGGATGCTCGATATATACTTCTTCTTCTATCTTCCCATTCAGGAACTCTGTCTTTACATCCATCTAATGTAACTTCCATTTCATCTTGGCTTCTAAGGCAAGAATGGTTCTAATTGAAGTATATCTGGCCACACGAGAAAAGGTCTCCTCATAATCAATTCCTTCCTTCGGAGAGAACCCTCGCACTACAAATCTTGCCTTGTACTTTTCAATGCTTCCGTCTGCTAAGTGTTTTGTTTTGAATATCCATTTTGATGAAATGACTGACTTATCCTTTAGTCTTGGTACCACATCCCAAACATCATTCTTGATGATGGACTGGTATTCTGCATTCATAGCATCCAACCACTCCTTCTTCTTTACTACATCTTCAAAACATGGCGGTTCCTCTTCAACAAGGTTACACATCAAGGCTACATAACTAGAGTATGGACTTGGTCTCTTTCTCTCTCTACTGGTTCCTTCTGGGGCACCATACCTTCCTGCATCTTGTATTAATTCTTGTTCCCAATATGGTCTTCTCTTCCGATAAATCTCCTCATGAGGTGTCTCCTCATGTTTCCGAGGTTATGCCATGTCATGATCCTATGGAATAGGTTCTTCTTCAACATTTATTTATGGTACTCTGATTGTTTCTATAACTCTAGGAGCTTCATGCTCCTATTCATCCTCATGAGTCTTCTTGTATTTGTTGAAAGCTGTGTCTTCATCAAATGTAACATCTCGACTGAGTTCAATCTGGCAGAATCCTGGGATGTAGATATGGTAAGCCTTTGATTGCTCATTATATCCCACAAATATTCCCTTCTTTCCTGAAGGCTTCAACTTTGATCTCTTCTCTTTTGGAATGTGTATAAATATAGGAAATCCATATATATTTAGATGGATAAATTCAGGCTTCATACCAGTAAACATATCTTCTAGGGCTTGTTTCCAAAAGCACTGTGAGAGATTCTGTTCTGTACATATACTGCGGTTCTAGATGCTTCTTCCCATAGATGCATGGGTAATTCTTGATCATGGATCATGGCCTTCACTTCTTCTATGATCGTTCTATTCTTCCTTTCAACTGCACCATTTTGTTGTGGATTATAGGGAATAGTAAGCTCCCTCTTAATCCTTGATTGTTTATAGAAATATTTTAAATCGCCTGAAGTGTATTCCCCTCCATTGTCTGTCCTTTGAATCTTTATCTTCTTTTCAGAGAGGTTTTCTACAAGAGCCTTAAACTCCTTAAACTTTTCAAAGACTTCATTCTTATTCTTCAAAAAATAAATCCATGTTTTGCGGGAGTAATCATCAATAACGTAAGCATAGTAAACATACCCACTTAGTGAAGTGGTGGACATAGGTCCACAGATATCTGAGTGAATAATATCCAGAATACCTTTAGCTTTGTTGTCTCTGCTTGGAAATGGATTCTTCGTGATCTTTCCTTGATCACATACTTTGCATACTCCTTCATGATCAACCTGGATTTCTGGTAGTCTAGTCACCACCTTACTTACTATTGGTAAGGCTTTGTAGTGTACATGAGCTAGTATTCTATTCCATAGCTCACAAGGACTCATGGTATTGGTCATCAATGTTGTATCTGCATGACCCTTTAGTTTGTAAAGTCCTCCTTCTACTCCAATGACTATTGCATCATTGATAGTCTTACCCTTTGGCCACATAAGAACTTCACCGTCTATAAATGCAATTTGAAGACCTTTCTTATCTAATGCTAAAATAGATAGAAGGTTCTTCTTTAAACCTGGTACATAAAGTACATCCTTCATGTTCATGGACTTTCCAGAGTCCAATTTGTAAGATGCTTCTCCCATTCCTTTGATGGGATATTGATAGTCATATCCAAGCTTTACCTTGTGTGGAGATTCCTTCTGAATGAGATGTGAGAGGGATTCTTTGTATCCCATCATATGTTTTGAAGCTCCACTATATACTAGCCAAGTATCACTTCCATGGGATACTGAACCAGTGAGGGCTGATATTAGAACATATTCTTCACTAGAGTCTTCATATTCTCTATTTTTGACTTCTTCATCATACTCACTATCTTCCACTGCATGAGCATGAAATCTCTTCTTCTGCTTCTTATGATGTCCAGATTTGTTTGGACAAAATCTTGCAATATGTCCTATCTTGTGATAAGAGTAACATTCAACTAAAGATAGGTCTTTCTTGAACTTCTTTTTCTTATGAGGTTTTCTTGGAGAGTCCTCATGGGAACGCACATTGTTCTTCCTTTTCCTTCCACATTTGTAATGGGTTTCCAAAGCTTGATCTTCATTGTCGTTTAGTTTCTCCTCTCTCACCACTATTCTTAATTCATTTTGCACACACTCTTCCCATAGCTATCTGAACTGGATCAATTTCTTTCTAGCACAAATGCCACAAAAAAATGGTTCCCAATCTCTGGGGAGACCATTCAGAGTGGTCATCACAACCTCAGCATCCTCTACCATGTCTCCAATAGCTTCTAGTTGTTCTTTTATCTAGGACACTCTGGAGATGTATGAGTGCATGGACTCAGAATTCAAGATCTTTACTCCCTTGAGTTCATTTCTTAAGGTCATCTTCCTATTAATGTTCTTCCGTTCAAATAGATTGGTTAGGGCATCGAACATCTGTTTTGGGGTCTTCTTGGAAGACACTTGGGGGATCAAGTGATATTTGATGGAATCAACAATGATCCTCTTTTCCTTGACCATATTCTTCTTATTCCTTGCTTTGGATTCATCTCCCTCTGGTTCAACAAGTCCTTCATTTATAAAGTCTTCTAGGTCATGTTCTTTAAGGATGAGCATGGCTCTATACTTCCATGCCCTGAAGTTCTCAGCTCGCTCTAGCTTCTCATCAAGCTTGGTATTGCTAGTCATCTTGATATAATGAGTACTTCAAATGGAAATAGAACATATTTGAGACTTACCAGAAAAGTTGTCCTTCTAAAAACTGCTTCTACTTTGACCTAGGGTTTGTCAAAGAAACCTTAATTTTTTGACTTTGATTTTGGAAAACTGAATGGATGAGAAAATTCACCTCCTCAATGTGAGTTAAGAAAAGTACTCCTTATCCCAATTCTGTGAGCAGATGATCCAAAAAATTGATGCCCTAATTCTCCCGGGCAGTAGTGGGGGACCCGAAAATGAAAATTCTCAGAATTGAAATATGCTTCAACAGAAAGATGTACCCTAGTGAGGCGAGTTAGATGCACTCTCTTTTTCAGCTGATCTGTGGAGGGAGCTCCCGAAATAAGAATCCCTAGTTTCTATAGTTACGGAGACTACACAATGTTTTCTTTCAGGCCTGCTATGATACCATGTTAGTTTTTACTTGTTTAGCATATAATATTAAACAATCTATCACTGAAAGAAATACAAGAACAACAAGAACACAATGAACACAATATTTCTCTCGAAGAAACCACAAGGGAGAAAACCCTGGCAAAATATTCCTCAATATAGAATTCACAAAGTACAAAAATAAACCCCAAGACAAAATCAGCTACTCCTCCACTTGTGTGAACTTCTCTCTCTCTCCTATGCGAACTTGTGTGAGTGAGATGCGTGAATACAAATGAGAGACTCCTCCTCTATTTATATTCTTCCGTTGAGGTGACTTTTCCCCAACTGGGCTGACTTCACCTAACTGATTGGGCCGACCTCTCAATTACATAATATAATAATCATTTTTGGGTTCTTCTAGGCCGACAAAAGACCTAGGGTTTACATTGACTCTTACATTATAAATTACATCAATAACATCTCCCGAAGGAGGAATACAATAATACAATAGACAAGTACAAGTAGAATATCTTTCATAGTTACATTTCTTTAACAACCCAAAACTGCTAGGGGCATGTTGATGATTCCTATTGATAACGGATCCTCAAATCCCTTTCCAATACTACCACACCTCCAAGCCCTTACTTCCTTTGCAAACTAGAGTGGTTTCTACTCGAGAAAGAAAAGGTGACAAGTAAGGCATCCACACAAGAAAAGAAAGATGAGCTGGCATACACGTCAAACAACTAGGATTTGACACATGTCAAGTGGGGTCCACTCACACTAAGTGATGTCATCCAGGTTTGTTAAATTAATTTTGAATAGTTGTTCAAATCTAAATATGGTTCTACCGTTAAAGGGAGGAAAGTTCAAATATTTGTATTATTCTATCCTCTCCAAGAAGAAAAAGAAAGGTAACTGTGCCTATCCTACAAATCCAGTCAACACCTATGCACAAAAGCATTACCCACGACAACAATATTTGACCCTTTGGGTAAATTACTGTAGTAAAACCTTGTCCATTTTTTATCTCGGTATAAATTGTAAAATGGTTTTTACCTTCTCTAACTCCACAACCTCTGTTATAACCCACCAATCATGACTAAATTTCACCTGTAATGGCATCCTTATCTAAATTCAGGCTTCTGAAACCTATTTTTTCTAGAGATGAACATATCTATGGCCATGACACTGACATATTTGATAATGTGGTCACTTCTTCTAACCTAAATAGCACTATTCGAGATAATCCCAAGCCACTACTGGTCTAGACCCTTGCAACCTCCATGACACCAATTTGGCTTGAGTTGTATGTCATCGCACTTTGTAATTTCCAGAATTTATAACCTGGTGCTCAATCTGCTATTCACCTAGTAGTTTGAAAATAGATTCATGGCCATTACATATACTCTAATACATGATTCCTTCCCACCTAGGATGTTTCCAGAGAATAAGAAGATCCTACAATTAAGTCCAGATATAAGGGTAGGAGACTGATTCCTCTATGAGGATTATACTATATCGATGATATATGGTTTTGAGGAGGATCCATACAAATTAATGACTTTCCTTACACCCAGGGTATTTGCAATGGATTATACTAGGAAAAGGTTTCTTTCTGATCATCTGCATTTTGTACATTTTAAACATCAAAGAACCTTTTTGATGCCAAAAGATCTGGGGCCTTTTCTGGTAAAGGGGAAATATGCCTTATAGTATATGGAGGAGTTTCTAATCCAAATTAGCCTAGAAAAGGCAAAGAAAGGAATTTATGATCCTCACCATATTATCTCCAATATGAGGGTTTTCAATAAAAATTCTCCATATAATTATGTCCCCAGGCTCGAGTGGGAGAAAGTAGAAAATTTGGAGACTTGGGAACAAGTCCTAGTAGTTCAGAACAATGTTACAGATTCACAACTAGGATAGAAGAGAGGAGATGAAGAACTCCAAACAACTATGGATATTAATGGGGCTGAGAAGGGACCCAAAAATAAAAATCCATGAATAAAAGAAGGAGAAGGGTAGAACAAACATTGGTAGAGAAAGAAGGGAGTGATGATCTCCCAAGAGAATTGGATGAGTTGTTGGAGTAGTCACCAGTTGGAAGAGATAGGCCACCAATCAATTTCACTCATTATATTTCCATATAATTTACAGCGCCTCAAATGTAGCAAGCCTCACCTTCTACAGGTCCGGTACCAGTGAAATCGAATCTTCAGACCATATATGTGAATATAAGAGGAAGAAGTCTAAAATTGGTCAAGGATATCAGAGGAGAAGTGGGAGCATCAGAGAAAATATTAATGATAGCGGCAGACTATAGAGATGACACTTTCAGAATAGCATTCTTGGAACTCAAAGTTCCCATGCCTTCCACATTAAGTGATTGGAGGAAAAATGAATACAAAGTGAATTTCAAGAATTTTGGTAAGATGGATAAGGTATATTTTTACAGGTAAGCCAGTGATATGATATGCAAAGATGTTTTGAAATATGATGGTACTAAAAGGAGGCTAAGGATGGAAATGCAAAAGTTTGAACAACTATGGAAAGCAAAAATGGTAGTTGTTAAAGGCAACAAGTAACTATCAAAGAGCTTGAAAGCTAAATAATAGATTTAGGAGTGGACACAGCTAAAGTTTCACAGTCAAAACCCCTATTGCAACAAAAAGATAATGAAATTGCACATCTAAGAAAGAAATTGAAACTACCTGGGGCACAACCAGTCCAAATCCCTGAATGGATGGAGTTGCAGGAAGAAAAGGAGAAATTATATGAAAGCATGAGGTAATACAAGGAACAAGCAAAATAATATGAGAGGAGAATAAATGACTTAGAGCTGCAAATTTCTTCCTCAAAGTTGTAGAAGGCTTCGTTGTATATTGATCCTATCCCTCTAGTATCATCCCCCATGCTGCAAGAGAATAATCAACCCACAAGGGAGGGAGAGAAAACTCTAAAGAAGTCTAAAAAGAAATCTTTAGTTGAGCTAGAAATAGATGAAATGGAAGAGGATACCCCCACTCAGCAAGTAAAGGGTAAAAATACTAGAATTAGAGAGATGGAAGCTGAATTAAGCTAGAGAGACAACAGGATTGTAAAGTTGGAAAATGAAGCGAATGAGAAAGATGACTTTATTGATGACTTGGAAAATGAGAGGAGTGATTTAAAAAGCCATGTCACCAAGTTATAATTATATGTCTAAGGAGACGAACTATTGAGAAGGACCAGCAAAGTATTGTGGGGAGGAATACCACATGAGATACTAAACAAATGGGATCATTGTGATGTGATCCAAGATTAAATTAATATGGAAAAAATAGGTTAGGAAGAAGTACAAAGAGTAGAGAAGGATATTGGGAAGATACCAGAGAAAGGAACACAAATAGTTGACTACTTAAATAGTAGGACAAAAAGACAATTAAAAGAGATACAAATTGAAAACAAAACTCATTTAATCAAGTTGGCCAATTAGATGATCATGAAGCAAACATTGATGATCTCATTTAATCAAGTTGGCCAATTAGATGATCATGAAGCAAACATTGATGAAAAGAAAACAAAGCATAATAAAGTCCCTCACTATAGGAGTAGCTTCCTTCAAAGGTATCTTCAATGGTGTAATAAAATTAGGCCTGCCACATTCATGAGATGGTAATGGGGAAATGTATAAAAAGAAGAATATAAGGAAAAGTTAATGCAAAAGAAGAATGGGGTAGTACAATTTGATGCACTAGAAGGATAAATAGGTGGACATGAAGTGATCGATAGGCTAAAAGCTTAATTTTAGATTTGGGTCATTCTTAAGAACATGCTAGGAAATCCAAAGCCTATATCATATGAGAAGACTACTAATGCTGAGATAAAATTTAGAGGCCCTAAAATCACACCATTACCCTATAGGTAAAGAATGGAAATCAATATCTAAATATCACAAAATTATTTTTCCACCTCAGGGGAAGCCATTAGGACATTCATCAGGCCAATCATCAGGACAAATATCAAGTCAAACAAAGGGAAAACCATTGGGGCATCCAAGTTGTCAAGCCTTTATGCCACTAGGCGGATGAGAAAATGTGTATATGATGCATCAATTCCTAGTCCATATAGTTGTCAGACCAATTGGGAAGTGTTGTAGTTAAGTGGATTGCATAATTACCAACGATCCATGATATAGAATAAACAAGCAATAAGATAGATATGAACACAAGACAAGTAATGGTGGAAGAGCCAACAAGTATTTATATTACTCAGAACCAAAGGACAATACAATGTCTCAGTGTCGCCCCTGTATCCAACTCTCCATCCTATATATATAGTTTACAGACAGTTACATAATGACTTGTCGGTTCACTCACCGACATGACTAACTGAATCGACATGTAGTGTTTGACACGACGGTTCGACACGTTTCTTCGAAGTGGTATAACAGAGTACCTAGTCGAGCAGACGACCTAGGCTCCTCCAACATCTCTCCCACAAAAAAATATTTCTTCGTCCCGAAGAAATCAGAAAGTAACTGGAGCTGGATGAACAAGTGAACTTCACTGCGGTTTGTCTCATATACTAAGTTTAAACAGTTGATGACTCTAAGCTGGTACCAACTACTACCTTGGATGGAACTGGGTCGTCAAGTCAAGGATCGTGTTCATGCAGGTAGAAGAAGCTGGAAACACAATCTGGTACTGAACACCATATGACGACTGCTGCAAGCCTACATTCGACGACATCAATAGCACCAGTTGTTTTAGAGAAGAAAGCACCCAAGAAAATAGTTACTTGGACTGCTAATATTCCCACGTTCGCTCCAGCTTTCACACCAATCGGTTATTGAAAGAAGAGTGATGGAGACGCGATTGGGGATAAGGAACATAATGACAAATCCTAGTCTTGAAGCTTCAAGAGTGCTCAAAATTCCCATATATCATGGAGTGGCAAGGAGTTGTCAGGAAACAAATGTCGAAATGCTCATATATCATGAAAAGAGTTGGGGAGTGACCATAAGACTTCAGCATTTCTTGTAGAACAATAAAGGAAAGGGAACACAGGTGGTAAAGAAGAATGCCATGGCTTCCTGAGTATTTAAGTGTGCTTCTATATGAGGTATGGGTAACCCTTTATAGTGAGTGGCTAGTGAAGTGGTGGATTGGCAGGGATGTGATGGATGGAGAAACAACAATTGTCAAAGTATGGTGGGATGGTGGTCATAGATATCATATGCAGCGATTGTAGATTTGCTGGGGTAATCGTACGTATATCAATCCGATCGATGCCTTGAGAATGGATTGTATGCTGACATGGCGATGGTTTATACGATGAAACTCTTAAATGTTGGTGATCCTGATGGCGCTAATGGTAAATCATGGCTTGTGTCACTCATGTGAAAATAATCTCATCATGCTTCATTCGGTATTATGTCTTATCACGATCGATTGATTAGTGATGATGATGAATCAGTCGACATAATGCTGGTTGGATTTGTATCGGTTCGGTCGAGCATCTTTGTTCAACATTTTCTTGTTGGTCTATTCCACTTTGTCTATAATTAACTTCTTTCTTTTTCTCCCCCCCCATTTTTTTTTGCATGCTTTGTAACATTTTAGTCGGGCGTTGTTGACAAGTTTGTGGAATACGCTCCCTTGTAGAGTTTTCAATCGAACTTCTCTGTTAGCGTGGATTTCTTCAATGTCATAGGGGCCCATCCATGAAGTGTGTATATTTTTAGGTTTCCCTTTAATTCATTTGTCATAAAGCAGGGCTAGATCACCAACTAATATATTCTTTTTCTTGATATTTCGGTCATGTCAAGATTTTTGTTGATGTTTTTGGATTTCTTAATGATGGATTGCTATCTATCATTGTTCTTCAAGTTTGAATAATTGGGAGTAACTTTATTTTTTCTCATGTTCTATATCAATATGTAGTACTTCTGCAATCGCTGGTGCTTATTGTTGAAAATGTAGAGGAACGACTGGTGCTTATTGTCCGTATACGAGGTTAAATGGTGTCTGGCCTGTCGATCTTTTGTATGTTGTTCTATACGACCATAGTGCTGCAGGTATCTTGTCATCCCAGTCATCCTTGTCGATATTACACATATTAGTCAATCCTGTAGTTATCGTTTTATTGAATTCTTCTATTGCGCCATTAGACTAAGGGTGATATGTTGTACTCCATCTGTGCTTGATTAAAAATTCTTTTCTTAGTATGGAAATTGTTCTGTTGACAAAGCGTGTCCCCTGGTTGCTAATCAAGGTGAGTGGACAACCAAATATCGTAATAATGTTCTCATAGATGAATTTCGAAGCTATTTCACTTGAGCAAGTTTCGACAGGTTCTGCTTCTGCCCATTTAGTAACATACTCGACTGCATTAATGATATATCTTGCTCCCGTTCGTCGAACCAGAGTTAGAAATAGACCTATGAAGTCGATTTCCCAAATTTAAAAAGTTAAGCTCAGATTACTAATATTAATGGCACTTGGGTACTTGGAAATGGTCGGCCAAGTCCTTGACATCTGTTGCATTTAGTCACAAATTCTCGACAATCTTTGTGGATTGTCGGCCACCATAAGCTCGACTGCTGAATTTTTCTGGCTGTTGTGTCAGCTTGAAAATGTCCTCCTGCTAGTCCATTATGTGCTTCATCAATTATACTTTGTCATTGGTGGTCAAGAACACATTGTCGTACTACATCATCTAATCCCAGTTTATAGAGAAATCCATGTATTATGGTATATGGTGTAGCTTTCATTGCTAAACTCTTCTTTTTCTTTTCATACATTCCTTCTGGAGCTTGTCCTTATTCTAGGAACTGAGAAATATCTACTAAGTCTGATGGAACAACTTCAATTATGAATAAGTGAGCATCAGGTAAATCATCCTCAATTTCAATTGGTTCTTCTCCCGTGTCTATTCTCGACAAGTGGTCGGGTTCGACATTTGCTTTACCTGGTCGAACTATAACTTCAAACTCAAATTCTTGGAATAACAGTAACCATCTACAGATTCTTCCGTGGTGTAGGGGTTTGTTGACCAAGTATTTCAGGGCTTGATGATTTGTAGAGAACACAAAAAGGATTAGCAAGTAGATAATGTCAATATTTATGGAGTGCAAATACCATTCCCAGTGCTTCCAGCTCAGTTGTTGAATAGTTTCTCTTTGCCTTATTTAATTTTTTGCTACTGTATGCGTTAGGGTATTCCATTTCATGATCTCCAGGTTGGGTGAGGATTGCACTGATTTCTATTCCAGATGCATCAATATGTATATGAAATTTGATCAACTAGTTTGGAAATCTTAGGATGGGAGCTTCGACTAGTTTTCTTTTTTAAGATGTCGAACAATGTAGCACATTCGTATGTCCACTAATAGTCTTGATCTTCTCTCAACAATTATTCTAGCAGATATGTCATGTCGGAGTAGTGATGAATAAAATTTATGTAGTACCCTGTATGCCATAGAAACACTCTGACTTGTTTGGAGTTAACTGGAGGTTTCAAGTTAAAGATGACTTTAATTTTTTTAAAGTCAACTTTTATGCCTTCTTTACATACGACATGCCCAAGTAGGATTCCTATTGGAGTGGAGAATATGCATTTCTTGATATTCAATGATAATTGAATCCGACGACATCTTTCTAACATAAGTATTAGCCATTTGCAATGGTCTCTCAACATAGACTAAATCGTCCAATCATCAAAATATACGGCCATAGTTTTATAGATATATTATTGGAAAGATTTGACAACTATTCTAGAGAAAAAAAATGGTGCATTCTTCAATCCAAATGGCATTACTTTATATGCAAATGATCTGAATTTGCATACAAATGTGGTTTTCTTTTGATATTCTTTGGAAATAGGTACTTGATTGTACCCATAGAAGTCGTCCTGTGAATGAATAACATTCATGTCCTGCAACTTCATTAATAATTTCATCAACGAAAGGTGTTGGAAATGGATCTGTAAGCATTACCTTGTTAAGTTCCCTGAATTCAACACAAATGCGTAGTCGTTTTGGGTCATGCTTTTTAGGATGGATGACGATTGGGCTTGCCTACTCTGATTTATCAATGGGATAGATAATTCCTGCGGCAAGCATGGTGTCTATTTCTTTCTTGACTATATCTTTGTATTTATGCAAGAGCTTGTAGGGTCTCTTCTTGACTGGTTTTTCATTTGGTTTGATGTTGATATTCATTTCTCCCATTTCTTGGACAAGTCCTTTCATATCTTTATAATCTCGTGCAAAGACATCTTGGAATTCTTTTAATAAGTTTGTAATTTCTGTTGTTTTTTCTTCATTCCAATAATCTCCTATCTTAGCCATTTTGGATTTGTCGTCGTTAGATATATCTACTTCTTTGATCTTAATCTATGTGTCCATCCATTCAGATGCTCTTGTTTTATTAATATGTTGCTCACCTTTTTTGAGTCGTGTAAATGTCGGGGGAAAATCTGCTTCTGTCATCCTTCCGAGATTAATATTTTCTAACGATTCAACATTAAAGACTGATCTGATCAATTTGGATGTATTTGGATGTTCATGTTTCCATTGGAAGCTTTTCCATTCTGTTTTGTTTGTTTCCATTTGTATTCTGGTCAAGTGCTGCAGTTTGTTCGATTTGATATTGTTACATACAACGACTTGTTGGTCAAGTTGTGGCTGATTTTTTGATGATAATTGGCTATTTGCTGGCTGTAGGAAATTTTTCACTTGATTTGCTTTCTTATATTAATAGATCGTTCTGTGAAGAAAACATAAAATCTTTGATAAAATTTTCTCTTAATTATTTCCAAATGAATGTTTCTCCTCTTGCTTCCTCCATTTTATACCATTTGTTTGGTAAATCATCAAGTGTACTTGGGAAGAGTTTCGGCCAGGTTCTTTCGCCTTGGTAGCCCAATATTTTCCGTTCTTTTTCATAGTTGTCGATATTCTTTTCAGGATTTTGACCTTGTGTGAAGATCAAAATATTTGCTTGTGCCATGATTTCTCTTTGTCCAAATATTTCAACAAAGTATGTCAATGCGGTAGTCCAAGTCTAGAGTCTCGACTGATGTGTATCCCACCATCTTGTAGCTTGACCTGTGAAGGTTTCATCCAAACTTTGAAATCGACCTTGTTCTCCTATATTCTTTGATACTTTCTCGACATGGAATGTGGGTTATTCTCGTTCTTTGTATCTCAATGGGGGAATACCTGACGACTCGTTTCTCACTGGTGTGAGCATCACATATTCTCTGATTTTTCTTTCGAAAATATTCAGGATAATGGAGATAGAAAAATAGTATTGGATTTTCTTCTTAGGGATAACCTCAATCATCTGACATTCTCATGCCTGTAACTCATAATTCTCTATTTTCCATCCATAGAGTTCAACATCTGAATTATATCGGAATGATGCAGGGTTTCCGAGATGTATTTCTCCTTGTGCGTTAGGTTCAATATAGTCTTCATTGTTTGTTACTTGATATAATTGTCGAATGTCAGTGTCTTCATCGATAGGTTCTATCTAAGGTTGTCCTTGTGAAGGGTGAATTGGAACAATCACTTTCTTCCCATTTCCTTTAAGTTTTATTCTATATTTATCAAGAGATATTGAATCTTTCATCTTCCTTCCCCATGGTCGGCCAACTAGGGCATGAAAGGAACTGCAACCTTCTTTTGGGTCTATAATTTCAAAGTCAACCTGTGTGGTTATGCCCATGATGGATGTGTCGACATTTTTCCATACCCCAATTGGTTCGATCAATCCTTGGTCGACTAGTTTGAGATAGATGCTCGACTCATGTATTTGTGGTCGACCAAGATGTTCCCAAGTGTCTCTGGTCATGATATTTGCTTGTGATCCGAAGTTGAGGACGACTTGTGGAACAGAGTATCCTACAATTTCTAAGTCGATAAGTGGGTCTATATCATTTTTATCTCTCTGACTTAGTCGACAAATATTTCTAGTTTGTTTTCCTTCGATAGATTTATTTTTAATGCTATGTAATAGGTCTATAAATTTTACGACAGCTTCTTCCTTGGTTATTAAATTTAGAAGTTCATTGATATGGATTTTCCAAAATTCATCATTATCTTCTTGTGATGCTAACTCTTGAAATATTTTTGCAGCATTATTATATAAGTGCTTTTGTGCAATTGGATTAGGATAGTCATATTTACTTTTTATTTTGCTAATTTACGGATTATCAACACCAATTTTAGTTCCTTGATGAGTTACAATATGAAGATTCTTAGTTTTAACAATATCAGGATTTCGAACACTAGACAAGATGTTAACGTTCTTTTTATTAGTAATATTTTCAAGTATGGTGGGAAAATCCTCCAAGAAGTGATCACCCACCCCACACTTGGTACAAAATTTGAGATATGTCCGATGTTTGAAGGGACAGTCTACAAAAAGATAGTCTTCACTCAAACATGTAAAGCATTGTAGTCATCGATGTGGTCGAGGATCTCAATTTCCAGTGTTTCATCCGCGACCTTGAAATCCTCTCCATCGATTGAAGTTGTCATTTCTTCTATTGTATCATCGGCTGTCGATCCTGTCGTTTCTATCATTCCTCTGGTCGACAAAATTGGTTTGATAGATTAAGTGGTGAATCTTTTTTTTCTTTATATTTAAGCTACATTCTGTTGTGGAATGAGATTTGACTTCACATATGGCTCACCATCGAGCTTGATCATTTTTCATGTTGTAGGGACAATGTTTCATTGTGTGCGAATCGAGTACCTGGAAGATGTCACCAAAGCTTTTTGTTTGTACAAATATGACATCCTGTCATCGATCATCTTGTCGGAAATAATCTTTTGTATGATCGAATGTTGAACATTTTGTGCACCAAATATCATCTCCTCGCAAATGGATTTCGAGAATAGATTTTTTCATGCTTTCCAACTTTTCCTCGATGCAGTGGTTGAAAGGGGCTATCGGGTAGTCATCATCCATTTCTATCTGCAATGATTTTGTCAAAGCATATTCATAGGTATTAAAATCAGTGAAACAGATATGCACTCGGATTTTTTGTATCAGCCCATCCATGAACAAGTGGACCAATAAAGATTCTTCAATGTCATGCTCGATCTGGCTCAGCAGATCCTTAAATCGTTTATCATAGTCCCTAACAGTATCTGTCGGTTTTTGCATTGTGGTATTCAATTTCTTGGCAGCAAGATATTTGGCATATGGTGTCTTGAAGAAAGACATAAATTTTTGTTTGATCTGATCTTTTGATGCAGTAGGCATCCTTTCCTTAAAATTAATGTACCATGTGAGTGCTTGTTTCCGAAGGGAACCCGCGAGCAATGCCATTTGTCTGTCTTCATTAGAAATAGCATTAGCCTCCCATATTGATTCACAAATGAACCAATGCCTTCTTGGGTCTTCATCACCTTCATAAAAGGGAAGGTTTGCCGTTATATGTGCCATATCTGCTACTACTTCGACTTCTAATATTACAGGTGGTGATGGTGGATTGTTTCCAATGACATAAATGCTTGTAAACTTGCTTTTGACAAGTACAAGATCTCGATGTGCACTGACAGGAGTTCATGCACGTTCTTCATTTTTGAAAACAATATGAATGGCTCCAGTCGGTTCGTAGTTGGCTGTCGGGGGAAGATTTTTTTCGATAGATTTTGTCGAAACCCAGGTAAAGTTATGTTTTATTTGGGTTGTACTTCATTTCGGAGATCCCATCTTACTCGACGAATCATTTAATGCCGGAAGTGGCTGGGGGGCGATTCCTCACGTTCTGAATAGAGTAGATGAAAACTTTAGTTTGAGAACTCAGGTTGAAAAGTAACCCAATTTACTTCTTGCGGTCGATGGATCAATAATCTATTGACCTCATCACCTTCATCCTTCTTCCGAATCCAAATTCCATTTTGGCCAGCATGAATTCCTAAGTCTTCTTCGACAATTTCTTGTACTTGGGCACTCCGAGTTATATGTAATGGGGAATGGGAAGTGATAGCTTCGGGTATACTCACCTAGAGATCGCTTCCATGATCCATCCATAGATAATCATCTATCGGTGACAGGTCTTCATAACCGCCCTCGGTTTGTCGAGCTCGACTCGAATCTGGCGGATTTCCTTCTGCATCTGTCACTATACCCAACTTTCATTTTCTCTAGAGAGTACTAGCTTTCTCCCTTAACTCCTCGCGCGTCTCTTCCTTTTCTTTTATCATTCAATCTTCTGTATATCTGGAGTGCTTTTATGGATTATTGATCTATCTATGTAGAATTTTTGGGATTTTTCACTATTGGCCATATTGTGTTTTCTTCTGTCAACTGTCACGAATTTTTCACTGCTGGCAATATTTTGAGAACTCGGGTGGTGTAGCAATTCATTTCTTGAGGAAGTGTTCCCACTCTCGCCCTGTCATGTCTTTTTCCCATTGTTTTTTCTTTTCTTCCTAGTTCATGTTTCAGATAGGTGGTAACAATAATGGTCGAGGTTTGACAATATGCACTGCTCCTTTGTCGATCAAGAATTTAAATATAAGCATCGGTGGAGATCAAATAAATTGCTCGGTCAGGTCCTTATATAACCTATGCTTAATTTTATTGACATAAAATCATTCCTCGATCACGCACTCTTCAAAGAATTCGTCAGCAATTTTTTCGAACCATTCAAGATAAATTTGTGCGTCCTCCTCTGTTTAGTTTTGTTAGCAAATTTTGATCTCTTTCATCTACCATATTTTTCATCCAGAAGTTTCTTCAATGCTAATGGCACATACTCAATGAATTTTTCATGTGTTTTAGAGAAGAACTTCTCCCTTGCTTGAGCAATAGTCAACTTTATTCGTCTAACATAATTTTGTAAGTAGTTTGCTATTTTTCCTCTCCCACCATTCCTTTATCTCATGTTCTGTTATCATTTAATTGTTGGAGCCGAGGCCGTAGCTACTGTAAAGCTGCGAATTTTGGGAAAAAAGCACAAGTATGGAAGGAAAGTGCTAAGTTTGGGACAAGCACTAAGTTTTGGGCAAGAAGGAGACGGTGCGCAGTACGGTGCCAGATGGACAAGCTCAGCGAAGATCACGGACCAGAAATCACGGAGTTCGCGCGCACGTCATAGAAGAATGAAGGTGGCTCAGCTACCATAATAAATAAGGTGATGGAGTAGAGGGCTCAGCTACCCTCATTTAAAGGCTAAGTACAGAAGTTATGGTTGCTTGGACCAAGGAGGAGCAACGGACCAGAGCATTGAAGGCGAAGGACAAGCGCCCATACCCGCAATCTGCGCCGAAAGTCAAGGAGCCTGCAGGAAGCGGCAACGTGACTGCAAGCGGCGCCTACAGTACACCTACCCATGTGCGTGGTTAGGGTTTTTGGGAATCACTGTTGGGAAAGGCCCACAGTTTTGTAAAGGTGTGACCATCATGGCCACCTATATATATGTATACATGATAAGAAGAAGAGTTAGATACTTTTGGGATAGTTAGATGGTTAGACTGTTCGATAGTCAGTCTTGAGGATAGATCATGTGTTGATTATCCTTTGCCATGTTTTCTACCGAGTGTGTAGAACTAGAGTAAGAGTCGGATAGCCGAGGAGCTAATCCCTGAGTTGCCAGACAGTCTGAGTTGATGTCTGTGCCTTTGTAATCTCTGTAGAGAAGAGACTAGATTGAGAGAAGGGCTCCCAGCTGTGTGCGTGGAGTTTCCTGTAAAGATCTAAGGCTGCAGCTGTGTGCGCAGCATATTGTATAACTCTATCATTTTCTGGTTAATATAAACTCCCGTGGACGTGGTTTTCCTCGTGGAGATGAGCTTCACTTATTTCTTCTTGTTATAATGTTTGCGTGAATGATTTAACTGTTTAAGTTCATTACCTGTGTATACAAGACTCTTGCATTACCTTTGCGCCTGTGTAAGTGAGTTTGGGAAGGTCCCTTGATAGCTATAAAGTGTTAAGTACTGAAGAAGTGGCGGAGCACTGTCGCGGCAGCGACCGAGGAATGTGGTACTGCGCTGGGCGCGCAGGGCGAAGGGGTACTTAACACGTCGACGCAAGGAATACTTGTCTTCTGCGCCAGAGAGGGAACTTGCGCAGCGGGCCTGCTGAGGAAGGAAGCCGCGCAGTTGCGCCGAGGGCCTGCGGGAAAGTCGGACCGCCGATATCTGAGGAACCGGAAAAGGAAGAGCAATCTCCGCGTCACCACGGTTAAGGAAATCTGATTCCTTAACCCCCCCATAGCCACTTCGGGTGAGACCTCGAGCTGCCACGCAGCTCGTTGCCGAGAGGGCCAGTGCACCAAGGGGTTGTTGCTGCGCTTCATTAAAACCCGGGTCTGCCCAAGAAAGAAGCCAACAAATGGTTCCGTTGTCGCGTGAATGAGACTCCTTATTCCAGTGACGTGCGAGATTGATGCGAAACCCAGAGAAAGAAGGGAGCCAACAAATGGTTCCGTTGCCGCGTGAATGAGACTCCTTATTCCAGTGACGTGCGAGATTGATGCGAAACCCAGAGAAAGAAGGGAGCCAACAAATGGTTCCGTTGCCTTGCGACTTGCTGTTGTGAGACTTGTTATTTAGGCGACGCGCGAGATCGAGGACAACAAATGGTTCCGTTGCTTTGCGACTTGCTGCTGTGAGACTTACTATTTTCCTGACGTCTGAGATTGTTGCTGAAGCCAGCAAAAGGTTCTGCTACACTGAGACTTGCTCAGTTACCAAATGTGTTACTGGAATCCTACAGCTAAAGAAATTGGAGACTGGTTTGACTTAAAGGCTAAAGAGTTCGCTGAACAAGAAAATAGAAGTTCTACGCTCCAAACAGAAGACTGTTTACAGAAGCATATTTATACTGACCTTCACGAAATTTTCTTTGTTACATTCGCACTGGAGTTGCACGCTTGGATAGCCAAGCTAGCAGACTCTAGACCTACTGTGCATATTGATCGACCCGTCGCTTGGACGCCTGAGCTAGTCAGTATTGTGAAGCGGATAGACAATCCTGTGTCCCGCGCAGTAGACTTTTGGTTGAATAGTCTACTGAAAGGTTTCATCACCGAGTTTGCAGTAGATACAAGAAAGAGTTTCAGTGAAGCTGAGAGGAATTTCTTCCAAGTACACAGAGGTAAGTTCTTAAATTCTCTGAACTTATGGATTAAAATGCTTCTGTATGAAAAAGGAAAGCTATGTATTGCTTCTGATGAATAGCATAGACAAGTAATGTCCGTAGATTCTGATAGTGATCCTGAACTTATTGGGTGCACTCATAGTGGAAAACGATATAAAGTAGGCCTTGACCAATATTCCTTTGAGTCTAGCCCAGACGATAGCCAAGTCCCTGGACCAAGCTATATAGAAAGACAAGGGAGTGCTCATATCCCTTATCACCCCTTTACACCGCAAAAACCAGACGGAGCTCAGTATAACCCCGCAGTAACATCTTCTAGTAGCCCACACGGTACTTCTAGTACCTCTGCACCACCTTTATTTAACCAGCCCAGAAGCACTGCTACAGCACCCTCACCTCAACCTAGCACAAGAAGGATGGGTGATGACATGAAGCTACCAACTTTTAGAGGAACAGGGATAGAAGACCCTGAGCAGCACTGGTTCTTATGTGAAGCCATTTGGACAATTAAGCAAATTAATGATGATGCTGTTAAACTGGTTCAGTTAGCAACCACACTAAGAGAAAGAGCCTTAACTTGGTTCATGAAATACTCAGCAGCACAGAATAGAATGCTTGCTGATGTAAGAAATGCCATGATTCGAGAATTCAAGAAACCTAAATCAGAATCACAGTGTATAACAGAGCTCAAAGACATCAAACAGTTACCTACAGAATCAGTATGGGACTTTGACCAGAAATTTAAAGCCTTGATAGATCAAGTAAGCTTCGAGTTTGCACCACAACAACACAAAGAATGGTTCATTGCTGCGCTGCTCCCACACATTAGACTTCCTCTTATGCAACATAATCTCAATACTCAGGAACAAGCTCTGGAGATGGCTATGAAACTAGAAGCTTCACCCATTGCGGGAACAAGCAACGATGTTGCGCAGTTGCAGAACCAATTAGCAAACTTAACCTTGCAAGTGCATGATATTAAGAAAGGCAAGGAGATTAAGGAAGAAATATGGTGTACAAAATGTAAATCCCAAGGTCATTCAAAGGACCATTGCCCCGTTTTCATAGACTATATTGCAACTGGAGCACCTAACCCTTTACCACAGGCACAGGGGCCTTGGTGTGAAATCTGTAGAACTAGAGGTCATAGACCACAAGAATGTCACTTACTTCAGAAATATGTACAAACTCCAAAGAATCTATATTGTAATTTTTGTAAATCAGTAGGTCATGATGAGAACAATTGTAGAGCATACGATCTTATGATAGAAAGAAAGCATGATGTTTATAGGGTACAAGCAGAGACACAAGGACCCACAGCTGGTCCACCGTATGACCAAACTCGCGACGCCCGAGTAGGAAATTACAGGGGACGCGGACGCACAACAAATTTTGGTCGCGGAAGAGGACAGATCACTTGTTATAATTGCGGAACACAAGGTCATTTTGCCAGGGATTGCCAAAATCCTACAACCCTCTGCAGGTATTGTAAATCTTCTGACCATATCATTGAAGAATGCCCTCAGCTACAGGCTAAGATGCAAGCAAAGACCCCACAGGTCAATCAGAATATTCAGTTGATTGCAGCAGAAAAAAGAGAACCAGACCCCACAGTTAATATAATGACACGCAGTGGAGCAACCACTGGTGCGCAAGAGATGGGAATGGGAAAGCAAGCGATGCAATGGGTGCGCCGCGCTAATATTAAACCAGCCCCACTTAACCTGCAGAAGCAAAAAGAAGCATTCAAGCAGGCTCAAGAGTATTTCTCAGATCCGAGAGCTTCAAGTTCTGCCGCAATTCCGCAGAACAATATTAGATCGCAAGTGCTAAGACAAGACAACCTGGTACAAGAACAGGCCAATACAGCTGGAAGGCCTGACGAGGAGCATGCACTAGGTAGTGTTCATACGTTCCTGCGACAATGCTTAAAATTGTTGCGCAATGAAAAGGCAACTCTAGAACTCCAACACCTGTTGGATCAGTGCCAACAGTCTGCTTCGACGAACACACCGCAGCGTGCTGTTCACCAGATTAGGAGTCACATTAGAACTGGAAAAGAGATGAGGCTCACAGCGCAGATTGGAGCATTTGAAATGGACGAAGTCATGTTAGATTTGGGCTCAGAAGCCAATGTTCTCACTATGCAGACATGGGAACAGATGGGAAGCCCTCAGCTTACAAGATCCCCTATCCAGCTAAGACTCGCGAATCAGCAACGAGTCTCTCCATTGGGCAGATTACCCAATGTACCTATTGATATTGAAGGAGTAAGAAGCTCTGCAGATTTTGAAGTAATCAAAATCCTGGATGATAGTAGACCATACCCAGCACTTTTAGGAATAGACTGGGCATTTGATAATTTGGCTGTCATTAATTTGAAGAAAAGACAGATGACCTTTGAGGATGACCAGATTAGGGTCATCGCACCACTTGATCCTATTCAAGGACCAAGGTATATAGAACCCATTCGCGCAGAAGAGGAAGCGCGCCACATGGAAAGTTTGTACCAAATGACTACTAACCACAGTGACTATGTTAACCCCACAGCAGATGGCCATATCAGCTGGCGATGTGATAGCTCGTGCACATCAGACTCAGATGCAGGATTAGAAAACTGGCAGAACCGTTTACATGAGGTTTCTGCAAGACGTTGCGCCATGATGACTAAATCCATTCGATGGATTGGCACAGAATTAACTGACACTCCAATTTTTGATGGTCTAACTGAAGTAACTAAATTCATACATGAATATGAACAAAAGCTTCCAGATCAGCAGCGCATACAGGCATTGGATGTAGCATTGCGCGCCACACCCGCAAGATGGTGGGCTGCGCATAAGGAGAATATTCATACATGGCAGGACTGTCGCAGATTGATACTGCGCAGATTTCAGAACACCACAGTCGGAGCCCTACGCAAATATGAGGGACAGAGTGACCCCAGGTCACACATTGAAGCATGTATTCAGCAATGGTCAGATATTCCGGAAGATGAATGGGTTCACCTATTCATCCACACATTGGATACAGTTCCAAGGAATTGGTATACTGAAACAGAATTGCGCAAAGGCACTATCAGTTGGCCTCTTACGATAGAAAGCTTTCAACTTACCTTCAGCTTCGAGTCAGAACATCCAAGCATCGATCAGGCTTTGAAGTGTATTAAAAAGAAGATATTTGAACAATGCCCGTTATCAGAATATTCCCAACCAGATTGGGCTGTCCAGATAGAACATGCCCTGGAATGTTATAACTTCACCGCTGAAGATGAGGAGGACGATCCTCGCAACATCAATATCCCAGAATCAGAAGGGACGCGCACTATTAAAGGTCCTGAGCTTGATATTCCCGCCATCACAGAACACGTCAAGCTCAAGAAGATTAACATTGGTACAGAAGCTGAACCAAAGTTTGCTTCTATAGGAGATTATTGGGATGATGAAACTGTTGGACATGTTTCAGAATTATTGCGTGACTACCAAGATATCTTTCCTACCAAGTTCACAGAAATGAAAGGCATCCTAGGAGACTTAGGAGTGATGCGCATACCTCTGAAACCAGATGCCAAGCCAGTAAAGCAGCGCCCATACAGGTTGAACCCGCGCTATAAAGAAAAAGTCAAAAATGAAATTGATAAAATGCTCGCAGCAGGTATTATTGAGCCAGTAGAGGAAAGCGATTGGATTAGTCCTATGGTGGTCCAAGAAAAGAAAACAAAAGGTGAAATAAGAATCTGCGTCGACTTGCGCAAACTCAATGATGCATCAGCACACGATCCATTTCCCACTCCTTTCACAGATGAAGTACTTGATAATGTTGGAGGACAAGAGGCTTACTCTTTCACTGATGGTTTTTCGGGATATCATCAGATCAGAATTCATCCGGACGACCGCCACAAGACTACTTTTGCAACTGAATGGGGCTCATTCCAGTATACGGTAATGCCCTTTGGTCTTAAAAACGCACCTGCTATCTTCTCTAGAGTTGTTGTTGCTGTTTTTAAAGAATTTATTCACAAGTTTTTAGAAGTCTATTTTGATGACTGGACTGTATTTGGCCTATTAAAGAACCATATTGCAAATCTGCGCATGATGCTAGAAAAATGCAGACAGCATCAGATTTCCCTTAACTTGAAAAAATGTATATTTTGTGCGCCCTTTGGTATTTTGTTGGGACATATTGTATGCAGACAAGGACTCCTGATGGATCCTGCGAAGGTTGCCATCATTGCTAATTTACCTGCGCCCAACTCAGTTAAGCAATTACGCACTACATTGGGACATACAGGATACTACAGAAAATTCATCAAAGGATATGCAAGGATCACAGTGCCTATGGAAAGATTGCTGAAAAAGGATTCGAAGTTCCAATGGACAGAAGAATGCCAACAGAGCTTGGACACACTTAAAGAAAAGATGATCACAGCGCCTATCCTAGTTTTCCCGGACTGGCGGAAACCTTTTCATGTTCATGTTGATGCTTCTTCCATAGCTTTGGGGGTTGTGCTTACACAGTCTGGAGAAGGAAGTATTGACCACCCGATTGCTTACTCCAGCAGAAAGCTATCTACAGCTGAGAAGAACTACACCACTACAGAAAGGGAAGGATTAGCTATGGTGTATTCCCTACAGAAATTCAGACACTACCTGCTAGGCGCTCATTTTAAAATGTATACTGACCATTCTACTTTGAAATATTTGGTCAATAAACCAGTCTTAGGAGGAAGAATTTGCAGATGGCTACTGCTCTTTCAAGAATATGATTTTGAGGTTATTGTAAATCCAGGCAGATTGAATGTAGGGCCTGACCATCTATCCAGGATAGAGTCAGGCGAGGAACCTACAAGTCTGGAGGACAATCTGCCTGACGCACAGTTGTTTTCTATTCAAGCAGCAGACGAATATTATTCTGATATTCTTGAGTTTCTCACTACCGGGCAAGCACCGGCTGAGTTTACAATCCAACAGAAGAAGCAACTTGTTGTCAGAGCCGCAGAATTCACTTTGATAGCAGGCCAGCTTTATAAGTTGGGCCCTGATGAAGTTTTGCGCAGATGTATCTTACCACATGAAAAGAGCTCTATCATCGCAGAAGCGCATTCAGGTACCGTAGGAGGCCATTTCGCAGGAAAGCCGACTGCGCAAAAGATATTAGCCGCAGGTCTTTGGTGGCCGACATTGCACAAGGATACTAAGGCGTTCTGTAAATGTTGCGATGTGTGCCAACGAACAGGAAAACCCTCAAGGAGAGATGAAATGCCGCTAAGACCCCAGATCACACTGCGTGCTTTTGATAAATGGGCCATTGACTTTGTAGGACCTATTAACCCACCAGGAAAAAGAACTGGCGCAAGATACATCATTACAGCTACTGAATACCTCACCAGATGGGCTGAGGCGAAGCCAGTTAGGAACTGCGACACTGCTACGGCCGCACAGTTCATTTTCGAGAATATTATCACTAGATTTGGATGTCTAGTGATTCTCATGAGCGATCAGGGTACACATTTCCTCAATGAGACTATAGAGGCCCTTACTGAAGAATTTCAAGTTAATCACCATAAGAGTACACCCTACCATCCTCAAGCTAATGGTACGGTGGAAGCATTCAATAAGATCCTGGAGAATGCCCTGACGAAGATCTGTAATCAAGAAAGAGATGATTGGGACCTTAGAGTCACAGCTGTATTATGGGATTACAGAACCACTTGCAAGAAACTAACAGGCCACACACCTTTCAGTTTGGTGTATGGACAAGAAGCAGTTATGCCCATGGAATACATTATTCCCAGTCTTAGAATCGCGCAAATTACAGAGATGGCAGATCCTAATACTATGAATGAAAGACTTTCGCAACTGCTTGCCTTAGAAGAAGACCGACTTTTAGCCGGATTCCATCAACAGGTACAGAAGGAAAGACAGAAATATTGGCATGACAGGCACATTAAGTATAAACACTTTGAAGAAGGAGACTTGGTACTCCTTTATGATAGTAAATTCATCAAGTTTCCGGGCAATTTTCGTGTACATTGGTTAGGCCCTTTTCAGGTGATAAAAATAACAGACGGAGGCGCAGTATAGCTTGTAAAGCTTGATGGAGAATTACTACCTACAATGATCAACGGGAGTCGGCTCAAGATTTATCGCGACGGCCACTCCGCTCTGTCGACCTAATATATTGCTGAAATGCAGATGCCCAGTGTAGTTGAAAGAGGCACCGCATTCAGTCTACACGGAAGTTGCGAGACACTCAGTCTCCGGCTTCCTGCGCAGTTCTTAGAAACATCCGCGCATGACTAAAGTTTGGTTGGAGCGAACATAGTTGCGCTCTTGCGAAGCTTCTCCCTGGACCGTTGAACTATCGCTCTTGCGGAGCTCCCTGTGTTAATTCACCGCTTGAAGAGTTCTCCTTGTGGACCCCTATAGGCACAGTTCCCTAAGTTGAAATGACCCGCCGAAAATTTTGAATTACAGCAGTTATGTAGCCGCGTAGGAATAAATGAAGGATAAGTCCGCTATTTAAGTCTAGCCGCTCTGACGGATTTGGCTTGATCTCCGAAAGATTTGCATTTAAATCAGGCGCCGAAAGCATTAGCTTCTCCCGGAAGGCTGTCAGAGCCCGTCAATCACAATAAATGCACCACTGCGGTGAGGAGGATCGCGTGTTGTCAACTCATGTATAGCCCCCTATAGCTACGTAACCCCACTTGGTCGCATTTACTATCACCTCTGGCTATAAATACCTCACACTTGTATAATTTTTGGGTTACTTTCCTCGAGTTGCTATCTTGTTTACGAATCCAAGTTATTGTTTTCAGAGCGGTGTTGTGCAGAGTATTTTCCCTTGTTTTCAGCGTCCATATCCTACGCTCGTCCGCCATTTGCTGCCCAAAGTTTTTGTTTCCTACATCGATTCACGACGGAGAACCTGTCAACTGAAGAAGTTGTTCGTCAATTCCTGCGCCAAGGCTTAGATTTCGGCATGACTACTCCAATCACGGCTTCGACTTATGTACATCCTGGTTATCAGGATCCCAGACAGTCTCCGGCTACAAGAGCGTCGCCATCGCATCCAGAAGAACCTGTTCCAGAGCCGTTGGCGACCATGGCGAACTATATTCCGCCGCGTCCAGATGATGCGCCAGAAGTACAGATCCCGAAGAATGCAAAGTATCCCATTCCGTTACCGCCACTACCGGCTAGTGTGCGGGTAGAAGGGCAACTGTTGGGACACATTCCACTGGTCAAATTCTCTGATTTCAATCTAGGAGACTATAAAACGTATCCCCAGTTTGCGCCAGATCGATATCTGACGATAGTTCACAATCCCATCCGGAAGGTCGATGAATTTACCCCAAGGGGATTTGCAGCAAACTTGGAGAAGCCAGGTTTGTTGAATTTGCTGAAGCTACCGCACTTTGGGCGTAGTAACGAAGTGAATGCAGTTGTTAAGACGCTGCTTTCATGTGTTCATGGAGGTTACCTTTGGCTCGGGAGGCCAATTGATCTAAATGTTGATTTGATTCACCGCATCACCGGTCTATCTAAGGATGGTAAGGATCCCAATATTCACTTTGTGGGAAAGGACAAAGACAGAAAATTGGCTGCACAGCTAGTGCAGAAGTATAATTTGACGAGAGGAGGTTGGGCTTATGACCTCACTACAGTAGAAGATGAGGCACTTCGATTTACAGGAAGTCTGCTTGCAGGCAAACTTCTCACAAAGTGCCGACCGAAGGAAGTTACTGGAGCTGTCGTAGAGCTCGCCATCGCAGCTACGGAGGGAGAGCAGTACAACTGGTCTCTCTTCCTGCTGAATTCTTTCTTGGCTGATTGCCTGAATGTGCAGGACAATGCAGCCCAATCATTCCATTTTTCTTGGCTTCTAATTTTATGCGCTCTCGTTGGGTGGAAGGAGCCCCCGAATACTCAGTTCCTTCCACGCCACGCAGGAGAGGTTGCCGGCATGCGCTACATCAACCTCTGGGATTCTCCCAATCCCGCGAAGCGCAAGATGAATCGCGCTGTATTTTGTGAATACTACTATCTCCTCCGAGATACTATTCAAGAAATGCCAAGGCTGAGCCAGGAGACAGCCACATTATATGAAGGAAAGTTGGCTTTTACTGCCGACATACACCAACTTTACCTCCGCCCTTGCGGCATTCCAGATGAATGGGCGCTAGGCCTTTACAGAATGACTACCGAGGATGTTGAAGAAACCATCAAGTCTTGGTCGGATGAGTGGAGGGAGGCCGCCGATCTCGCATCCGCGCTGCCAACCGCCGCTGCAAAAGAGAAGGACAAGGGCAAGGAAGCCCCGGAGCAAAGAAGTGATGAAGGTTCCACAGAACCGGCCACCAAGAAGCAAAAAGTGTCGCATCCCGCTGAGGCTATTCCCTCGGGGATCGACCAGTACCTACACGAGCAATTTCGCGAGCTGCGCAATGCGCACACTCACATCAGAAGTGCTTTAGATTTGCAGTACGTAGAATTGAAAGGTCTCGCAGGAAGAGTTGCGCAGACCCATGAGCCAGCATCTACTTCGCAGGCGCCCCAAGAAATTCCAAGTGCTGAGCGAGTTGAAGTACTCGCAGAAAGGCATACTGTCGTGCATATTCCGCCTACCAGCATGACACTTCCAGATCCTCTCGCTGCACTACAGGTAAGCTCAGTTGGGCCTGTAGAAATAAATTTGTCTTTAATTCCTATAGAGACCCTACAACTTGTCCAGGAGAAATTTTCTGTTGAGTTGAGAGCTAGAGAGCTCTCCACCTTCCAGGCAAACCAACGACTGCAATCGCAGGAGTTAGTGTTGAAGGCAAGCCATAAAGATATATCTGAGAAACTTGCACTTTATGAGGCGCAAGACATCGACATCAGAAACGCAGTCGACGAGATTGCCCAGGAATTGCCGGCTTGCGAGATTCAACCAGACCTCCCTCTGGTTGCAAAAGTTCAAATTATTGGAGGAAGGGTGAAAACCCTGGAGCAATAAATAGTTGCTATGGCTGAAGGCCATAGAACCCAGATCGCTGAGCTAGAAGCTCGCGTTGCTGCGCAGTTTACGGATGATGCGCAGGTACAATTTGAAGCACTGAGCAGAGCTTCCACACAGATGAAAGATAGAATACAGGAAGCCGAGAATCTGATGAGCCAACCTATGGAAGCTTGGACGGAGCTCGAGAAGCTCCCTTTTAAAGTTGGTCTGTCAGAACAGGTGCAAGCTGCAGAACAGTCTCTCACTGTTCTGACTGAAGAAGCTAAGGCCTTAACAGGCTTACCAAAAATGAAGAAAATGAGTGAAGTGCGCAGAATGCAGCAGCAACTGCACAAGCTCAGAACTGAAGATGAGAAGCTCACTAACAGCATTCAGCCATTCATGGATGACTATGCTGAAATCGTTGCCCAGGTCGAGGCAAAAATCAAAGAGATTGCTGAATCTCAGGAGGTGATTGATACCATCACTAAAGAAGAAGCCACCGCAGAAACGGTGCAGACAGCTGTGGAGTGTATCGATGAATTGGACTCTGCTATTGCGCAGTGGAAGAAAACAATCGTGGAGACCCAAGCAAAAGCAGATGCGCAAATCAAGCGACCACACGCTAGTGCGAGTGGCTCGAGGGCGAGCCACAAGTGAGTGTTAGGGGCCTGTTGGAGCCGAGTCCGTAGCTACGGTAAAGCTGCGAATTTTGGGAAAAAAGCACAAGTATGGAAGGAAAGTGCTAATTTTGGGACAAGCACTAAGTTTTGGGCAAGAAGGAGACGGTGCGCAGTACGGTGCCAGATGGACAAGCTCAGCGAAGATCACAGACCGGAAATCACGGAGTTCGCGCGCACGTCATAGAAGAATGAAGGTGGCTCAGCTACCATAATAAATAAGGTGATGGAGTAGAGGGCTCAGCTACCCTCATTTAAAGGCTAAGTACAAAAGTTATGGTTGCTCGGACCAAGGAGGAGCAACGGACCAGAGCATTGAAGGCGAAGGACAAGCGCCCATACCCGCAATCTGCGCCGAAAGTCAAGGAGCCTGCAGGAAGCGGCGACGTGACTGCAAGCGGCGCCTACAGTACACCTAGCCATGTGCGTGGTTAGGGTTTTTGGGAATCACTGTTGGGAAAGGCCCACAGTTTTGTAAAGGTGTGACCGTCATGGCCACCTATATATATGTATACATGATAAGAAGAAGAGTTAGATACTTTTGGGATAGTTAGATGGTTAGACTGTTCGATAGTCAGTCTTGAGGATAGATCAGGTGTTGATTATCCTTTGCCATGTTTTCTACCGAGTGTGTAGAACTAGAGTAAGAGTCGGATAGCCGAGGAGCTAATCCCTGAGTTGCCAGACAGTCTGAGTTGACGTCTATGCCTTTGTAATCTCTGTAGAGAAGAGACTAGATTGATAGAAGGGCTCCCAGCTGTGTGCGTGGAGTTTCCTGTAAAGATCTAAGGCTGCAGCTGTGTGCGCAGCATATTGTATAACTCTATCATTTTCTGGTTAATATAAACTCTCGTGGACGTGGTTTTCCTTGTGGAGATGAGCTTCACTTATTTCTTCTTGTTATAATGTTTGCGTGAATGATTTAACTATTTAAGTTCATTACCTGTGTATACAAGACTCTTGCATTACCTTTGTGCCTGTGTAAGTGAGTTTGGGAAGGTCCCTTGATAGCTATAAAGTGTTAAGTACTAAAGAAGTGGCGGAGCACTGTCGCGGCAGCGACCGAGGAATGTGGTACTACGCTGGGCGCGCAGGGCGAAGGGGTACTTAACACGTCGACGCAAGGAATACTTGTCTTCTGCGCCAGAGAGGGAACTTGCGCAGCGGGCCTGCTGAGGAAGGAAGCCGCGCAGTTGCGCCGAGGGCCTGCGGGAAAGTCAGACCGCCGATATCTGAGGAACCGGAAAAGGAAGAGCAATCTCCGCGTCACCACGGTTAAGGAAATCTGATTCCTTAACCCCCCCATAGCCACTTCGGGTGAGACCTCGAGCTGCCGCGCATCTCGTTGCCGAGAGGGCCAGTGCGCCAAGGGGTTGTTGCTGCGCTTCATTAAAACCCGGGTCTGCCCAAGAAGGCAGCCAACATTAATCATGCTCATTATCGTGCTATGCATGTATCACCGACGACGGAACCAATGTTGTATTTAAGTGGATTTCATAGTTACCAACGATACATGATATATAATAAACAAGAAATTAGATAGATATAAACACAACATAAGTAATCGTGGCAGAGCCAACAAGTATTTCTATTACTTAGAACCAAATTACAATACAATGTCTCGGTGTCACCTCTATATCCGGCTCTCCAACCTATATGTGTAGTTTAAAGACAGTTACATAATGACCTATCGGTTCACTAACCGACGTGACTAACTGACTTAACATGTAGTGGTCGATACGATGGTTCGAAATGTTTCTCCAAAGTGGTTAAACGGAGGACCTAGTTGTTAGTTTTTCATAATTTAATTCAATCTTATCTAGGATCTTAACTGAGAGAACAACATTACAACATATCAAACAAAAGAGACAATATACACAAAGCATTTCACCATGGAAAACCAAGAAGGTGAAAAACCCCGCAACTTCCTCAAAGATAGAATGAGCACCAATACAAAGATCACCAAGATGAATCCCCAAAAGATAAATGTTTGCAGCAGCTACTCCTCCTCCACTTGTGCACACTCCTCCTCTCTCTCACTAATGCGAAGTGAGTGAGTGAGTGAATGAATAGAATGTGAGAGCCTCAGTCTCTATTTATACAATGACTTGACCTTCCTTTAACTCTAACTGGGCTGACCTCCCTTAGGAGAGTCTAATAACCCATTACCACTTGTCACTAGGCCGACCCCACTAGGGTGGTCTAATAACCCTTTAACCCATACTAGGCCGACCCCTCTAAGGTGGTCTAATAACCCATCAAATATAAGTTACGACACTTACAATGTAACTTGCGACACTTGCAAATACAAATGATGACACTTCCAATCAAAGGAATAATACATCTCTGTTGGGTACACAATAAAGTACAAATGTAATACATACAATATACAAGTGAATATCTTCCGAAGTTACAAATACATCAACACTCCCTCTTAACTAGGAAGGTATTCTATTGACATAGGTCATCAATACATAAAGGCACAAGTCTTCAATTCTGGAGCTGGATCATCGTCACTGGATCACGGAGCATCATCGTCGTTGCTGCTGTACTCTTCATCTTGATCACTGGTTATATCTCTCGATTCTTATTGTCATAGGAAGTTTTATAGAGCCAGCCCTTTTTCATGCTGGATGTAGGCCTAACCTCCAGTAGGTCTTCATCATCTCTGGCCATCATGTGGAATCCTTAGGGTTGATTACGTGCGTCAACAAAACCTTGAAAGAGAATCCCAGTACTTTTACGAGCTTACTGCTCAACCTATTGGATCTCCCAGGATCTATTACATGTGACCTTCACAAAACCTTAAAAGAGTGTCTTGCGACCTGTAAGATCTCTAAAGAGCATCCCAGGATCTTTTACGTGCTTAGCACAACCTGTCTAGATCTCCATGACTGATTACATGTGAACTCGCAAAACCTTAAAAGAGTGTCTTGCAACCTGCAATATCTCTAAAGAGCATCCCGGGATCTTTTACGTTCCTAGCACAACCTATCCGGATCTCCAGGACTGATTACATGTGATTCTTGCAAAACCTGTCCACGACCATGGAGTATCACCCTAATACTCATGATCATACTGATCATCATCATACAATACATCATCCTGATGCACATCATCATCACATGATCATCCTCTTCAGATCATCTCATCGTCCACAGAGCACAGGCCAGATGCACATCATACAACACTTACACCACCGACATGGGATAACACATCTACCAACATTCGGGGAAGGCTCCAGCCCTTACTTTTTCACCATGGGAGAACACATCTACCACCATGTGAAAAATGGCTTCATCCCTTACATCTACACCATGGGAGAACACATCTACCACCATGTGAAAATGGCTCCAGCCCTTACATCTGCATCATGGGAGAACACATCTACCACCATGTGAGAATGGCTTAGCAATTACATCACAACCATGGGAGAACACATCTACAACCATGTTGGAAAATCCCATGTGCATCTGCGTCATCCAGACTCATCACTTACCCTTGGAAGGAACCTCGATCTGAGGTACACCAAGCCTCTCTCTGAAGTACTCGAACTTCACTCTAGTTTGGTCAACACATTTGCAATCTTCTCATCCCTCGCAACATACTGGAGCTTCAATGCTCCTCTCTGCACCATATCCCTGATATAGTGATATTTGATCTCAATATGCTTCAAATTGTCATGGAACACTAGGTTCTCTGACAACTTCACACAACTCTGGTTGTCACAATAGATACAAGTAGCATCCAACTGGAGATCAAATAAATCAGATAGTAGCTTCCTTAGCCATACTGCCTCACAACTAGCTGAACAAGCTGCGACATACTCTCCTTCAGCTGTACTTAGTGCTATGCAGGATTGCTTCCTGCTAAACCAAGAGATCACACCTGATCCCATACTGAAGCAACACCTCGAAGTGATCTTCCTATCTGCAGCACTACCTGCTCAATCTTAATCAACATAACCCTCTAGGTTAAACTTTTGATTCACATCATACTTGTTCCCATAATCAAACGTACCCTTCAAGTACCTCAGAATATGATTTACAACAATCAAGTGAATATGTCTAGGATCCGTCAAGAACTGGCTCAAAGTGTTCACAGCAACAAATATCTGGTCTTATGTTCGTTAGGTACATCAAGGACCCAATCATCTGACGATACATCGTGGCATCAACCAACTTTGATGAAGCATCACTCAATAGCTTCAGGTTTGATTCCATAGGTGTGGCCATGGCCTTGCAGTCCATCATCCCGAACTGCTTCAGGATCTCTACTGCATACTTCCCTTGTCCAAGGAAGATTCCATCTGCACTCTGCCACACCTCCATACCTAGAAAGTAATGCATCATAGCCAAGTCCTTCATCTCGAACTCGGTAGCAAGATTCCTCTTCGTATCAGCAATCAACCCAATCTCACCTGTCACAAACAGGTCATCTACATACAATAGGAGTATCACTGCATTTCCTTCCTCAACCTTGTAGTAAAGGTTGGAATGTACTTTACGTTTGGTAAAGCCCAAACTATTCAGGAAGCTATCTATCCTGCCGTATCATGTCCTGGGTGCTTGTTTCAAACCATACAAGGCTTTCTTCAATTTGCACACATGTGAATCCCTGTCATGTGTCTCAAATTCGAGTGGCTACTCTACTTCCTCTTTGGCTTCACCATTCAAGAAAGCTGTCTTGACATCCATCTGGTGTATCTTCCACTTCATCACTTGCCTTGTATTTCTTTATGCTACCATCTACAGCATGCTTGATCTTGTAGATCCACTTGGAAGTCACAACAGACTTCCCTTCTAGTCTTGGGACCACATCCCAAACATCATTCTCCATGATCGATTGATATTCTTCGATCATGGCATCCTTCCATTACTGCATCCCGGATCTTGGGAACTTCAGATTCTTCAATACCTTCAATAGGTAGTTTTCTTAAAATTCATTGCTGGAACAAATTTTGTTGAGTCTTCGTCGCTTGTTCTTCGAAATAAGTCTCTCTTGTCGGTGATGGTACACGGTCTTTCCTACAAGACAAGTTCAATTGCATGATTAGAAACATCCCATAGATTTCAGAACAAATTCTTACACAAAGAAATATGTCATACAGCCATGCAATTATCTTAGCCAGTGCTTCAATACAACATTTATCCATATCCCGTAGCTTTCTAGATGCCTTCCATCTCTACCAGAACATTGTTAAGAGTGTGCACAACTCCCAACATGTCAACAAAGAGGTTTCATTCTAGATAAGTAGCAAAGGAATGTTGTACAGTACCATATGCCACTTACCCATTACTATATTAGTAGTATCTTGTTCATTAAAGCAACTTTTCTAAAATGCATAATATACATCCTAAAACTAGGAACATAAGTATGTCCATGACTTAACAACATCATTTAAGTAATCATATATACAAGAAATGATAATTCAAATACTTATCTTTGTTTAGTTGTTGGGTGGAATCCCTCTCAATCTTTGCTTCCTTGCAGGAACTACTAGAGTGTGCTCCCCCTTGATCTTTGCTTCCTTGATTATTTGTCTTTGAACTTATATCCATCCTAGACCACTATGCATGCTTAAGTGTGCACTAGTGTCATCATTGTGTCATCCTCAAGATCTCATACATAATCATACATGCATTAGTATAATTTCAATACTATCAAAAAATTATGTATTGTCATGATCATTTCATACACAGGTAATTTATCACAAGCGTTAGTATTCAAGGTTTCAGGGAGTACTTATTTTACTCATGCATATTCTTATTTGACTATAGGACTCTTCTAGTTTGTCATATCATTAATCAAACTAAGAAGCATAATATGCATAAAATCATGATTACTCAAACTTATAACTTCATGAATAATCATACAAAGATATACTTATATAAGATCCTAACACAAAGTAGGATTCTAACTTGATATAGGAAAAATATACCTGGATTATCATGTTTGTGAGTTATGTCTAGCATACCCAAACAATGTCTTCTTTGATCTCTTCAATGATTTAGAGACCTTGTGCTAGTAACCTGCATATCTCATAAGTTAAGCATTGTAGAACCAAATTATACATACCTCGTAAGTAGAGCTTCTATGTGATCAATGGCTATGGATGAGTCTTTGTCTTCATGTCACCATGGTCATATGTTCTCGATCTAGGACTTGATTCATCTTTCTTGATGTACCTTTCATGTTAGTGGACAACATCATCCTCATACAACACCACAGTGCATTAGTACAATCATAAGTGTCATAACCCTAATCAATGAATATATTTTATCATTCACATGCATTCACACTTTTACTAAGGTGATAAGACAAGTCTAAAATTAATCAAGATTGTACTAACCTCAATAATACGAAGACAAACATATCATAAACTTAATAATGAACAGATTTCAAAGCATACCTGTATCTCCTCAAGTCATTCTTGTCGGGATTGCTTGTAGTCTTCTTATGTAAGGCTTTAGCCTCATCTCCCTCTAGAACTGGAACTTCTTCACTTATGCAGGTGTCCAATTCATTCTCTTCTAGGATTAACCCAATCCACTTTGATTAGTTGAAACTGGATCTGGAGCTGGATTAGGGTTTGTCAGAGAAACCCTAAAAATTCAAACTTTGAATTTCAAATTTCTGATTGGATGAAAAGATGCACCTTGCTGATTTGATCAAGCTGGTATACTTCAATTTTGAAATCTCCAAAATTTGACCCCTCAAAATTGACTTTGAAACTTTTGGATTTGTAGCTTCTGTCAAATTCTGGTTTTCGGGTCAAAATCCTGAACTAGGGTTTGATAGAGCCCGGGGTTCTACCCAACCAAAAAATTTGATCTTGGTCTCTAAATTTTGATTTTTATGAGGAGCATCTAGCCATGGTCTCAGATTTTGAAAATTCCAACTTTTGCAGAAACCCTAATTTCCCGTAGCAATGACAAGCCAAGAATGAAAGTGCTCAGAATCCAATTCTGTTTTGACAAAACTATATGCCATATTGTTTCTCATGAAACTATGAAATTTAGGATCCTCAGGTTCTGAAACTTCCTCCTATCATAGAATGACCTGTCATCTTTCCAACCCCACAGATATGACCTCAAATGGATTCTCCATTAGAGAGATATGCCAAGTGTTGCAACATGACTTGTTTATGGGAAGAAACATCATAGAGAAATTGTGTGGAGTGCCACATGTTACTGTTTCAACTTCGGCTTCTTAAAAGTGGACTTGTGAAACTACAGTCCGTTCCCTAATTGACACTTTTTACGGAATTCCATTTGGAGCTTCCTAGCCCGAGATATGACCTCTATTCCTAGGTCACCTGTTTAGGGCTATATTCTGTAAGAGGCAGAGACCCTAACTTGTACGGATCATATATCACAAAGTACAACGAATCTGAGGCTGATCTTCTGACACAAGGTACATGAAAATTTAATCTTCATCTTGTAAAATTTCTAGATCCTGAACCTTTTCCAAAACAGATTTATAGAGAAAGTTCCACGATGACTAGTTTTTACTATATCAAGCCCTAGCTTCCAATTTGTCGTAAGTGCAACAAGTTTCCTAAATGCCATACAATGCCTTCCTTCAGGCTAGCTCTGATACCATGTTAGTTTTTCAAAATTTAATTCAATCTGATCTAGGATCTTAACTAAGAGAACAACATGTGCAACATATCAAACACAAGAGATAAGAGACACAAAACATTTCACTGAGGAAAACCAAGAAGGTCAAAAACCCCGTAACTTCCTCAGAGATAGAATGAGCACCAATACAAAGATCACCAAGATGAATCCACAAGATATAAATGTTTGCAGCAGCTACTCCTCCTTCACTTGTGTGCACTCTTCCTCTCTCTCACTAATGGTAAGTGAGTCAGTGAGTGAATGAATAGAATGAGAGAGTCTCACTCTCTATTTATACAATGACTTGACCTGCCTTTAACTCTAAATGGTCCGACCTCCCTTAGGAGAGGATAATAACCCATTAGCACTTGTCACTGGGACGACCCCACTAGGGTGGTCTAATAAACCTTTAACCCATACTGGGTAGACCCCTCTAAGTTGGTTTAATAACCCATCAAATATAAGTTATGACACTTACAATGTAACTTGCGACACTTGCAAATACAAATGACAACACTTCCAATCGGAGGAATAATACATCTCTTTTGGGGATACAATAAAGTAAAAATGTAATACATACAATATACAAGTGAATATATTCTGAAGTTACAAATAAATCAACACTATTCAGGCGACCAACCTAGGCTCCTCCAACATGGATCCAAGTGTAGCAGTAAGTGGATAGACAGGTGGACAAATAGCCCCCCTTCCAATTTAGAAAAAGGAAAGAAACCAGGTAAGGAAATGTAAGAATAAATCATGCAAAAGTTACAACGGAATGAAAATATTACAATGATAGAATTAAATGAGGTTAAAAATTAGTTGAGAATAACATAAGTCAGTTACAACCTCTAAGGCTATAAAAAGATCATTGAGGCTGACATTTTTTAGATATTCTCTAGAATTGTTGAGTCGATTGTATTATTTTGTATGTAAGAACTTTTTCTGAGATAAAGATTTTGGAATTTACCAAAGATGTTTTCCTCTGTAATTTTGTTTCCTCTAGTTGTTACCATATGTAATTCCATTATCTGTGTAAATTTTCTTGAGAGATGAAGAAAACCTTGAGCAACACATTATCATGTGTTTGTATCAGTGATGTGAATATGTAGTAGAATAATGAGAGTGAAGTTGATATTTCATCATATATGACCTTTGTTTTAGTTTTAAGATGTCTTCATGTGATTTAAAAAATGTTTGAAGGTTTCTTCTATTGTATGTCATGAATGTATGTCCACGCCGCCCTTTGAATTTAATTAAAACTCAAGAATTGTTTACATTTAGTATTAAAATACTGAATTATTTTCCATACTTTATCAGTTCGTTTTTCTTCCATTGAATGTAAGGGATTTCCTAAAAGGACCTCTTACATCTCCAATTTGTTCCATATCCTAAAGTTTACCTTCATATAGATCTAAAATGTTGGATACACTTCATGAGATTCCTCTGAAATTAATTTATGCATCCAAGATAGTTCATAATGGTTTACTTGCAAATAGATTTAAGAAAATACAAAATTCACAATCTCATTCATAAATATTTAAAATTTGAGCCTCATCATGCCCCGGTGTGTACTAAATTCATCCTAACACATCTTAGGGAGAACATAAAAAATGGCATCGTTTTCAGGGAACGTAGAATTAGAAATTTATTTTCCTCTAGCATGAAAACATTGATGTTTTGATTCCATATCAGTGAACTTTTATCAAACATTTGGCTGAAGTTTAACCTAGTGACTCAATTGACAAGAAACTGGCTTCTTGCAAGTGACACACCATAGTGAATCCGATGTCTAGTGAGTTCCTCAGCCTGCAAGAATAAAAAATTCCTTGGAGGAATTTTTGTGCATATCAAAATACTCAGGTGAAAGGTATTGCACTTATAAATTCTCCATCAGTTTCATGTGAATATAAAAATCAAGAAACATTTGAAGCTACTAATATTCAAGAGAATCTTTGTCCTACTCCTAGAACTCTAATTAATATTTTGTTAGAGCCTCATATTTCTCCCTTATATACACCCACTAGTTCCTCTCATCCTGTGCAATCTAAACCAATACCGTAGAGGACTCTTATAGCCCCTCAGGATAGAAACATTATTTTGAAACATTTAATGGACAATGATGGAAGAGGGAGTGGGCCACCACCACCACTTGTAAACCCCTGGGTATCTGCTAGATATGGCCCATTGAATCTCCCTAATAAACTCCATGATATACATGATAGTTATTTGAAAATATTTCCTAAGTATGATGGAGAGAGGTCTAATATAGTTGAAGAGCATACGGAAATATTTCGAGACTTCACTGATAACCTATACATCGAGCATGATGATGGGTTTATGAGGTTGTTTGTCCAAACCTTAGAAGGAGATTTCAGGAAGTGGTTTATATCCCTTCCAATAGCTTCCATTAACTCTTGGCATTCCCTTGAGACTGCATTGATGAAGCAGTGGGGTGAGAAAAGGGATCATCTATATTACCTTATAGAATTTGTTGCACTAAATAAGAAAAATGGAGAAACAACTAGAGAGTTTAACCAAAGGTTTAATAAGATTTGTAATAAGATTCCTCAAGATATAAAACCATCTCAAGCATATGCAAAAGTAACCTATGTAGGGTATTTTGAGCCTGAATTTGCAACGATACGTAGAGAGAGGAGATACACAACCTTAGTGAACATGCAAGATGATGCACTAGATGTGGAAGTAAACATGAAAGCTTCAAGAAATATTATCTACAAGAATGAATCATATAAGAAGAATTCTAAAGAAGATATTAGAACCTCTAGGAAGGATAGAGACACATGATTGCTTATAATTATTTCAAACAAATTCTCCAAACTGGAGTTAGAAGGAAATAATTCAAACAGAAAACCCTAGGGTGGAGGGAATAGAAATCCAAACCAGTATAGAAGGAACGTTTAACCTTCAGATCATATATAGGGAAAGGATAAATTAATATCCACCTATATAACATCTTGTAAGAGAAATAACAACAACCACTTTGAAGAATTACCCCCATATGAGGAATATATAGAGCCATCTAAATAAATGTTATGGATGCAGTATGAAAATTATATGATCCATTTAACATAGGAATATTATGAAAGCTATTTGCAAGAATATATCTATGAGAATAATCAAGAAATATAGAGAAAATTCCATCTTATACCAAGAAACCTTTCAACAAATATAAAGCATGGTTCTCCCACTAGAAAAACCTCTCTAAGTCCAAAAAATGATAAAATACCTGATATCCTATCCATTGATAAAGATCTTGTTGTCCCTCAAGATAGGATTTCTGTAATGTCCCTATTCAAATAAATTCATAACAAGGAAATTTCATCAATCCTACTAGCTCCCTAGGTTGGATGGAAACATGGGTATTTGCAATAAGGGAGCTAATAAATGGTGTTTGGACATTGGAATGGAATAAATATTTAATAAAGGAGATAAATAAATAAACACAAGAGAAAATCAAAGTGGCAATGGTTCATGAAGACACATGGAGGTTGTGGGGCACACACAAGCTAGAAATTCTGTGCCACATGGCATCCTCCTCTTGTAAATTCGAATCCATGGGAAGACTAAGGGTCTTGGGAGGAGTTGGAAGGCTCATACACTTGGAAATATGCATCATATGTCGAATTTGGATGTAAATGTAACTCCCATAGAAGAGGAAGAGCCAAATGAGGAGTTATTGAACACTTGGACTAAATTCCCTAACCTATATGACAACAATGATGAATATGCTATGATACCTATGACAAATTGCAGACCTGATTGCTGACATCTGACCATTATTACATGTTAGTCCTAAAAATATCATCCAAGGGAGCACTCATGGGAGTTATAGAATCTCAAAGGATTCCTACTCGAATTGGTGGAAGGTGGAAGGCTAGGAAGGGGAGGACACATGGAAAATCATGAACCACTCCCTAATTCGTATTGGCTTGGAGTATTTGGATGGATTTGGAACCTTAGAAGGATAAGGATGTTTATAAAATACAGGGATCAACCAAGAGAAGGGATTTTTATCATTTTGAGAATTTTCATTTGTGAAGAGAGCTAGTGGAATACTAGTCTACTTGCCTTAGCCAATTTCGAGGGTGAAAGATTCCCATCCTAGTTGGTGTGTGGAAAGACCATTAAGACATTTCATGGGAGATTTAATGGAGTCTTTATTTTAAGGTGTAAGCTACAGGGTATCTCGTGGTTTCTTATAGTGCAACTCATTCCTCCAACCATTTCCAGTTTTCTTTGCATATTCTTCATCCTTGAGGAGAGGTGCTTTTGGTGAGCTATTGTACTCTTTGGAGGAGATTCTAATGCCCCATTTATTTTGTAATAAGATGCATATACTCTATTATTCACTTTAATAAATCTATCAGGTCGATATACCAAGTGGATATATGTAAAATTGATCATTAATGAGCAAATAGTGACCATTTCCCCACTATATTGATGTATACCAATGAAATGTTGATGAATTCGAATGGAAGAGTGTTTCAATGATGTATTTGTGATGAATGGGAATTTTTTTAATGAGGTTCACAAGTTCCATGTTTAGTAATTAAGCTTTTGGAGTCATCTTTCTCAGTTTTATATCAGTTGGAGAGGATTTAATGTCATTTCCCCCAAGGTCGAAACTAGTAATTTTGTAGTTGTTTGGAGAGGGTTGTAATAGGATTAAAAAATTGAATAAAGTTGCACATGATACCTTAACATTTTCCCTTATATTTCCTTTTCCTCGGTTCGGAAATTTGAGAGGGTTTGAGAGCTTTTGGAGAGCCATATTCAACATTTTCCCTTGAGGGATTTGAACCCCAAATTGCTAGTAAAAACTCCTATCTCGGCTAGAATATTAAAGGGGATTTCAAAAGTCCTTTGATGGTCCTAAATAATCCTTGTAAATAAGAATCAAGTCATAATATAATTCATACACCTTCTCTGAATATTTGGGATCATTTGGAGCAATTTGGAGACCTAGACCTTAAAACTAGTCAAAGGTCGAACTAGGGAAAAAAGTTGAAAATTTCACTATTTTAATAAAAATAAAAAAGGGACATTACAAGTGGTATTGGAGCATGGTATTATAACCTGATGTGGTTAAAAATTCATGAAGACAAGGAGTCAATCAAATAATCCACCACCCTTAGAACCTGAAATTGAAGGTGTTGTTGTTGAAGAGGAAGAAGATCTTGTTGAAACTATGACTAAGGGACTCTCTAATGATAAGGAGGAATATATTAAACTCATAAAACCCCTCTTTGAATACATGACCAATAACATGGCCCAGCAGCTTATGAAAGGATTCAAATTGATGGCTAGCCAACTTGGAAGCAAAACAGTAATAGGAGGCAGCAGTAGTTCAGATTCAGAAGGAAAGACGACAATGGGTGAGCATATGTTTTCAAGCACATGACCCCATAATAGACCTAATGAATTTCAGAGCACACCAAAGCCTACTGCACCTAAATTTCTTGTTCCCAAAGAATATCCTAACACCCAATTTGATATGAATGAAGTGGTAAAAGAATGGGAAAAGTTGAGTGAGGATTGTAAAAGGACTCTACTATTTGACCAATACTTTACTGTCTCAAACAAACTCAAGAAGAGGGAGGATAATAGGGCTCTATTCCAAAACAAAGAATTAAATTGTGCTATTGGTAAAATGCCACTTCCTACTTTTGATGTTTCCTCTCAAAGTTCTGCTAACACTTGGGTGCAAAAACTAGATGTGTATTTTCAGTTGAATCCAATGGTGGAAGAGGATGCCTTAAAAATGACAATTTTGCATCTAGAAGGAGATGCCAATGAATGGTGGTTCCATGGTATGAAAAATTTAGGACATGATCAGGTTACTACCTATGGAGAATTTGTTGACAGGGTATTAGAGATATTTGAGCAAAAGGACCCAGAATTACCTTTCAAAGAACTAGCCCAATTGAAGCAAGTGGGAACCCCTATTGATTATATGTTGGAATTTCAAAAATTACCAATCAAGGTGGCTGATGTATCTATGGGAAGGTTAGTATTTTTGTTCACTAAATGTTTGGATGAACCCTTAAAAGGTTTAGTTAAATCCCACAAACCAACTACATTAAAGGATGCTATGAGCTTGACTAGAGATCTCCAAAATGTGATTCCTAGAACAAGGTTCCCTCCCAAGCCTAACTTGAGATGTGAAAAGAAGCCTTGGAAAAGAGATGCATTTCAAAAGAAGCCTTGGAAAAAGGATGCATTTGAAAAGAATAAGAAGGAGGGACTAAACAGGGAAGAACTTAGAAGAAAAAAATTGTGCTACACATGCTTTCAAGCATGGACACCAGGGCACAAATGTACTAAGGGAAAAGCTCAATACATTGAAGTGTTTTCTAATAATGATGAGTGTGAAGGGGGTATGGATGAAGAAGGAAATATTTCAGATCAAGAAGAGGGATATGATACAATATAAGAAGGGAAAAAAGAATAAAATCATCCCTCACCTAACAAAGTAAGAATGACATTACTTTCAACAGTGCCTCGTTATCACACTATTCGATGCAAGGGTGTGGTACTAGGATAAAGGACCTCAGATTTGGTAGATGGAGGAGCCACACATAAATTCATTGATGCATACATGGTGGAGAGAAGGAAGATACCTACTGAACCATTTGATGGCTTCACAATTGTCATTACAGGTCACAACACAATGGAGTGCAAAACATGGGTTCCAAAACTGCAAATCACCATAGGTAACTATACTTTTTATGATAGCTTTTATTTGGTTGATGTTGCTGATACTAATGTGGTTTTGGGAGGAAATGGTTGTACTCTATAGGGTATCATACAGTAAACTATCAAATTCATGAAATGAAATTCCAAGATTCAGAAGGAATACTAAGGGTTGTGAGAGGGAAGCACACCTACCCGAATCAAGTGGTGACTTCACATATTATGAGGTCTATATTGAGGCATGGAGATATTGAATGGGATGATTAATGTCACATAACCTCCCCCAAGCCAAACATAAAGGTTCTTGAACACCCAAAGGAGACAGAGTAACTCCTACAAAAATATGAATTTTGTTTTAGAGATATTCCACATGGTAGACCACCTGATAGGGGGGTTGAGCACAACATTGTTTTGGAGGAGGGTACTTCACCCATCCAAATACCACCCCATAGAAATCCAAATAAATTCAGAGATGAAATTTAAAAGGCCATCCAAGAACTCCTAGAGTTGGGACTCATTAGACCAAGCTTTAGCCCTTATGCTTCTTCAGTAGTGCTGGTGAAGAAAAAAGATGGAACCTTGAGGATGTGCATAGACTTTAGAGATTTGAAAAAGAAGAAAATCAAGAATAGGTATCATGTTCCTAGAATTGATGAGCTCATGTATGAACTATTTGGGGAAAAATATTTATCTAAAATTGATCTTAGATAAAGTTACCATCAAATTCGAATGGAGGAAGAAGATGTGCAAAAGACTGCTTTTAGATGCCACTATGGCCACTTTGAGTTTCTTGTTATGCCTTTTGGATTAACTAATGCTCCAGCCATATTCCAAGCATGCATGAATAAGATTTTTTGCAATCAACTCAGAAAATTTGTTTTGTTCTTCTTTGATGACATTCTTATTTACAACAAAACTTGGGAAGAGCATTTGCATCATTTAGAGGTTGTGCTGAAAATTTTGCATGAACCGTCCTTGTTTGCTAAGTTGTCTAAATATGAATTTGGGATAAAGGAACTCTTGTATCTTGGGTACATTATTGGACAAGAAGGAGTGAAAGTGCACATGGAAAATATAAGGGCCATCCTTGAATGGCCATCACCAAAAAACATCATAGAATTAAGAGGATTCATTGGAATATGAACTTATTATAGGAAGTTTGTGAAAGGGTTGTCCAAATTGACTTCCCCACTCACTGATTTGAAAAAGAAAGATGCTTTCAAGTGGAATGAGGAGGCTGAAAAAGGTCTTCCAAAAAATGAAAGAGGTAATGAGTAGTCGTCCAATACTTGCATTACCTGATTTTACTAAACCTTTTGTTTTGGAATGTGATGCTTCAGGTGAAGGGATATGGGTTGTCCTAAAGTAAGGACAACACCCTATAGCCTTTGAGAGCATAATTTTGCAGCCACATGAAAAGCTTTACTCCATATATGACAAAGAAATGTTGGCCATCATGAATGCATTGGCCAAGTTTAGACAATACTTGGTGGGAAACAAGTTTGTGGTGAAAATTGATCACAATAGTTTAAGGCACTTCCTCACCCAAAAAGATCTTAATGAGAGGCAACAAAAGTGGGTAAGCAAGATTCAAGATTTTGATTTTCATATTGAATATATGAAAGGGAAGAATAAAATTGTAGCTGATGCATTATCTAGAAGACCTTCTTTTTCTCTCATGGACATTGCAAAAGATTGGAAAAACATGCTAATGGTTGAATATGCAAAAGATGGATTTGCTTGTGATGTATTAGATGGGGTCAAAGGGGATGATAATTACAATATTTTGAATGGGATGATATATTATAAGGGAATAATTTATTTGGTTCAAAGTTCAAAACTCAAGTACAAGATTTTGCAAGAAGCACATGATTCCCCACTAGCTGGCCATCCCGGGATCTTCAAAACTTATAGGCAATTAAGGAAAAGGTTTTTTTGGAAGGGGATAAAGGAAGATGTTTTGAAATATGTGAATGAATGTAAGGTATGTCAGCAAAAAAAATATGAACTTACATGCCCAGGTAGTTTGATGCAACCGTTGCCCATTCTGGAACAAAAATGGGAGAGTATTTCAATGGACTTCATCATAGGTTTGCCCAAATATTTGGGAAATGATTGCATATATGTGGTAGTGGATAGGTTGACCAAATTTGCTCATTTCTTTGTTGTTACATAATATTTTAGTGCTGCATAAGTAGCTGACATTTTCTTTAAATAAATCTTTAGATTGCTGGGCTCCCCAAGAGCATTGTAAGTGATAGAGATAGTAGATTCATGGGTGCTTTTTGGCAAAAAAAATTTAGATTGGTGGGCACTCAATTGACTCCAAGAACAAGCTATCATCCAAAACTTGATGGCCAAATAGAGAGGGTGAATCAATGGTTGGAAGGGTACCTAAGGAACTATGTGGGAGAGCAGCAAAAAGCATGGGAAAAATGGCTACACTTGGGTGAGTTTTGTTACAGCTCCACCTTTCATATGTCAATAGGAATGTCTCCTTTCAAAGCATTATATGGTTATGATGCACTTACTTTTGTTGAGCTTATCTTTGGTGATAGTAGAGCCCCAAAAGCTAAAGGTTAGGTGGAAGAGAGCCAAGAAATTTTGAAGCTCTTGAAAGACAACTTGCAGGTAGCCCAAAATCAACAAAAAGAATATGTAGATCAACATAGGGAAGAAAGGACCTTTCATGTCAATGATTTGGTATATTTGAGGTTGCATCCATATAAACAAACATCCTTGAAAAAGAAGGGAGCAAAAAATATAAAACCAAGATACTATGGTCCATACAAGGTAGTTCAGAAGGTTGGAGAGGCAGCACATGAGTTAGAACTTCCGGAAGGAAGTAAAATCCATAATGTATTTCATGTTTCATGTCTCAAAAAATCCATTGGTCAACAAATTGTCATTTCAGAAAAAACTCCTCCTTTGGATGATGAAGGTAAACTCACACTTATTCCAGAATTTTTTTTGAAGATTAGGGAAAGAAGGTTAAGGAGAAGAACTATTAAAGAATACTTGGTGCAATGGAAGGATCTTCCAAGTGAAGATGCCACATGGGAGGAGGAACAAATTTTTTAGCATCCAAATCTGAAATTGCTTCAGGACAAGCAATCTTGGGTGGGGAGGACTGTAATGTCCCCATTCAAATAAATTCATAACAAGGAAATTCCATCAATCCTACTAGTTCCCTAGGTTGGATGGAGACATGAGGATTTTATATAAGGGAGTCTTGTTGCTGCAACATCCCCCCCAAAATTTTGTAAATATTGGGGTCCCTCCTTATCATTTTTTTAGAAAGTTTACTTAGGAGCTAAAACATTCCCTAGAAGGTCTTTTATACTTAGTTTTTTCTAGAGAAGTTATTTGTTTCAGTTTGTTGGTCTTTTTCTTCTAAGTCAAAACTCAACTTTTTCATCCGAAACTGCGGCTAAACTTAGCCTTTTCACCCTCAACAGCGGAAGAACTCACGAAGTTCTGCCACAATAGGCACCTTTTTGTCAAGTCTTTTGACCTTTTAGCTTTCGGGAAAACTCACCAAGTTCACCCGAAACGACGGGCGAACTAGACGAGTCTCGCCGCAACGTCGGAACAACTCAAAAGGTTTTACCGCAATGGGTGGAAGGTTTTTAATTTCTTACCAAGGCACAAAGCCACTTTTTCGGGATAACTCGGCAAGTTTCGCCGCAACATCGGGTGAACTCACCTAGTTTCGCCGCAACGTCGGAATGACTCTTATAAGTTTGCAACGGCGGGCGGGCGCTTTATTAAAACTCAAAGTCATTCCATGTTCTTGCCACAACGCGACGGGCGGACTTGGGAAGTTTTGCCGCAACAGTGAGAAAACTCAGAAACTTTCACCGAAACAATGCTTAGGACTTACGAGTTCTCGCCGCAACGTTGGGCGAACTCACCATTTCCTTTCGATTTTGGCGGTTACGTTAAATTCCAAGTGTGCCGAGGTGACCCCTACTGTACATACCCTTAACGCCGTTTTAAAACCCCACCAACCCATTGAATGCCCACACGTGTCAGCCTTTATATAAAGGGTTTGGGAGGTTTTGGTGTTTTCATTGGTAGAATTTCATGCTGTGTGAACTCTGTTTGAAGACTGTGTTAAGCTGCTCCAGCTCAGCCCGTTTGCAGCCTAGTCAACCGTCGTCAGGCCAACCTTTTCTTGCTAGGTAGGTGGTTCTAATGTTGTTTTTGTTTTAATTTTTTGATTGCTATCAAGCCATTCTTGGTATCACTGTCATCGCACCAGCTGCATGGTCTGTGGACATTCTGTTTTTGTTGTTGTTTGGCCATTTCCAAGCATAAAAATCATAGCCATAGGCCCTTACAACTTTCTACTAGTCCCTTGAACCTGCAAAACTCATCCTTCCTGGGCAGCACTGACCTGCCACATCACCCGCACTTTCATTAAGGACATACTGAACTCGGTCTCTTTTTGAAGCTCATTTAGCGTCTTCCCCGAAACCACTTATTATCCTAGGGAAGAGTATGGTTTTGTTTTAGCAAATTTCTTAATTCCTGTCTTTATTTTACAACACATTGTTATTTGACATTGTTACATATTTCAGCCGTGTTGTTATGCTAATCCAATATTTCCGCTCTTGCGTTTCACTATATTCTATGTCTACTTATGCATGGTTTCTAGATAGGATTTAGACATGATGCCGAAGGGTAGTAGAAAGAAAGCTAAGATGACTGAGCCAAAATTAGTAGAGGCAAGAGTTGAAACTTTGTTCAAAGACACCAAATCCATCACATGCATCCCTCCCGAAGCCAATTGGGGAGATGTATACCATATGATTAGAGACCAAGATATCCCCGGGGCACTCTTGGAGGAAGAGCATATCTACCAAAAAATTAGAAGCTCTGTTGTATCTAAATCCTCCACACGCCCTAAGCTCTTTCCTTGCTCAGAAGTGATCGATTGGATCCTGGGACATGCAAACCCTGAAACAAGAGTGTTGTCTGATAGCGAAGCTGAAGCATTTGCTTCATTTCATCCAGCTTACATTGCAGCAACTTACAAGTTATCGTGTGCTCAACAGCCACTGAACGACAAATGGTTGGAGCAGATCAAGATGGACAATTTTGAAATGGCTAAGAGGCTATTAATCATAGGAAAATAGCTAAGGAAAAGAGACAGTGATGAATATGAGGTCCAAAACCTGAGTTCCCCTTTCCGGATGATTGCCCTTATGTTAAGCAGAATTTTTGGCATGGATGACGGAACCATTTACAAGATACAATGGGTTACCATAATTCATTATGTGGAATTCAAGGGAATGATCTTTAATTGGGCAACTATTCTCTCTAATAGTCTATCGTCTGCCATAACCGCTGCCAAAGAAGGTCTGATCCTAAAGAAGTCAGAATTTTATATGTCGTCATATCTTATGGATTGCATTTTGGCAAAGCTTCCTTTCCCTAAGTTAGGTTGCATTTGGGATTAGGCCAATACCCCAGTGTACACAGCCTATAAAATAATTTGGGCCCAGAATTACAGGACATACTATAAGCTCATTTGTGAAGAATTCATCATACCTTTGTATGAGCTAATGTTTAATGAAGAACCAAATTGCTTATCAGAGAATGCCATGGAAGTCATGGAGATCTATGGTAATTTCTAATTTTCAAAGAATGGCACTTATATCAGAATGTATGGAGGCTCCAATCCACCTTATATCCTGCCTAGGTATACCACTGATTACATAGTCTTGAAAGAAGCAATTAGGCAAGTTTTTCTTGATGGAGTTGGCGGATTTCTGAATAGGTTGAAGAAGGATTCATTTCCTCCTTTGCCTTTCTATATTGGAGCCTACAAGTTCTCGGGGTTACATCGGCTGAAGATTTTATCCCGGAGTCAAAAGGATTTCACTTCGGGGAAGTGGTCTTCCATAGGAATGACAGGCAGAACAAAGTTGCAGATCATTGCAAAGAGTTACATGCCCACTTTTATTATGCCCATTACTACGATGAAGATGAGGAGATATATAGGGGAATCAATAATATGACTGAGTTTCAAATCTATCGTCACAAGGGTGGAGCTAGTTATAGCTCTATCGCTGTCCAAAATGCCGAAGAGGCCAAACTGCAGAAAGAGAAGGAAGCAGCCGAAGCTCTATCCCATGAAGAGTAAAGGCTAAAGGAGGAAGTTGAGAGGATCCAAAAAGAAGCTGTCGAAAAGATGCGAAAAGAGTAGGAGGAAAAGCCTTAACAGGAAGAATCTCTTAAGCTTCTACAGGAAGAGACTCTTAGGCTGCAAGAAGACAAATCCCAGATGCTTTGAGATCAAGAATTAGAGGAGACAATATTACAACAAGATGCTAAAGAGAAGGAATAAAGGGAGGCGGTTGAGAACCTGCTAAAGGCCGAAGAAGAAGAAATATGTCTCAAAGCCGAGGAAGAAAATAAAGCCAATGAAGATGCACAAGCTGGTGGTTCTAATACACAAGATATGGATGTAGACTCATCCCAAATGGTCCAGACCCCGCCCGCGGGAGAGAACATCCCTATAGAGAATCTTCCACTGATCCCTTTCACCCCATCAAAGGATCATACTATGTCTAAGTGGGATAGATTTGTGTACAACAAGAATAGGAAGTCTATTGTGCTAAATTCAGAGACGAGGTTGAAGAGACCTTTTCACCCAGACATCATTACCTGACGGGAAACTACTGTTATGAAAAACACGAAGAAGGCTCCTGTAGCTATGGCATCTGCTACTATAGTGGCAGCAAAAGCAAGCGAGGACAATGTAATCGAAATGGTTAAGGAGTTTGAGTCAACCAAGAAAGGGGCTCATATGTTGAAACACACCGTGGCAAATGACCAGTCCTATAGGGACCTCGTGGTAAAGAAATATAATCTCCTTTTGTCCGATCATAAGGAGATGTCGGATAAATGAGGAGGAAAAGGAACACCTGGCAATCCAAATGATGGTACTTGAATCAGAAAAGAATGATTTTGAAGCTAAAGTTGTTCACTTAGAAGAGGATAAGTAGTTGATGGCTGAGCAACTAGAGCAAGCAAACAACAGAGCAATGGACATGACTCCCTTTCACGAGCAATCCTATGACATGCTTTAGCAAATGCATGAGAAACAAGAGTTGATTTCCAAAGAAATGTGCAGGCTAAAAGCTATGGTGGATAGAATAAAGGAGATTGACTCCGAAGCTATTAGGATCAAGAAAAAGTACACCCGGGTGAAAGAAGATATAATAAAACAGATGTCATGAAGAGAAGGAAAGGCGGATTTCCCCAAACACCTCCCTTTAAAACCTGCGGCTGAATTTAAAGAAAACATTGGCCTCTTAGAGTTATGTAATAGTTGTGGTACAAAATTGATATCTGTGATCCAGGTAACTATTGGAAAGTGCAATAGTCTCTACCAGAAAGTACAAGGAGTTCATGAGAAATGCAAAATAGCTTTTCCCTAGATTCTTGAAGATTTTCCAATTAAAGAGCAACGCCTATCAGACTTGAAAGGTGAACTAAGCATTCAAATAGAATATGTAAAGAAAATTGATGTGTTAACCACATATGAACTCCACCAATGCATTGTGCTGCCTTCTGTGCATGATCATATGCTCCATGAGGTTCTCCAGACTGCAGTGGCAGAATTGCAGGACATTGCAGAAGAACTAGACAAGCATGTGGTTTCAAAGAAAATCCTGCTCCCCGCTCCTGCCAATGTTGTCATAAGGGATACATGAATTTGGTTCAGTTACATATCAGAAGAAGATAAGAAGGAAGTAGCAAGGACATCAGCCGAGGAAGGGGTTCCATCTAGGATAGAGGCACAAGCTAAAGCAGAAGCGCTACCTGAAAGCTAACTTGATAGCCATAGTGCGCTGAAATTTCCCTTTCTATTGTTGAGTCATGAAGTCAAAGGGACAACTGTCTCTGTTTTTCCTTTGATGTAAGCGATGCCACAAATTATTCCATTTTGTAAAAATTTTAAGGAAAATCAAAAGATTTAGGAAGTAAGGACAAGTGGCAGCCCTAGAGGCATTTTGTAAACCTATATATAGATGATTAGGGAATAGGAATAGGGACTTTTGGCAGGTGAAAGACTTTCTATCTTGTACGTGAACTATTTTACTACATGTATTTGAAATTCGATTGTGCCTAATGAAAGCCTGGGAGACTGCATTTTTTCCTAAAGGATGTGTTAAATGTTTGTTGGATTACTCTTGTATCATCTATACACTACTGTGAGATCTTTCCTTACTGTTATGAATTATTTTTGTGTGATGAATGATTCTCCTATTTCATGTACAAATATGTCTATCTCAAATGAGTAATGGAATGTATTAACTGAATTAAAGCTATCTTTAATATCTTTTATATTCCGCTGTAGATGAATCTTTATGATTAAATAGCTATCTGTCTGATCTTTAGATGTTTCTTTCAGTTTATTACTCATCTTTAAAGTTTGCTCCTTGCAAGGATAGATTAGATTTGCTTACATTAGTTTAGATTAATTCTTCTCAGTTAGCTGCATTTAGTTTAGAGCACTTGCATATCATCTTTAAAATAAAATACATAAACGGTGGATCGGGCCACAACTGGTGCAAAGAACAAGAATATTTAAATATTACGGTAGCTGGAACCGTTAATCGGACGGATTCCCTACACCAAACGGTGAGCGATCTAATTGGGCTTGCTTACTGGGGAGAATCCCTTACTGATTGATGCTACGATTTTTTAGGCATCAACAGGTTTTTGGCACTAGAAGGAGGGCCACCAGTGCATAAATGATAAATGGGACTCTTCTTTAAGAGGAGATCCAACTGGAAACCTGCTTGGAACAACAATCCTAGAAAATTCAAATCTGGAAGTAACAAATCAAGAAAATCCTAACTCTGAATTTGAACATCAAGAAACATTGTATGCTATACCTTTTGTTGAAGTAGCAAACTTGAGAAGACATGCCCGTGCTTATGTTAAGCAGCTTCGCGGTCTAAACACCATCCCTTTTCTCCCTAGAAAAAGAGATCCTATAAGGGAAAGATAGTATACACGTGATTCCATTCTTGTTCAAAGCTTTAAAGAATTAGTAGATTTATCTTTGGAAGAAATCATAGAGCCTCTGCCAGAAGTCGAACTTGAAGATCCTCTAGATCTTGAAGAATCGTACACTCCAAAGAATTCTCCACCTCATTCTCCACGTGGAACCATGGTTGTACCTGTATGGAGAGGAAGGGGAGAACTGAATTTGGCTGGACCTTTTCACAATCTGCCTAAGAATCCTGAGAAATTTTTGCCTAAATATGATCTTGGGAAAGGTATCTCTGGTGAAGATCACCTTAAGAGATTTTATTTAGCTCCGAACCTTTTAAATGTGCAGCATGAGGATGCAGTCTATAGGATTTTTCCGTATACTTTCGAACCTAAGGTTTCTTCTTGGTATTTTAGTTTACAGGCTAGCTCAATATCGAATTGGGAAGAATTTGAAAAATATTTTTTAAAGAAATATGGGAACCCGAAAATTGTAGTTACACTCATGAAATATGTGTTGTCCATGAGAATGGAAAAGAAAGAAAAGGTTCAATAATTCAACCAAAGATTCACCACATTATTAAATAACTTTAGTGGAGCAACTAGACCAGCCGAAGAAGCCTTAGTTGAGTACTATACTACAGCCCTCGATCCTCCCTTAGCAATGTTTGTCAAAAGAACCAAGAAAAATACCTTAATAGAGAATTTCGAAGAATCTAGGAAGGTAGAGGAAGAAGCAGATAGCATTGCTAAACATTCTGTAGACGTGGAAGCAAAACCAACAACTACTAAGAAAACCCTACTGCTTACTAGGAATAAAGAAGAGCCATCAGCAGATATGGAAAACGTACTCAAAATGATGCAAAAATTATCTAATAAAATTGTAGATCTTGGAAAGGATAAGGCAGCTAGCAAATCTAGATAGCCTTTCAAACCTTTCTACAAGAAAAGAGAAGAAAACGATCAACCTCATTCGCCTACGAAAAAATCTCCTGTTTTGAATTTAAATGAAGTAGGAATGTAACATTTCTGTACCTTTCATCAAGAACCACACTCTGAAAAAAGCTGTCCGCAATGGATATTTTCAATGAGCTTGGTAATGAACCAAATGTTGGATGCACAAATACCAGATCAAGCCAATCCTCTAGAAGAACAAACTCTCGAACTAGAGGAACCCGCTCTAGACACCACCATGGTGTTATGGGACTAGGTGCCTTTAACTGAGTTAATGGAAGATGATCCCGAGGAAAGCCAAGTCTCTGCTGTAAACATTAATACTCGCAGTAAAGGTCCAATCACTGATCTAATTTCAAGCTCGACTACGCCCAAGCCTAAAATCTCCAAAGAAACACCTAAAAGGCACATCACGGTTATTCCACCATAGCCCAAAGCTAACCAAATACCTACCAAACAACCAAATGTTGAGACAACAACTCAGCAACCAAAAGCTACTTCGAGCAAGACAGATAATCAACCAAAATTTGTAAAAGAATGTGACATGGGATATGACATAATTGAAGATATTAAGAAAGTAAAAGCAAATGTTTCCATATTCGATATCTGTAGTTTGCCTCAACAACGAAAGAAGTTGCTGCAAGAGTTTGAACCCCAATCTAGCGCTCTGTTAGCAGATACTCAGGAAGATTCTGAAATTAATGAAGCTAGTATTGGCAGGGAATCTAAATCTCAAACATTGCCTTTCCTTTTAACTTTTGAGATTTTCAATCACAATGTGCATAACTATTTGGTAGATTCTGGAGCTTCCTCGAATTTCATGCCAATTCCAATTCCATCCCTAGCTCAGATCATCCAGCTAGATAGAACTGTTGTTAAAGTCATTGGGGAAATGAAAGATGTCCTTATTAGATTGTCAGCGGATCCTAGAGTGTATCAGTTTATTGATATCATGGTAGTTGATATTCTCGAAGCTTATGGTTTGATCTTGAGCAGAGACTGCTCTACAAAACTAAATGGCTACTTTGCGACTGACTGGTCTTATTTATGGTTAGCATATTAGAATAGGCAAAATCAAATTAAAGTACTAAGAGAATTACACATGAAACATAATGTAACTCAGCTAGAAGAAAAGAATGAAGTTGTAGCCTTTTCATCTTCAGTTTTGGGGAATTATTTCTTAGAAATCGAGTCGGGTAATTATCAATCGGAAAATGTTAGCCATGAGTTAGATGAACAGCCCGATCTCCTTCAATTTTCTTGGACTGATGATATTGAATGTAACATGGTTAGCTTAGTTACTGAATTAGATGATAAAGACATTAACTTAGTTAGATCTTAGAATGTTTTTTGGGTTCTATACTTTGATGGTTCCAAAAATCAAGAAGGATCCGAAGCTGGTTGTGTTCTAGTTGATCCTGAGAACAACAAATACTTCTTGTCTTGTAGATTAGAGTTCGATTTTACTAACAATACTGCTGAATATGAAGCTTTAGTCCATGGATTAAAGAAAGCCATCGGTTTGAACGTTAAATACCTCAAAGTCTTTGGTGACTTGGAAATTGTCGTCAAACAGGTAAGAGATACGATTCATTGTCTTTCACCACATTTGAAAGGTTATCAGTCTGAGGTATGGGATTTAACTACGCACTTTGATGCTTTTAATATAAAATATGTTCCTAGATTGCAGAATGCTGTGGCTGATTTATTAGCTACTTCTGCTTCCAGGTTAATGCCTACTAATAATAAATGTTCTATTGAATTGGTTTTCAAGCCTTCCATTCCAGATAATATCACAAATCTCAGAGCTTTTGATGATGATGATCAGATCATTAGTTTCCTCACAAATGAAAGCATGTTCCAAGAGGTTGTTATAGATGAAGAAAAACATGATTCTGATTTGCGAAACAGGGATGTAGTTAAAGGGAATTTCATGCCTAAAGGAGTGAGATCACTTGAAAGTCTGTTCGATCTGCATAGCAAATTCAAGAAGCCAACAAATGTCAAAACTCATAGCTCGTCTATGCAGCATGAATTAGTAAATCTGGGCACAGAAGCTGAAACAAAGTATGTCAACCTTGGTAAATGTTGCTTTCCAGGGGAAAGAGATAAGTTCATCAAGATTTTCCGACAATATAAAGATGTGTTTGCTTGGACTTATGAGGATCTGAAAACATATGATACTCGTATGTGCTAAGCCATTTCAGCAACAATTAAGAAGGATGCATCCTACTCTCGAACCTTTAATTCAAAAGGAGTTGAAGAAATTATTAGATGCTAAGATTATTTTTAAAGTCCAGCATTCGGAATGGGTTGCTAATATAGTTCCTGTAAGAAAGAAGTTAGGAGAAATAAGATTATGTGTTGACTTCCGAAATTTGAACAGAGCCTCTGATAAAGATAATTACCTCGTTCCTTCAATGGAACAAATTCTATAGATGGTATCAGGATCGAAGCTTTTCTGTCTCCTAGATGGTTTCTTTGGTTACAATCAAGTATTAGTAGCTGAAGAAGACCGTCTTAAGACTACTTTCCGCACTAAGTGCGGAACATTTTCATACCAAAGAATGCCATTTGGCTTGATAAACGCAGGAGCTACTTTCTAGCGAGCAATGGACATTTCCTTCCGAGGATTGGGTAGTCATTATGTTGTAGTCTATCTAGATGATGTGATAGTTTTCTCAAAGAAGAGAGAAGACCATGTTTTCCATTTAAAACAGATTTTTGATCGCTGCTGAAAGTATGGTATCTCTTTAAACCCTAAGAAAAGTGTTTTTCCCATTCTTGAGGGTAAACTCTTGGGTCACATTATTTCAAAGAAAGGAATTTTGATAGATCAATAAAGAGTGCAAGTCATCAACAGAATTCCCATGCCTCACAACAAAAAATCTATGCAATCGTTTATGGGCACTATTAATTTTGTTCGAAGGTTTGTCCCAGATTTTGCACAAACCGTTAAACCTTTGCAACAAATGGTCAAGCAAAGCGTACAATTCAAATGGACAGACTTGGAAAAGGATTCATTTAAGGATATCAAAGCGGCCATAGCTAATGCTCCCTCTCTAAGAAGTCCATATTTCGACAAAGATTTTATTTTGTATACTTTTGCTTCAGACGATTCTCTTGCAGCTGTGCTTACACAAAAGGTAGAATCAGGAGACGAATACCCAATTTCCTTCATGAGCACTGCTCGGCAAGGCACTGAACTGAACTATCCTATTGTTGATAAACAAGCATACGCCATATTCAAAGTGGTAAAGCAGTTCAGGCCATATATTCTTAAGAACAGAACTAAAGTTGTAGTTCCTTATCTAGCTGTCAGATCTCTCTTCGTTCAAAAGGAATTGGGAGAAAGAAGAGGAAATTGGGTCACAACTCTTCAAGAATATGATTTAGAATTTAAACCTGCTACTATCATTAAAGGTTAGGGCCTATGTAAATTGCTCGCTGAACATCCAGTTAATGAAGAGCAAAGCTAGGAAAATGAAGCTGAACTGACCATGGTTGAGGTATGTCCTATTTTCACAGCCCCCGAATCCTGGTATAGATACTTAGTGTACTATTTGCAACATGTATACTTACCAGAGCACTGGAGTTCTAAGAAGAGAAGGGCACTTCGTTTGAAATCAGTTGCTTATCAAATCATTGAGGGAGTAGTCTTTAGAAAAAATTATGATGGCATCTTTCTTAGATGTTCAGAGAAAGATGATGCAAGTAAAGTAGTCAAAGAATTACATGATGGCCTTGCTGGGGGAGATTATTCAAGAGATACAACAGCTCACAAAATATTGAGGGTTGGATATTATTGTCCCACCTTGTTCAGAGACGCTCATACCTATGCAAGGAACTGTGATGTATGCCAAAGGAGTGCTAGGAAACTACCCAAAGCAGCAGGAGCGTTGCAGCCAGTTATTATCTGAGAACCTTTCGAAGAATGGGTCATAGATGTCATTGGAGAAATAAAACCAAATTCTTCCCTACAGCATCGGTATATACTGATGGCCACGGACTATTTTACAAGATGGACAGAAGCTGTCTCATTGCGCAAAATCAACGAAGATGCAGTTAGCAGTTTCTTAAAGGAAAACATCATAACCAGGTTTAGGGTTCCAATTTCCCTAGTCTTTGATAATGCAATTTATTTCTCGTCCTTTAAGATAAATGATTTTTTTTATGAGAGGGGAATTAAGTTACATTATTCAGCCAATTATTATCCCCAAGGAAACAGATTAGCTGAATCTTCAAACAAAAATCTCATCCGGATTCTCAAGAAAACTGTAAATGAAAATCAGAGAAGCTGGCACATAGCTCTCCCTAATGCCTTATGGACAGATAGGGTTACTCCAAAGAATGCTTTAGGGGTTTCCCCGTACACCCTTGTCTATGTTAAAGAATCCATCCTCCCTCCCAATATCTTACTCCCATATTTGCAATTGTCCTAAGCCTCCCGAGGTTACAGTAGTAAGGTTTTACAATCTAGAATTGACACCCTGCCGAAACTTGAAGAATCCATGCAGAAAGCCAAAGACTGATTCCACCAACACCAAGACATAGTCAAAAGGTGGTTTGATAAAAGAAACTATGGAAAAAGAAGTTTTGAAGTAGGTGACTTAGTTCTGAAATGGGACCATCCACACAAAGGTAAGGGAATGCATACAAAATTTCAACACTTGTGGGTAGGCCCTTACCAAATTTCGAAAAAGCTAGGACCGACTACCTACAAGCAAAAGGATTTACAAAGAGATGAAGTAACCCTACCTCTCAATGGCCTCACTTTGAAACAGTACTTCTCTTAGTCCTTTGAGGCCCCCTTTTGTACATAAATAAACTCTTTTGTTTCTAGGTTCTTTCTTGTTTGGTTTTGTCTTTTATCTTTTTCATCAGTCAGCATGTTTTGTTTTCTACCTTTCTTTATGTTCAGAATTTTCTTTATTCTTTAATAAAACTCAGCTCAGCCTTTGACAAAGGTATAAGATAGATCTTCAGGCAGAACTTAAAATACTATAAGGTTGAAACCCACTTACAAAGAAATGTTTTGGTGACATTGTTTTCAATGTTGAATTTTCAGGAATTTAGAGATCCTTTCTCTGATTGGTCAAAATAACCCTATTTTAATAACTAAGATTCGACATTTCTTTCCTACTATCTTGGGGATCCATTCACTTTAACATAAATATCTGTCTCGAGGAGTTCACTATAATTAGACCCATGGAAAGGAAGCATGTATCACAGATATATGGCATTCAAAATTATCCCATGCTACAAAGAAAGCCAAAAGGACTTGTACTAAAGAGTTTGATTTCCAGAAATTCTCGCCTCAATCAAAGCACGGCAGAGAAATGCAAAGCACATTCAATCAAGAAAGGTGTTTGTTAACACCCAAAAAGTGCTCACTAGCTCATTTCCTTATTCACATGACCCATTTGTCCACTTTTCCACCATTTGAGCCTCTAAAGCCATCAAAAGGTTACCAAAAGACCATAATACACCCCTTTTTCTCCTCAAAATGTATATTTTTCCTCAAAAAACATAAAAAACCCTCGAAAAGGGTCCAGAATTCCCAAAAATATTAAAAGAAAATAAAAATATTCAAAATATTCAAAAAAGGAAAAAAGAAGGAAACAGGTACCTAAACCATGTTGGTCAATACCATTGGTTTCCTCAAAACCATAATGGTATTCCCCACCACCAAAAACTATAAAAAGGTGGTAGGGGCTCCTCACTTTCCATCCATCCATCATCCTATCCTCACGCTATCAAAATATCTCCTGAGACTTTTGGCCATTTTCAGCATCTTGGAGAAGAGACCATTGGAGCCTGGAGCATCTCACCCTTGGAGCTGCTCAACACCACAAATCCTCACCATTTGAGGTATGATAATACAAAACATTCTTTTATTTTTTGTTCTTTCTATGAATCGTTTTTAGATTTATTTTTTATATGCACGTGTTAGTTTAGATTTAGATTTAATTCATAATCATTTTTGCTTTCTATATTGAAACTGCTATCACATTGTTGATAGGTGCCCATTGCACAAGCTTGGTTGCAAAACCAAGCAAACAGTTTTTGGCGACTTCACTGGCTTCGAATTTTTAGATTTTGATTTTTTGCTTTAGATCTTAGTTTTTGTTAGTTTTAATCATTTTAATTCACAGATCTTCCATCCTAGACAGCAAATCCATTGCTATTCTAGATCTTGGCCCTTTCTGTTGCCATTAATAGCCTGAAATTTCTATTTTCAGGTTCAATTTTCGGCGTCCGTTTTTCGGTTTCCGCCTCACGGATTTTTGCCTGACAATCGCACGGCTCATCGCGACCTCGCGGCCTTTTTCCGCGCGGCACGCCGTGGCTTCGTGACCATTTTATGCGCTGCACATCGCGACTTCACGGCCATTTTCCGCGCTGCACATCACGACTGCGCGACCGAAACCTATGCTGCACATCGTAGCTTCACAGCCATTTTCCGCACTGCACATCGCAACTGCGTGGCCAAAACCCGCGCTGCACATCACGGCTTTTTCCCCAAAACCCGCGATGCTGTTATTTTGAATTCGGCCAATTTTATTTTATTTTTTTAGAAAATGTTTTGTGGTATTTTTTGCCCATTTGGCCTATTTTACAACATTATTTTTTCTGCATTTTTACAGCCATACTAAATCTTTTCTATTTATATATGCTCCATTAAAAAGTCTTTTTAAAAATTTTCAGTAATTGAAAGAAATATTTTTTGCATTCTGTTTAGATCATAGGTTTCACTGTTTATTTGCTCAATAGTTTGCCCAAGCAATTTTCTAAGAGATCCATTTATTTCTTGAAATATTTATGTTATTTGCTTCCCTTTAAATTATTTCAAAGATCCACTATTTTTGAATAGTTTTGTCAAGCATTTACATTTCGAAAGCACCTTTATTTTTTGCAAACTGGAAAAGTCTCATTTTTTCATTTGTAATCAATCGCCCAAGCGAGCAAATCAATTTTAGTTTAATAATCACAATTTCACCCACTGCCACATTATTTAAACTGAGCCTTAAAATCTACCTTAACTCAACCAACTTTTTAACCCCACTTGGGGAGCACTTAAAAGAATCTTGTACTTAGGTATGATTGAGGGGATAGGTGTTCCAATAACACCCCTCAATTATTTACATTTGAGACATAGTGGTTGTCCTTTACGGTACCAAAATCCCTTATAATTTTGACACGGTTATCAACCAATTTATTGGGAAGGCCTCTCCCTTAGGAGGGTTGAAGTAGCTAGACTGGTTCTGGAAGCTTGAGTGGAATACCGAAATCCATTCAGTAACCGAAGGATACCTTTCGAAGTTCTCGGTGTACACCCGTACGGGGGTACAATGGCGATAGAACCAAACTGCAGATTCACCCAACGGAAGGTGTCATGAATGGGGTATCCTAGTTGCCACTCTTTAGGATTGTCTACCCGGTGTCCCTCCCGGTAGGGGGATATCTAGTCGTTGATTCAACACTCTATATTGTCTGACTTATATTTCATCACCTTGCAGAGGATATCGTTTGTTGACTCACAATACTTCTATTTAGGTGTTTGCATGATACAATACCCACCTTTGGTCTAGTGAGCACCACTTTTTTCTAGGAACTATGTGACTTTTGGTATTCTGACCACTTTGTTGGATCCCTCCACTTATTGTAGCACATTTGTTTTAATAAGTGCTTTTGAGGTTGGTTGTTGGCCTGAGAGCCATTATTTTTTCACTCCCCTCTTGCACCCATTGTTGCACTAGGTTTTTGAGTTTTTTACATCACCACCTTCCACTGAATGTTTTATATATTTCTCACCATTGAGAATTTAAGATGATCCCACCATCTTCAGGGTGAACCCCCTCAGTTGGGTACACTTGAATCTACACGTCATAGATGTAGAGCCTTATCCCTTGACTCGACATGTCATTGACATAGAACACAGTCATCCGATTATGATGCGCCTCACTTCACATCTGATTCTGAGGCTGAATCCGAACACCCTACTGAAATATCACCAACCAACCCCATGGCTGGATCACAATACGACCCCCTTTTCACCAATGCTATTGGAGATACATCGTCAAAACCTACTACTACTGTGCCACCCATGTTAAATTTTCAGAATTTACTTCAATCTGATCTAGGATCTTAACTGAGAGAACAACATGTACAGCAAATCACAGCATATCAATCATCGACACAATAATGCAAGCACACAAGAGACACAGAGTTTACTTGGGGAAAACCATAAAGGTGAAAAACCCCAATAACTTCCTCAGAGATACATAGAGCAGTGATACAACCAGAATACAAGAGATAGTCTTCTCCTAGCAGCAGAGCCTCCTCCTCCACAAGTGCGCCACTCTCCCAAGTGTGAGTGAGAGAATAGAATGTGTGTAAAATGAGAGAGACACACTCTCTATTTATACACTAACTTGACTTGACCTTTACTCAACTAGGTCGGCCTCAACTTAACCACTTAACATAATGTTGACTGGGACGACCCCCACTAGGGTGGTCTAATAACCCTTTGACCCACATGGCTAAACCCCAATAGGGTGGTCTAATAACCCTTTGACCCACATGACTTATATAGGGCCAACCCCAACAAGGTGGTCTAATAACCCATCAAGTATAAGTTACGACACTTCCGTATAGAGGAATAATAACATCTCTATAGGAATACGATATACATATATGTGAAATACATTCCAAAGTTACATATACATCAACACTCCCTCTTAACTAGGAAGGTATTTCTCGACACAGGTCTTCTAGCACAAGTCTTCTTCTCTAGATCATCGTCACTGGATAATCGTCATCAAGACATCATCATCGTCACTGCTGCTGCTATCTCAATCAATCTTTGAATCTACTCATCATAGGAAGTTCTATAGAGCCAGTCCTTTTTCATACTAAATGTAGGCCCACCACTTGTAGGTCTTCATCATCATTGGCCATATTGTGGAATCCTCAGGACTTATTACGTGCGTCACAAAACCTCGAAAGAGCATCCTAGGTTGTTACGAGCACACGACTCTACCTATAGGATCTCCTAGGGCCATATTATATGTGACCTCACCACAAAACCTCGCAAGAGCATCCCAGGTTGTTACTAGCACACAACTCTACCTATAGGATCTCCCAGGGATAGAATATATGTGGTCACCACAAAACCTCGCAAGAGCATCCTAGGCTGTTACGAGCACACAGCTCTACCTATAGGATCTCCCAGGGACAGATTATATGTGGTCATGGCAAAACCTCGCAAGAGCATCCCAAGACTTATTACGAGCACACAACCCAACCTATCAGATCTCCCAGGGACATATTATATGCCATAGGACAAAACCTCGAAAGAGCATCTGCCAAATATCCCAGGGCCAGATTATATGCCATAGGAAAAACCTCGAAAGACTATCTGTAGATCTCCCAGGGCCAAATTATATGTCCTCCCAGAGCAAAACCTCGAAGGAGCATTTGCCAAATATCCCAGGGCCAAATTATATGCCATAGGCAAAACCTCGAAAGACTATCTGCAAATCTCCCAGGGCCAAATTATATTCTCATCTGCACAACCTAATCCACGACCATAGAATATCAACCCGATACTCACCATACATCATCCTGATGTACACATGATCATCCTGATCATCATCACTGCAACATCCTGCTGCATGTCATCTGGAGCAACATCCTGCAGCTCGTCATCCATGATCATCCTGATCATACAATGCATCTACCTGATACATATCATCATACATGATCCACCTGATCATACAGTGTATCCACCTGATACAAATACAAATACATGATACATATCACCATTCATGATCCACCTGATCATACAATGCATCTACCTAATGCATACCAAGTATCTACTTGATACATATCATCATACATGATCCACCTGATCATACAGTGTATCCACCTGATATAAATACAAATACATGATACATATCACCATACATGATCCACCTGATCATACAATGTATCCACCTGAAACATATACAGATACATGGTTCAAGCATCCAACATGATGCATATACAAAATACATACAAATGATCCAACTGATCATATCCAACATCCAACATGATGCATACATACATATAAATGATCCAACTGATCATATCCAGCATCCAACATGATGCATACATACATATAAATGATTCAACTGATCATATCAAAACAGAAACCAGAACATCATCCTGATGCTCATCATCCAATGCGTACATCCACAGCCATGTGAAGGATCCTCCTTCCAACATGCTTGGAATGGCTTCAGCAAATGTGTCCATCAATTCTTCCTCGAAGTGTCACCGATCTGAAGAACACCAAGCCTCTCTCTGAAGTACTCGAACTTCACCCTAGCTAGTGGCTTCTTCAGCACATCTGCAATCTGCTCATCCGTCACAACATACAGGAGCTTCACAGCTCCTCTCTGCACCATATCCTTGATATAGTGATATTTGATCTCTATGTGTTTCGACCTGTCATGAAACGCTGGGTTCTCAGACAGCTTCACACAACTCTGGTTATCACAAAAGATACCAGTAGCATCCAACAGGAGATCAAATAACTCAGACAGTAGCTTCCGTAGCCATACTTCCTCACAACTAACTGAATAGGCTGCAACATACTCTGCCTCAGTTGTACTCAATGCTACGTAGGACTGCTTCCTGCTAAACCAAGAGATCACACTTGATCTCATACTGAAGCAGCACCCATATGTGCTCTTCCTATCTGCAGCACTGCCAGCCCAATCTGAATCAACATAACTTTGTAGGTTAAAATTTTGATTCGGTTCATACTTGAGCCCATAATCCACTGTACCCTTCAGGTACCTCAGAACATGCTTTACAGCAACCAGATGAACACTCCTCGGATCTGTCAGGAACTGACTCAATGTGTTCACTGCAAAGCAAATATATGGTCTCGTGTTCGTCAGGTACATCAAGGAACCAATCATCTGACGATACATAGTGACATCAACTGGTTCAGATGAAGCATCACATAGAAGCTTCAGGTTCGATGCCATAGCCTCGCAGTCCATCATCCCGAACCTCTTCAGGATCTCTACTGCATACTTCCCTTGTCCAAGGAAGATTCCATCTGCACTCCACCACACCTCCATACCTAGAAAGTGGTGCATCATACCCAAGTTCTGCACATATATGACTCCCTGTCATGTGTCTCATAACCAAGTGGTTGCTCCACATACACTTCTTCTTCAACTACACCATTCAAGAAAGCTGTCTTGAAATCCATCTAGTGTATCTTCTATTTCATCACTTTTATATTTCTCTATGCTGCCATCTGCAGCATGCTTGATCTCGATAGACCCATATGGAAGTCATAACAAACTTCCCTTTAGGTCTTGGGAGTACATCCCAAACATCATTCTTGATTGACTGGTATTCCTCGATCATGGCAATCTTCCCAGATCCTGGGAACTTCAATATCTTCAATATTTTAAAGAGATAACTTTGTTGCTGAACAAATGTTGTAGTCCTTCTTTTGTAGGTGATGGTATATGATCTTTCCTACACAACAAGTTAAATTGCATGATTAGAAAATAGCTCATAGTTTTCAGAACAAATTCTTACACATTAAGAAATATGTCATACAGTCATGCAATTATCTTAGCCAATGCTTTAATACAACATTTATCCATATCCCGTAACTTTCTAGATGCCTTCCAATCTCTACCAGAACATTGTTAAGAGTGTGCACAACTCCCAACATGTCAGCAAAGAGGTTTCATTCTAGATAAGTAGCAATGGAATGTTGTACAGTGCCATAGGCCAGTTACCCATGTATATTAGTAGTATACTGTTCATCAATGTAACTATTCTAATATGCATAATACACAACCTAATTCTAGGAACATCAGTATATACATTATTGAACAGTATTATTTAAACAATAAAATATGCAAGTAATGACAATTCAAATACTTATCTTTGTTTGTTTGTTGGGTGGACTCCCTCTGAATCTTTGCAACTCCATTCTGATGTGGATTGTGAGAAGTGGTCAACTCCCTCTGAATATCTGCATCCTTGTAGAAACTACTGGAGTGTGCTCCCTCTTGATCTTTGCTTCCTGGATTACCTGTCCTTGAACTTATATACATTCTCGATCCCTATTCATGCTTGTTAGTATCATAATTGTGTTATCCTCTAGGTCTCATACATAATAAAACATTCATTAGTATAATCTTAATATTATCAAAACACAATAATCTCAAGCATGTATAGTCAGGATCAATTCAAACACAGATAATAAACATTAGTATTCAAGGTTTCAAGGAAGTCTTCTTTTATTCATACATATTCTTATTTGATCATAGGACTCTTCTGGTTAGTTAAATCATCAATCAAGAGAGGAGATATAATATGCATAAAACCTATGATTATTCAAACCTATACCTTCATGATTCTTCTGGTTAGTCATATCATCAATTATGGTAAGAAACATAATATGCATACATCCATGATTATTCAAACCTATGACTTCATGAATAATCATTATCAACAACACAACAGTATAAGATCGTAACACAAGGTAGGATTCTAGCTTGATATAGGGAAAACATACCTGGATTAGCATGCTAGCTAGTTATGTCTAACATACCTGCATAATGTCTATTGGTTCTCTTCAATGACTTGTGCTAGTAACCTACATGTCTCATAAGTTAACCATTGTAGAACCAAGTTATGCATACCTCGTAAGTAGATCTTCTATGTGATTCATGACAATGGATGAATCTTTGGCTTCATGTCATCGTGATCTTGAAGTAGAACATGATTTGTCTTTCTTTGTGTACCTTTCATGTTAGCGGACAACATAAACCTCATACAACACCATAATGCATTAGTACAATCATAAGTGTCAACACCCTAATGAATGCATTCATAATTTTGTTAAGGTGATACGACAAGTCTAAAATCAAGATTGTTTTAACCGTAATAACATGAAGACAAACATATCATAAACTTAATCATGAACAAATCTCGAGACATACCTGGATGAGTCATACTTGTCGAGATTGCTTGAAATCTTCTTATGTAAGGCCTTAGCCTCATTTCCCTCTGAGACAGGAACTTCTTCACTTATGTAGGTGACCAATCCATCCTCTTCTAGGATTAACCCAATCCACTTGATTTGCAAGAACTGGACCTGGAGCTGTATTAGGGTTTGTCAGAGAAACCCCAAAAATTCAAACTTTGAATTTCAAACTTCCGAAAGGATAGAAATATGCGCCTTGATGAGTTGATCAAGTTGGTATATTCAGAATTTGAAAACTGCAAAGTTTCACCCCTCGAAATTGCCTTTTAGATTTCTGGATTCATTGGGGAGGACCCTGAATTAGGGTATGAGTTTCCCGGAGCTTCACCCAGCCAAAATATTTGATTCAGAGCTCTAAGCTTCAATTTTTCTAAGGAGCTTCCAGCCGTGGTCACAGATTTCCAAAATTCCAAGTTTTGCAGAAGCCCTAATTTTCCATCTTTCCGATCAAAGTCCCAAACTGGGGTTTGATCAAGCCTGGCATTCTACCCAACCAAAAAATATGATCTTGGACTCTAAATTTAGATTTTGATGAGTATCATCCAGTCGTGGTCTTCGATTACAAAAATTCCAACTTTCTCCGAAGCCCTAAATTCCGGAAGCCATGAATGAAGGTACTAAAAAATAATTATGTTTTGATAGAAATATGTACCTGATTGTTTCTAGTGTAACTCCAAAATTGTTTATCCACAGGGTCTGAAAAGGTTTCTTACGATACCCCGACCTGTTATGTTTCCATCTCGATAGGTCTGACCTCAATTGGATTCTCTGAGAGAGATTTATTCCAAGTGTCATAACGTGACCTGTTTATGGGATAATACAAGAGAGTGAACTTGTACTGAGTTCCACGTGTCACTGGTTCAACTTCATCCTCTGAAAATGTTTTCTGAGATAGTACATTCTGTTCACTACTTGTCACTTTTTACGAAATTTCATTTGGAGCTTCCTATCCCAAGTTATGACCTTTTTCCCAAGGTCACCTGATTTTGACTCAGATCTGGAAGAGGCAGGAACCCTATATTGTACAGATCATAAATCCCAAAGTACAACGAATTAGAGGTTTTCCTTTGGACACAAGGTACATGGGGATCTTATCTTCAACCTGTAAAAGTTTCAGATCCGAAAACTTTTCCAAAATGGATTTATAGCGAAAGTTCTACGATGACTGGGTTTTGCTACATCAAGCCCTAGCATCGTAAGTGCAACAAGTCTCATACATGCCATATCATGCCTTCTTTCAGGATAGCTCTGATACCATGTTAATTTGCAGAATTTACTTCAACCTGATCTAGGGTTTTAACTGAGAGAATAACATGTACAGTAAATCACAGCATATCAATCATGGACACAATAATGCAAGCACACAAGAGACACAGAGTTTACTTGGGGAAAACCATAAAGGTGAAAAACCCCAATAACTTCCTCAGAGATAGATAGAGAAATGATACAACTAGAATACAAGAGATAGTATTCTCCTAGCAGCAGAGCCTCCTCCTCCACAAGTGCGCCATTCTCCCAAGTGTGAGTGAGAGAATAGAATGTGTGTAAAATGAGAGAGACACACTCTCTATTTATACACTAACTTGACTTGACCTTTACTCAACTAGGTCGGCCTCAACTTAACCACTTAACATAATGCTGACTGAGCCGACCCCCACTAGGGTGGTCTAATAACCCTTTGACCCACATGAATTATACAGGGCTGACCCCAACAAGGTGTTCTAATAACCCATCAAGTATAAGTTACGACACTTACAATATAAATGACGACACTTCCATATAGAGGAATAATAACATCTCTATAGGAATACGATATACATATATGTGAAATACATTCCGAAGTTACATATACATCAACAACCCATGGTAAAAACAACCCCTTTAGGCATGCCTAATATAGGGGCCACTCCACCTTTAGGTATTCCCAACACAAGACTACCACCTATTATGGGTATGCCCAACATAGGAATCACACCCCCTCTCATTACCACAACCCAAATCCCAGGAATTTCTGGCACTATTCCTAACCCCTCTGCAACCCATGTTGCACTTGGGAGCGTTGGCCCATCCCACACCACAACAGTTGGAGGACACATACCTTCAATACCTAGCATACCCTTAGGGGCCACTGGACCACTACATAATGCCACCATTAATAGTTATGTCCCAGTCACTACGCCACACCCATCTTCTACTTTACCATACATGGCTAGTCTGAACTTACCAGACCTTGCCAGGTTAACCAACGATCCTATCAGGCACAACCCTACATGGCCACCCATTCCTACAAATCTCCCCTTGAACATCCCCAAGTTTGAAGGAAAACCTGGGGAAGATCCCCAAAACCACATAATGTCATTTCACCTATGGTGTTCATCTAACTCCATTGTGGATGACTCCATTAGACTAAGACTGTTGCATTAACAAACATTCACTGGCTCTGCAGCCAAGTGGTACATTGAACAACTACATGGAACCCACCATACATTTACATCCCTCGCCTCCACTTTCCTTCAGTTTTTTCAGCTACCTATACGCTATGATGTAGGAATTGAAATACTGTTGTCTTGCAGACAAAACACAGCTACCCACATCACCGACCATATCCATGAGTGGCGCAAGCGTTGTAGCCTCTGCAAGATAAAACTGGACGACCGTATATTTTTGGATTGGTTTCTCAAATCACTCCTACCCCTCATAGCCAAAGATGTAGCTTCCGAACGACCCCAGTCAGAAGAAGAAGCTATTTTAAAAGCTGAACAGTTCGACCTGATTTATGCCCAGTCAGGCTATCTCTACACCATCATACCAGATGCCCCATGAGGCGATTCTTCACGCTGTGATGCTCCGGGGGCATCACATGCCACTGATGGTATCATCGGCCAAGTCACGACACAAATAAACCTTTTAGCATGGTGAGCACCATAAATGCCCCAGACCTCTCTAGGGCTACATCTAATTCTGGAGCGACGACTTCGTATGCTCCAATGAATCAAAATCATCACACTCATAGACCCTCTTATCCACCACATTGCTATGGGAAAGTGCCATCGACATATGTACCACCCACATAATATAACCAACCGGCCACCTAGAACCCAATTCACTTACCGGCCCAACCAATGTATTACCACCAACAAGCTACACCAGCTAACCCAACACTTCCAATAGCTCAGGGTTACCAACAACCCCAGCAGGCAACTGGACCTCCTCTAGCCCCACCAACTTATTATCCACCGCAACCTACTCCCACACCTACGGCACCCCAAAATCCTCCCACTACTCAAGGGCAAGTGTACACACAACATAATCAGCCCCAACACCAAAACAACCAAGGAAACTAGGGCGGACAACAAAACCACGGAAGAGGACGTAACCGCAGTAACAACCAACAACATAATTAAGGTCCACCACCACCCAATCCTCCAAATAATAACAACGCTACTCCCCCAACCAGAATCCTGATCGTCATCCCAAGCAGGCGAAAAACAATAACCTGAGAACAAACCATCCATGTTCTATATGTGGATTCTATGGCCATTACACTCACAACTGCCCCCATTTAGAGAAAGCACGTAAGCTTGGGGCTGACGATGCCCAATGCCAGGGCCATGCTAGACAACCAGCTCCACTTAATCAACCGCAACCCATGATATTGCAAAACCCATTGCCAAACAAGGGAGTAGTAAATGCTCGCCCAATGGATCTCCCACAAGGATCTGCTGCACCTCAGCAGCAAATCACCTATGCCGCAACTGATTATCAGCATAGGGATTCAAGCACACACCATTTATTAATGATGTCATCCAATGACATCAACCTCTAGACTTGTAGGAATTAGTATGGCCCACCCCTAGAAACTCCTTCCACTGACGCATCCACCTCCCTTCCAGCAGATCAACCATTATGCATACCAAATATGCCGTTAGACGGAGGACCTAAAATCCCTCACATCCCTTTGTGAAGGATTAACAACAATCCTAATGCTCGCGCAACATCCAATTATAATGTCATGGAAGATTTAGCACAATCCCCCGCTACTATGTCTTCTTTAGAGGTATTGAAAACATGCCCTGCACAATGAAAACTACTACTATCCACCATCGGAGGAGTAGACCCTAACGATACACATATGATGGCTTTCGACTTAGACCAAGCCGAACCTCGATTGCCATCAAATTTGGCCTTCCAAGTATCCGTAAACATTCGAAACCTTGTTGTGCATCGATGCATCATCAATGAAGTAGATTCAACCTGCGTTATGTCCACTCTTGTGTGGCAGAAACTTGGCTCCCCCACCTTACAACCATCCACCACAGCATTACGAGCTTACGACGAGCGCTCAGCTCAACTACAAGGCCTCTTAGTGAACGTACCCGTAGAACTAGGTGGAAAATTAGTTCTCATCAACATCGAAGTGATCAATGCCCTTCTCGACTACAACCTCCTTCTTGGATGTAGCTATATGTACAAAATGAAAGTCGTCGCTTCATTTGTGTTCCGCCTCATGATGTTCCCACATGAAGGACGTGTTATCAAAATTGATCAACTCACATATTATGATCCTAACGCCCCCGCAGCCCCTCAAAATGTGCTACCAATGATTGAACAAACCGTTCAAACTGCACCGACATCATTTGTCTTGTCAATTGGTCCTGGAATCTACACCGAGTCACCTATGAATTCCACATTTCCATCGATCCCACCACCTTTACCGATAACAAAAACATCCGATTTGTGCACCCTATCTCACACCACACGGCAGCCCTCATCACTACCACAAACACCCACAGTGCCTACTCATATCGGAACAATGCCAATTCATACTATCCCATTCTTGTTCCCATTTTTCAGAGTTGTCAGTTTGCCAGTAATGGCTACACTCAACCTTCTTGGTTTAACATTAGGGTTACTTGTATGGTACTTACCTGCTCCGACCCCCCCGCCGACTCCGACTGTAATTTTACAACCGGTACAACCTATCCCTACTACCAACCACCCACCCCCTCCTATCACTCATCTGCAAAATAGACCACCCCCAATAGTGACTATGGCATCAATGTCTAGAAATGCCCCACCTCCATTACGAAACACCTCCCCAGCAACCCCCAAGGTAACCAAGAACCCGCCAACTATTCGCATTCCCCCTAAGTGCTTGTTGTGTGACGACGTAGGCCATGCCACTCATCAATGTCCACAATTCTTGCACTCCAAGAACACATGAATATGTTGGATGACGACACCGAAATTCCAGCTATAAGACTTGAGCCACCTCCTCAACCTCACGGCAAAACGCTTCGTACTAACCACCCTTGTGCGATATGAGACATTTATGGCCATTATTCACACCACTGCCCTGATCTCCCAGATTATAGAGCAACTTTATACGAGATGAACAATGCCGACTTAGAGATATCTCCTCCCCTCATCGAGGAGATCTACCCTCTGAAATCATCTTCTTCGAAAGAAATCAATACCATCTATATGATTTTAACCACATACAAACCTGAACCAGTTGATTTATGGTCTGATTACTTTCGTACTGATGAGCACATTCTATAAACACTCACTACACCGGACTACCCTTGGGACGATATGCACCATCGATCATACTTCCTCCCAAAGGCGTCTACATCCACCACGGAAAACCAACTATCAGTCAAATCAAAATATTTTCTACCAACTACGGTTGATTGGTTCAAAGACCCCATCCCAGCACCAGATGCCTTCGAAGAGGGGAATATGTCCAACAGTTCCCCTATTATACAAATCAACATTTCCACCACACTTGGAAAACCTGAGCTCATCTCGCTAGGTGCATCATGCACTCAAGCGGAGACTCAGGCATATAAGAAACTCTTCCAAGAGTTTCGTGATGTCTTCGCCTGGTCTTACACCGAGATGCTTGGTCTCGATCCTAACATTATGGAACATCACATCGACACTAGGCCCATACATTATACATACTTGCCTCGGACAGGGGGCATATATTCTGACCGATTCAGAAGGAAACCCCCTATGCAACCCACGCAACAGGTTGTACCTCAAGCGATTTTACCCATAGAAAATATGATGGACACCACCGTCCATGATTGTACAGTCTTATTTTGTTTTTTACAAAAAATATAAAAACCTAAAAATTTGTTTTTCCTGCATGACCACAGATGAATCCTGTTCCACTTTGCTATGTTGGTTTCGCTGATGGTGCAAGCCGTTGGTCCCCCAATCTTGCCTCCGCAGCTTGGGTAATATATTCCCCTTCACATGAGTTTATCCACATCGACGGAGTGTGCATAGGTGCCGCCGAATACAATGCTGTGACCAGTCTCCTGGCCGCAGCTCTCCAAATGAGCATAAGTCACCTTAATGTTTTCTTGGACTCACAGCTCCTTGTTTCCCAACTCAACAATGATTACCAAGTATGCGATCCTTGTCTTTTCAGAAAATTCCTATGCACTAAACAAATGGTTCGACGGTTTGAATCCATTTCATTCACACATGTCCCAAGGAATCTCAGCAGTGTAGCAAACCATATGTCCAACAACATTCTTGATTGGCACACCAAACCAACCATGTAGTAAATACAAAAGGTGCATAACATGTGCCTCCACGGGCATAATATGTGCCTCCACGGGCAAACAAATAGAAAATAAATGCATCCATGTGCATACACGACTATATACCAAAACATATATATATATATATAATCATATAGTCAACATGTCATAGGTGCCCTCAGCACCCAATATACAAAAATACATAAGTTGTACAAAAACGTACTTCCCCATATGCTCATTAGCATTTGGGGGTAGATACAAGATCATCTAATCATCATCCTCTCCGGGCTCCTCTGGCGCCACCTCTGCTGGCCCCACCGGATCATACCGAGCCCGAACCCTCCTCTCTGCCGGCCCCGTTGGATCATCCTGCACCCGAATCCTCCCCTCCACCGGCCCTACTGGATCATGCCGAGCCCCATCCATCCTCTCATCCATCACCAATGCTGCTATGAGCAGGATAGAGCACCACTCACGAGGCACATTGAAACAACGCTCGACGATGTTTCAATCCAAGTCCCTCCACCCATCCTATGGCGCTCCTGCCAGGATAATGTCCAGTGTCTCTCGTACGACCTCAACGGCATCATCTCGATGCCCAACCCCTCGATCGTGAGGCCCAACTCCTCTAGCATGAGGAGGCGGTATCGCTACAAGAGGAGGAACGACCACCATCGCCCGTCCCCTATGGCCCACATGATCGACCGGTAGTACAAGACCAACATTTGCACAATCACGCAAGTGAACCATCATATAAATATCTCTAACTATACTCATAACAAAAACATCTAAAAAACACATGATATAGTAGAGAACCAAACACAAAAACATACCATCTAAACCCCAGTCCCTCCCTTGGGCTCGAGGCATCTTCGGATCTCCTTGATAATCCATACCAGCATATGGATAGACATCAATCAGCAGGGGGATCTGCTCCCACTACTCATACATATCCTGTGAAAAGAACCCACGGATACCACCACCATCGCGGGGCATCATATGCCCCCACCGCACAATGCGCGGCTCGCTCACCAACCCTTCTCGAACCGGCACCTGTGGCCGCAAGGTTGGTACCCACTGAAAGAAGAAACAAGACAGGAAGGAGGCATAGTAGAACTCTCCCCCCTCCCGACTGACCTTGTCCAAATCTCTCCGGACATCGTCCAAAAAAATCTGACCCCACGCGTAGTAGGTCCCTCTCAGCACAGAATCCACCATCATCGTGTGTCCCCCAAACAAACGATGTGGCACTGCGGCACCCAACACCCGCAGAAATCAAGCCCCAACAGCCCGCATATCCCACTCCCACAGAGATCTCAGGCTCAATGCGTTGTTCTGCATGATAGCCCCCGAAACACAGAATGTCTCCAACAGATCCTCAATATCCAAACCTGCCGGGATCCTCGGCAGAAGATCCCCTACCTCCCCTAAGCGAGGCAACCCGGTAAGAAAGTAAACATCAGTGAGGGTGATCTCTAACCTCTCACCCCCAACCATGAAAGCACCCTCTGCAGGGACCCAGAGACCCACCAATTTTTTCAGTAGCGGTCCTACTGAACGCATCGGTGGAATCTAAGCAAACTTCAAGAGCCCGCTCACGGCCAAAGTTTGTCAAACACCCTGATCGGTCTGAATTCGAATCATCAGGTCCTCCTCCATCTCCCGCTCCCACCATGATACCAGTGGTCTCCTCAACATCCTGCCAAAAAAAAAAGAAAAGTTTTTAGAAACCGAATTTTTTTTCAAAAAATGTCATCACAGATTCTCCATCAAAAGCCGCGATGATCATCACGGCTTTCATCCGTGAACCTGCGATGAACATCGCAGGTATTGACCCCACAGTCACGATGAGCATCGTGACTGTCAGTCCCACAGTCGTGATGAACATCGCGACTGTCATCCCGATAGCCACGATGAACATCGCGACTGTCGGCCCCAAACCCGTGATGTTCATCGCAGAAAAGGACGCAAAACCCGCGATATTCCACGCTGGAAGGCCAACATGGAATTTCGTGGCCTTCGAGGGCCCGCCGCTAACCAAAAAAGACATAATTCAAAAGGCTAAGGCGAATAGGGTTACCTGAAACTCGCGGAATCGAAAACCAACAGTCGAATCTCCCAGAAATCAAGAAATAGCTCTGATTGCTCTCCCAAACTAGCAAGTAACAATGACACGTCATATTGGCCCCACACCCTATTTATAGATATTTGACCATTTTTCAAACAACCATTGTGGTATCATACGATGTACGTTCCTCAAACCATTGGTATCGTTGGAATTAGCACAGCAAGAAATTCATGATAGTCCTTTCCTTTTCCTATTTTCACCAGGTCCATTTTTTTAGCATTTTTTCCATGCCCCCTCGTCGCCTCGGTTTACGTGCCACATCGGTTGTCGTCTATTTCTGATGAATCTTATATTGCTGGATTCAGTTTTCTGTGCTCATGATGACGCTTGAGATCATTTCTCACTCTCACCTCCAAATCTTTCGGGCATTTTTTTCATGCCCCCTCGTTGCCTCGATTTACATGCCACATGGGGCCGTCGTCCGTTTTTGACAAATATTATACCACCAGAATCAGTTTTCCGCGCTCATGATGACGCTTGAGATCATTTCTCGTTCTCACCTCCGAATCTTCCAGGCATTTTTTCCATGCCCCCCTCGTTGTCTCGATTTGCATGCCACATGGGCCGTCATCTATTTCTAACGAATCTTATACCGCCGGAATCAGTTTTCCACGCTCATGATGATGCTTGAGATCATTTCTCGCTCTCACCCCCTATTTTCGGGCATTTTTTCAAAATGCCACTCATCACCTCGGTTTGCGTGCCACATTGGCCGTTGCCCATTTTTAACAATCTTTATGTCACCGGTTTCAGTATTCCGCACTCATGATGATGCTTGAGACCATTTCTCGCTCTCATTAATACATTTTTATTCGGTATAGTTTTACCCCTTTTTCGGGCCGAGCAATTGCTTTTACGAAAAAGGCACTTAGGGAGTTTCTGTTAAGCTCTTTTTTGACTCCTAAAACAATGAAAAGATCGCTGAGCAATCTTGCTTCCTTTCATCCTCGCTAAATGTATCTGAAAGGGCGTCTACCTGGTATAATTTTACCCCTTTTACGGACCTTGTAGACTAAATACGAAAAAGGAATACTCTAGTCACATTGGCTAGAAGAGTTCCCCATTTGCATCATTTTATGCTTTTTCGGGCCTTGGAGACTAACATACGGAAAAGAACACCAATGGAGTCCATTTACCACTTTCAGACTCTCTAAACATGAAAGCAACCACGAGCAATCACCATCCTGGGCTCGTAAAAACCCACAGGACGGTACTACACCACCACTGCAGAGTCTTCTTATCATTTTCAGACTCCTTAAAAATGAAAGCACTTATGAGCACAAATAGTCCTGGGCTCACAAAATCCACAGGATAGTACCATTTCAGAGCACACTTTTATCCCTTCCTGGAGCTCATTAAAACTACGAAGAAGGACCCAATGGTGCTTCTCAACGCCACAACAGATCATGTCTACTCATATGGCAGCTTCCCCATTTTGGTCACCTTTGTTCAGAGTATTCTGCAGTATGTCACCCTGAGAATCCCTCGACAGCACCCATCAGCTTGTCCCCCCAGATTCAATACATACCCTTCATCCCTTAAAAAATATGATCCCTGCACCTACAAGTCACTTCCCTACGCTGCCAGGTCAACCATGTCATCATGCTCTGAACAAAGGAAGTTTGAGTCCACCCACTCTATGACCCCAGTTACTTCCCATCCCCACAAGTATGTCAGTCCTACCATCAGTACTACCACACTTCAGTTCTACACCTCGCGCTCCTATCAAGAAAACATCATCACCTTGTTAGTTGCTGGTCTCCCTCTGTTGACGACAACCGAATTTATTCCAGAGGATACACCTAGAGGTCCCTATGTCTTGGACTCATCACCATTTATGATGAGTGCCTACAAATCATTTCGAGAAGAGTCCTCAGTGCCTCTCCAAATGGTTGTTTCTCACATGCTCGACTTCAGCACCTTGATCGCATCGTTGAGACTCGCACAGGGTATTGGTCATTTCAGTTATTTGTTGAAGACCTCGGATACCACCTGACTCTTCCACATTTGAGAGTCTAATTATGGAAACAACCAGTTACATTTTCCTATAGATATCCGGGTTGCGCATGGTGACAGTATTCAGATGTACCCCAGTTTTATACTCCCTCAAGTATACAGTTACATATACTCCTCGGAGTTGACTCAGAGTCATTGAGTCCCTACAGATGTTGGACACCTTCAAATTCAGTAGTTCATCAACCCTTCTGAGACCTTGTTTAGAACGGTTGTCGCTTTATTCCAGTGTATCAATTATTGAGATCAATCATGTTATGATCATGAGTACATCCCAAAATAGTGTCCCCTTTGGACCATTACGATGTACCAGCATATTTGTTATGTATTATGTAGGTCCCCCTTCTTGGGACTAATTGTTATGTATATGTCTTGATACGAGCATGGGTATGCCTGCCTCGTCCATTATCAGAGATTATTCCTCATTCATATTGAGGCCATGTAATATTTTTTGTTTTTGCATCTTCCAAGGGCCATTGATCCAGTCTCCAACCGGCCTCTTCTCTTCCCCAGACCCCAAGAAAAAGACAAAAGAACTATGATGTCTATCGGCCATACGATGAGCTCCTGCCCTCACACATCAGGGGGCAATCTGTTAACACCCAAAAAGTGCTCACTAGCTCATTTCCTTATTCACATGACCCATTTGTCCACTTTTCCACCATTTGAGCCTCTAAAGCCATCAAAAGGTCACCAAAAGACCATAATACACCCCTTTTTCCCCTCAAAATGTATATTTTTCCTAAAAAAACATAAAAAAAAACCCTCAAAAAGGGTCCAGAATTCCCAAAAATATTAAAAGGGAATAAAAATACTCAAAATATTCAAAAGAGGAAAAAAGAGGGAAAAAGGTACCTAAACCATGTTGGTCAATACCATTGGTTTCCTCAAAACCATAATGGTATTCCCCACCACCAAAAACTATAAAAAGGTGGTAGGGGCTCCTCACTTTCCATCCATCCATCATCCTATCCCCACGCTGTCAAAATCTCTCCTAAGACTTTTGGCCATTTTCAGCATCTTGGAGAAGAGACCATTGGAGCCTGGAGCATCTCACCCTTGGAGCTACTCAACACCACAAATCCTCACACCATTTGAGGTATGATAATACAAAACATTCTTTTATTTCTTATTCTTTCTATGAACCATTTTTACATTTATTTGTTATATGCACATGTTAGTTTAGATTTAGATTTAATTCATAATCTTTTTTGCTTACTATATTGAAACTGCTATCACATTGTTGATAGGAGCCCATTGCACAAGCTTGGTTTCAAAACCAAGAAAACACTATTCAAATAAATCATCCCAAGAAGGTTCTTCTCCATCCGTGAAGCATGATAATCAAACAAACTTATCACTCACACAAAAGGACATTATGGATTGAAGAACCAAAATCAAATATGCAAGTTGAAGAAATTCATTTCTGGAAGACTCAAATGACAAAAGTCATCAAGCAATATCCAAAAGGATGCAAATAGCATGGGAATGAGGAACAAACGAATATAACGGTGAGTTACTGTTACGATCCTGTGGAGTCCTTTTAAGTTGATCTCTAAGAGGCAGAATTCCAAAATGAACTCCATGCTTAGGCCCTCAGAAAGTTGAGAAGAAGTATGATTCTAAGTTGCCCTCTCCCAAAATGACCATGATGATGAGAGTGATCAGTATATTCACAAAAGACGAACTATGAAGACATGTTGTCGCCCATATAAGTCAGTAGTTTCTAAGTTTTCTACCCCTAAGGAGAGTTCTTTTTCATAGATCTGTGTTCGCCAGAGAATCCCCAGTTGTTGTTGTTGCAACATCCCCCCCAAAAGTTTGTAAATATTGGGGTCCCTCCTTATCATTTTTTTTAGAAATTTTACTTAGGAGCTAAAACATTCCCTAGAAGGTATTTTATACATAGTTTTTCTAGAGAATTTATCTCGAAACGATGGGCGAACTTGACGAGTCTCGCCGCAACGCCGGAACAACTCAAAAGGTTTTTCCGCAACAGGTAGAAGGTTTTTAATTTCTTACCAAGGCACGAAGCCATTTTTTCGGGCGAACTCTTAGATCTGCTGTGAGGATTTTCTTATGGTATTACAACATGTTGAGAGTATTGTGTATCTCCATTCCTGAGAGTTTTTTGTAGGTTATTATCAAGATTTCGAGTGCAGCAGTTGCAGCAGTTTCTGCATTTTTGCAGTAGTAGCAGTTGTAGATATTTTCTATTGTTTTTGCAAGTCTTCTATAGCTTCCATGTATTTAGAAGGAGTTCCTCCTCTTTCTCTATTCAGCTATGTTGAATGGAAACCAAAAATGATAGCATATTTGAAGAGCCCTGATCTCTTTGATTATTGTTTTGAAAGAGAGTTCGAATCCTCTGAAGAAGAGAATGACTGGTTAAATGAAGGTGAAATAGCCATTGCAGCCATGGTCTATGATATGTCTTGATGCATGGAAATCCACTCCCTTGATGTTGAATCTCCAAAAGAGCTATGGGCCCATCTAGATGAAAGATTTGGTAGACAGAATTAAGGGATTGGTCCAAACCCTTTCGAGAGAAATTCCACTGTTGCAGTCTCCCTTCTTGATGATCTCATTGATGATGAATCAGTATCAAACATATCTCATATTGAAGTTAGCCACAAAGAAGAAGAACTTGCAGATTCTACACTCATGCACCAAATTTCTTCTATTTCGAATTTTGTGCCAGCTCACACTCTAGATATTGCAGAGGTTCCTAAATCCTCTCTTGCACCATAGTTTTTTGGTTTGCATCATGATCTCATGAATGTTTCGGAGGTTAAATCAACCATTGGAGGTAATGCATTCACTCTCCTTGATCACTCACCTCTTATATACTACTATATGATCATTATTTCATGCTTTCATAAGGTTATTGAAGATGATGGCCATTGCCATTCGCTTGGGATAATTTCTCATGCATTTACTAGTTTAGATCTCACCTCTAATGGTTCAAAGGAGATCTTAAGAAACCATGATTCAAGTCTTGGGTCTGATTTGGATTCCAACCAATCACTGATATTTGATGGTTCTTTTGGGAATAATCTCACCCATGATGGTTCAAAGAAGAAGACAAAATACTATATGTGCATTCATAGATTTGATCCTACCTCAACTGATTCGAATCACAGGTTCAAGGATCATCCTCATACCTTTGGATTTGTTCTCATCACTTTTGATCTAAAGAGAAAGTATAAGCACATGCTTTCTAAGCATGATCCACTTCTTCCCAAGAAGAATATACCTCCATACATATGACCAAGCATCACACCTGCTTGAGTTTGGAGCATTTATTTTTGGTGTGCCTTACAGTCTATTTTGAGGGGGGGTATTTTTCCCATGAGGTTTTCCCCATTTCTTCGATTTATTGACTGTTATTATTCATTGTATTGGGTGACCTTTAGTCTCAGTTACCAGGGCCTAGGATAGATTAAGGGGGGGTGTTAGGATATTCCTATACTCCATCCTAGTCATACCAGCATTTCCATTATTTGCATTTTCAGTCTTGCATGCATTTCTGCATGCAGGATGCAATTGCATGCATCCCAGTCATTAGTCCCAGCACCTAGCCCTCAATTAGCTAGCCCCAGGAGCTTCTCACTGATCAGTTTCAGCCCTCCTAGATCTTAGTGCGCCCTTCTTCCTTGATTTTAGGAAGCCACTCATCCTCTCTCACCTACCACTTAGTTGCACTTCAGTTATCTTTAGTTCTTTCTTTGATTTAAGGAAAGATTGACTCTCAACTGACTGTATCACTCCGATGGACCTCCAGTGAGACTAGACTTCCCATTCTGACTCCAGTTAGATCCTCATGCGCCCTCCACTCAGCCTCCTTCATTCAATTATTGCCAGTTACACTCAGTTACACCTACCACACTCAGTTAGACTCAGTTTGACTGATGGTTGACAGTTACTTGAGCATTGATGACTCCACTGATGATGATGAAGACTTCTAGTTGTGCTCTAATGACACTCCAGTGATGTTTGGATCACTCCATGAAGGATAATTCGAATTTCCACCTTGGCATTCAAATCCTCATGCATTGTATTATTTATTTGTCCATTTGTGATTAATGAATTAGTGTGTGTGAAGTTATTTTGCTTCTATCTAAGTTCTATTGTATTATTCTATTTCTCTCTTACTGCATTATTCACTCTTAATCTTATTCCTAAATTATTTCATTGTGAGGTATACATCAACTCTTAGATCTATTTTGAGGATTTTCACAATGCTTAAGAAAATGCATGAGAAACAAGATTTGATTGCTCAAGAAATGTGCAGGCTAAAAGCTATGGTGGATGGAATGAAGGAGATTAACTCCGACGCTATTAGGCTCAAGAAAAAGTACACCCGGGTGAAAGAAGATATAATAAAACAGATGTCATGGAGAGAAGGAAAGGCGGATTTCCCCAAACACCTCCCTTTCAAACCTATGGCTGAATTTAAAGAAGACATTGGCCTCTTAGAGTTTTGTAAGAGCTGTGGTGCAAAATTGATATCTGTGATCCAGGTAACTATTGGAAAGTGTTGAATATTGTAACTTCAAAGAATATTATATTTGTACTTTATTATTCCGGAGATGTTTCATTCCTCTGAGGTAACCCTATCATGTATTTGGAGATGTTTATTCCTCTAGGGGTTTGTATTAACTAGGGTTATTAGACCCACCATGTGGGGGTCGGCCCTGTAGTTATATTTTAGGGGTTATTAGACTTCTCCAGGAGAGGTCAGCCCCATTAGGTCTTTTAGTCAGTTGGGGGTTAGTATAAATAGAGGAGGTGAAATCCTCATTAGATCACTCACTCACTTGTGGAAGAGTGCGCACTTGTCTGGGAGATCTGCTAAGGAGTCAAAGGAAGAAGGAGCACATCTTGTATTTTGGTTGATCATCTTATTGAGGAAAGCTTTGCTGGGTTTTCTACCCCATGAGGGTTTCCCAGGGTATATTCTGTGTCTATCTTGTGATTATGTTTCTTTCAGTGATCTTGCTAGTCTATTTGGTTTAAACTTAACATGGTATCAGAGCTAGACTGAATAGGACATCTTTCACAAGGTAAGAATACCTCTCTCTCTCTCTACGGTGAAGTTAGGGTTTCAGCCTAAAGTTGGTATTATTGATTTTTGGGTACATGGCTGGATAGCCCTTTTCAATACCTTTCTTTTAAGCCCTAGATCGAACTTTTTGGTTGGGTAGAACTCCGGGAAATCCAAACCCTAATTCTACCAAAAGTGCGATAAGTCAGAATTTGGTTTCAGAAAAAAGTTTGCATTTTTTATTTCTGATTACATGGCTGGATAGTCCTTCTCAAGACCATTCTTTTGAGCCCTATATCGAACTTTTTGGTTGAGTAGAACTCCGGGAAAGTCAAACCCTAATTCTACCAAAAGTGCGATAAAATTCGGTTCCAGATTCCGGAAAAGTGAAAAGTAACTTTTCCAGGTAAGTCTGCTCTTTCTCTTGGACTCCCCCAAGAGAATATGGCTCCAAACACTAAGCTTGAAGACAAGCTAGAAGGTATAGAAAATTTTTGGGCTTGGAAATACAGAATTGGTCTCATCCTTGAAGAGAATGACCTTGCTCATTATATCAAGGAAGAAGTTGCAGAACCAGAAGGAGATGAAGCCAAAGAAAAGCACAGGAAGGATCTGATTAGGGCAAAGAGAATCATAGCTGATTCTATTAAATACCACTTGATTCCCCAAGTGGCCTCCAAGAAGACTCCAAAGGAAATGTATGATGCCCTAGGAAGAATGTATGAAGGAAAGAACATCAACAGGAAGATGAACCTAAGGTCTCAGTTGAAGAGTACCAAGATGCACAAAGGAGAATCCATTCAAGACTACTTCTCAAGGGTCTCTCTAATCAAGGAGCAATTAGATGCCATTGGTGATACTCTTGATGAAGATGAACTTGTGATGACTGCCCTAAATGGTCTCACTAGAAATTGGAAATATTTCATACAAACCATGTGTGCCAGAAAAGAAAGCATGAAGTTTGATGTAGTATGGGAAGATTGTGTTCAAGAAGAGTCTAGGGTTGCCAACAAAGAATCTCTTCTCAAAGAGGATGACCAAGCTTTGGCCACCCACACCAAAAGAGGAAAGAGAGGCTACTTCAAGAAGGTGAACTTCAAAAGGTCTCAAACTTCTTATAGATTCAAAAGGAAAGGAGGAGACACCTCCACAGTCCAATGTTTCAATTGTCTTAAGCTAGGATACTATGCTAGAGATTGTACCCTACCAAAGAAGAAGAAGAAAAGGTTTGTCCACAAAAGACATCATGCTCATATGGCAGAAGATGATAGTGAAGAAGAAGAAGAAGAAGAAGAAGAAGAAGAAGTGGAGGAAAGACCTCAAAAGAAAAGATCTAAAGTGAAGAAAGAAGATCCAGAAGAATATGTACTATTTTTTGCTCTCTCTAGATCTGTGTCTCCTGGTGAAGGCACTTGGCTCATTGACAGTGGTGCTTCAAAGCACATGACAGGTCATAAGGAAACTCTCTCCAGGATCGAAGAAAAGGCTTCACCCCAAAATGTATCTTTAGGAGATGATTATCAATATCCCATCAAGGGAATTGGTGAAGCAAGCTACAAGCTTGATTCAGGAACACCATTAAAAATGAAAGAAATCTTATATGTCCCAGGTTTAAAGAAGAATCTACTCTCTATCTCAGCACTAGACAAGAAAGGTTTTAGAGTAGCCTTCATAGATGGACAAGTACTCATGTGGTCCAAAGGAAAATCAATCAAAGATGCAATTGTCATTGGTGAAGAAGAAGGAGGACTTTATAAACTCAAGGGTCATCCAGAATCTGCCCTTGCTCATGAAGTTTCTAGTTCCAGTGAGCTATGGCATAGAAGACTAGCTCACATCAACTATAAAGCCTTACCCTGTGTAAGCAAGGTGGTTATAGGTTTACCAGATTTGAAGGCTGATCATGATGGCATATGTAAAGGATGTAAGAAAGGGAAGAATGTCAAGAATCCCTTTCCTAAAAGTGAAACAAAGACTAAGAACTCTCTAGAGATAATACACTCAGATGTATGTGGACCTATGCCCACCACTTCTCTAAGTGGGTTTGAATACTATCTCTCATTCATTGATGACTATTCAAGGAAAACTTGGATATACTTCCTAAAAGGTAAGAATGAAGTCTTTGGAAAATTCAAAGAGTTCAAGTCCCTAATAGAAAATCTCTCAGATAAGAGAATCAAGATTCTCAGAACAGATAATGGCGGAGAATATACTTCAAAGGAATTTGAAGACTTTTGTAAAGAAGCTGGAATTAAGAGGGAACTAACCACTCCCTACAATCCCCAACAAAATGGGGTAGCTGAGAGGAAAAATAGAACTATCATGGAAGCTGTAAAGACTATGATACATGACCAAGATATTCCCATGTATCTATGGGCTGAGGCAGCCAAGACAGCAGTATATGTACAAAATAGACTATCTCATAGTGCTCTTGATTTCAAAACACCAGAAGAAGTCTTTACAGGAAAGAAGCCTGAGGTAAGTCATCTTAAAATATTTGGGTGTCCTGTGTACATCCACATTCCAAAAGAAAAGAGAACCAAGTTGGATCCCTCAGGCAAGAAGGGATTGTTTGTTGGTTATTGTGAAACTTCCAAAGCCTTCAGAATCTACATACCAGGTTTCCATCATATAGAAATAAGTAGAGATGTAACCTTTGATGAGGAAGCAGCTCTCAAGAAATCCAGAAAGTGTCAACTTGAAGAAGTTTATGAAGAAGATTCATCTCCCAGAATCTCAGAGACTGTTCACATCGCTGAAGAGGATGCACCAGAGGATCATGACATGCTGGAACTACAAGAACCCCCTGTTGCAGAATTTTCTAGGAAAAGAAGACCAACATGGGCTAGAGACATTATTCAAGGAGCTGAAAGATATGGTGCTCCTGAAGGCTCCACTAGAGAAAGGAAGAAACCAAAACTGGTGTCCAACTATATGGCCTTGATGTGTGATCTTGTGGATCAACTACCTACTAGCTTTGAAGAGGCAGCTCAGAAGAGAGAATGGGTAGAAGCAATGACAGAAGAATATCAGTCAATAATGAAAAATGATGTTTGGGATATAGTTCCCAAACCAAAAGATAAAAGTGTGGTTTCTTCCAAATGGATCTTCAAAATAAAACATGCTGCGGATGGAAGCATTGAAATATACAAAGCAAGATTTGTAGCCAGAGGATTCTCTCAGAAGGAGGGAATTGACTATGAAGAAACATTTGCACCAGTTGCCAGGTATACTTCAATTAGAACTATCGTGGCACTTGCATCCATGATGAAGTGGAAATTACACCAAATGGATGTTAAGACAGCTTTTCTGAATGGTGTAATTGAAGAAGAAGTATACATAGAACAACCACAAGGGTTTGAGGTCAACGACGGAAGGACTCATGTATGCAAACTGAAAAAGGCATTATATGGGTTGAAACAAGCTCCCAGGGCTTGGTACGGAAGGATTGACAGTTTCTTAACTAGCATGGGCTTTACCAAGAGTAAAGATGACCCAAACCTTTATCTCAAAGTAATGGATGATGAACTAGTTATACTACTGTTATATGTCGATGATCTATTTCTAACTAGAAATGAGAAACAAATTATTGAAAGCAAGAAGAAGCTTTCTTCAGAATTCGAGATGAAAGATCTCGGATTAATGCACTACTTCTTAGGCTTAGAAGTATGGCAAGAACCAAGAGGAATCTTTCTAAATCAAGGTAAATATGTTGTGGAGATTCTGAAAAGATTTGACATGTTGGAGTGTAAACCCATGGCCACTCCCATGGACTCCAACTTGAAGATTTTGGTTAATGACTCATCAGAATTAGTGGACCTAACTCTATATAGACAAATCATTGGGTCACTAATGTATTTAACAAATACTAGGCCAGACATATGCTTTGTTGTAAATACCCTAAGTCAGTATTTAGTAGAACCTAGAAAGGTTCATCTAATAGCTGCAAAGCATGTAATGAGGTACCTAAAAGGTACATTGGATTTTGGTCTACTTTATCATGGAAATCATGAACTCAAGTTACATGGTTACTCAGACTCTGACTGGGCAGGTAGTGTCTCAGATAGAAAGAGTACCTCAGGAGGATGTTATGGTCTTGGATCTGCCATGATCTCATGGTTCAGCAAGAAACAATCTAGTGTGGCCCTCAGCTCTGCTGAGGCAGAATATATAGCTTCCTGCTCTGCCAGCTGTGAAGCAGTATGGATTCGGAAACTGCTATCTGGAGTGTTTGACTTAGAAATGGATCCCACTGTAATTATGTGTGATAATCAAAGCTGCATCAAGATGACAGAGAATCCTGTGTTCCATGATAAGTCAAAACACATAGAGATCCGTTACTTTTATATACGAGATATGGTGCAGAAAGGAGCTATCAAGCTCGAGTATGTGAGCACTGAAGATCAAATTGCTGATATCTTGACCAAACCTTTGTCTCGAGTGAAGTTTGAATACTTCCGAGACAAGCTTGGTGTAGTTCAAAAGGACCCTCCTCGAAAGGGGGAGTAGTATGATCTCTGATGACAAGTTTGTCTCATCAATGATGAGGCTACCCTGTCACTACACCTAGTTACTTAGAAATATTTAAATTTAGGACTACTATATTTAGAAATACTTAGTTGTACTTATATATATGCTTTTGATGACAGATATGATAGATGTATACATACTGTTGATGTTAGATGTATTAGTGAGAATACATGCTAGATGTATACATGCTATTGATGATAGATGTATTAGTGAGATGTATACATGCTTTTGATGATAGATGTATTAGTGAGAATACATGCTTTTGATGCTAGATGTATACATGCTTTTGATGATAGATGTATTAGTGAGAATACATGTTTTTTTTATGCTAGATGTATACATGCTTTTGATGATAGATGTATTAGTGAGAATACATGCTTTTGATGCTAGATGTATACATGCTTTTGATGATAGATGTATTAGTGAGAATACATGCTTTTGATGATGTATCAGTGAGAATACATTCTTTTGATATATGATGTATACATACTGTTGATGATAGATGATGATACATGTATTAATTAATGTACTTGTAACGGATGTGGATACTTGTACTTAGAATACATGTGGGGATTGTATCATCCTTGATCACTTGTTCTAAAATGAGCCGTAGACAGAAGTCTCCGAGAAAGAAGAGGGATTGTATCATCCTTGAACACTTGTTCTAAAATGAGCCGTAGACAGAAGTCTCCGAGAAAGAAGAGGGATTGTATCATCCTTGAACATCTGTTCTAAATAGAGCCGTAGACATGATGTCTCCGATAAATGAAATCCTGAATTAACAGGTAGGGGATTGCATCATCCCCGGACTAATGTCCCAGAATAGAGCCGTAGACATGATGTCTCCGATAAATGAAATCCTGAATTAACAGGTAGGGGATTGCATCATCCCTGGACTAATGTCCCAGAATAGAGTCGTAGACATGATGTCTCCGATAAATGAAGTCTTGAATTAACAGGTAGGGGATTGCATCGTCCCCGGACTGATGTCCCATAATAGAGCCGTAGACTGGGTCTCCGATAATGAAGTCCTGAATGAACAGGTAGGGGATTGCATCGTCCCCGGACTGAGGTCCCAGAATAGAGCTGTAGACTGGGTCTCCGATAATGAAGTCCTGAATGAACAGGCAGGGGATTGTATCATCCCCGGACTGAGGTCCCAAAATAGAGCCGTAGACTAGGTCTCCGATAATGAAGTCCTGAATGAACAGGCAGGGGATTGCATCGTCCCCGGACTGAGGTCCCAGAATAGAGCCGTAGACTGGGTCTCCGATAATGAAGTCCTGAATGAACAGGCAGGGGATTGCATCATCCCCGGACTGAGGTCCCAGAATAGAGCCGTAGACTGGGTCTCCGATAATGAAGTTCTGAATGAACAGGCAGGGGATTGCATCGTCCCCGGACTGAGGTCCCAGAATAGATCCGTAGACTGATGTCTCCGAGAACTGAAGATCGGATTGTATCATCCCTGGACCTATGTCCTAAAATGAGCAGGATTGATCATCCTAGAACATGATCGTGTGATGATCGTGCGATGACGATGCTGATGATCGTATGATGATGATGCTGATGATCGTGTGATGACGATGCTAATGATCGTGTGATGACAATGTTGATGATCGTGTGATGACGATGCTGATGACGATGCTGATGATCGTGTGATGATGATGCTGATGATCGTGTGATGACGATGCTGATGATCGTATGGTGACGATGCTGATGATCATGTGATGACGATGCTGATGATCGTGTGATGACGATGCTGATGATCATGTGATGATGATGTTGACGATGTTGATGACGATGCTGATGATCATATGGTGACGATGTTGATGATCGTGTGATGACGATACTGATGACGATGATGATGATCGTAGTGATATCAACACGGTTGACATTGATGTTACAGTAACTGGTTGAGTTACTGATGAAGATGAATTGAAGAAAGCTTCCGATGATATATAGATGTATCATGTATGATTACTCCTTGCTCCTGCAGATGTTGTTATAATATCCTTCTCGTTAAGGGGGAGTGTTGAATATTGTAACTTCAAAGAATATTATATTTGTACTTTATTATTCCGGAAATGTTTCATTCCTCCGAGGTAACCCTATCATGTATCTGGAGATGTTTATTCCTCCAGGGGTTTGTATTAACTAGGGTTATTAGACCCACCATGTGGGGGTCGGCCCTGTAGTTATATTTTAGGGGTTATTAGACTTCTCCAGGAGAGGTCGGCCCCATTAGGTCTTTTAGTCAATTGGGGGTTAGTATAAATAGAGGAGGTGAACTCCTCATTAGATCACTCACTCACTTGTGGAAGAGTGCGCACTTGTCTGGGAGATCTGCTAAGGAGTCAAAGGAAGAAGGAGCACATCTTGTATTTTGGTTGATCATCTTATTGAGGAAAGCTTTGCTGGGTTTTCTACCCCATGAGGGTTTCCCAGGGTATATTCTGTGTCTATCTTGTGATTATGTTTCTTTCAGTGATCTTGCTAGTCTATTTGGTTTAAACTTAACAAAAAGTACAATAGTCTCTACTAGAAAGTACAAGGAGTTCATGAGAAATGCAAAATAGCTTTTCCCCAGAGTCTTGAAGATTTCCCAAGTAAAGAGTAGCGCCTGTAAGACTTGAAAGGTGAACTAAGCATTCAGATAGAATATGTAAAGAAAATTGATCTGTTAACCATAGATGACCTCCATCAATGCATTGTGTTTCCTTCTGTGCACGCTCATATGCTCCATGAGGTTCTCCAGACTACAGTGGCAGAAATGTAGGACATTGCAGAAGAGCTAGACAAGCATGTGGTTTCAAAGAAAATCATGCTCCCTACCCCTGCCAACGTTGTCATAAGTGATACAGGCATTTGGTTCAGTTACATATCAGAAGAAGATAAGAAGGCAGAAGCAAAGACATCAGTCGAGGAAGGGGAGCCATCTGGGACAGAGGCACAAGCTGAAGTATAAGTGCTACCTGAAAGCTAACTTGACAGCCACAATGCGTTGAAATTTCCCTTTCTATTGTTGAGTCATGAAGTCAAAGGGACAATTGTCTCTGTTTTGTCTTTTATGTAAAGGATGCCACGAATTATTCCATTTTGTAAAACTTTTAAGGAAAATCAAAAGATTTAGGAAGTAAGGACAGGTAGCAGCCCTAGAGGCATTTTGTAAACCTATATATAGATGATTAGAAAATAGTAATAGGTACTTTTGGCAAGTGAAAGACTTTCTGCCTTGTACGTGAACTATTTTACTGCATGTACTTGAAATTCGATTTTGCCTAATGAAAGCCTGGGAGACTGCATTTTTTCCTAAAGGATGTGCTAAATTTTTGTTGGATTACTCTTGTATCATCTATACACTGCTGTGAGATCTTTCCTTATTGTTATGAATTATTTATGTGTGATGAATGATTCTCCTATTTTATGTGCAAAGATGTCTATCTCAAATGAGTAATGGAATGTATTAACTGAATTAAAGCTATCTTTAATATCTTTTATATTCCGCTGTAGATGCATCTTTATGATTAAATAGCTATCTGTCTGATCTTTAGATGTTTCTTTTAGTTTATTACTCATATTTAAAGTTTGCTCCTTGCAAGGATAGATTAGATTTGCTTACATTAGTTTAGATTAAATCTTCTCAGTTAGCTATATTTAGTTTAGAGCATTTGCATATCATCTTTAAAATAAAATACATAAATGGTGGATCGGGCTGCAACTGGTGCGAAGAACAAGAATCTTTAAATCTTACGGTAGCCGGAACCGTTAACCGGACGGATTCCCTACACCAAACAGTGAGCGATCTAATTGGGCTTGCATACCGGGGAGAATCCCTTGCTGATTGATGCTACGATTTTCGGGGCATCGACAGGGAGATAATAAATGGTTTTTGGACATTAGAATGGAATAAATATTTAATAAAGGAGATAAATAAATAAATACAAGAGAAAATCAAAGTGGCAATGGTTTATGAAGACACATGGAGGTTGTGGGGCCCACACAAGCTAGAAATTTTGTTCCACATGGCATCCTCCTCTTGTAAATTCGAATCCATGGGAAGCCTAATGGTCTTGGGAGGAGTTGAAAGGATCATACACTTGGAAATATGCATCATATGTCAAATTTGGATGGAAATGTAACTCCCATAGAAGAGGAAGAGTCAAATGAGGAGTTATTGAACACTTGGACTAGAATCCCTAACCTATATCACAACAATGATGAAGATGCTATGACACCTATGACCCTTTGCAGACCTGATTGTTGACATCTGACCATTATTACATGTTAGTCCTAAAAATATCATCCAAGAGAGCACTCATGGGAGTTAGAGAACCTCAAAGGATTCCTACTCGAATTGGTGGAAGGTTAGGAAGGGGAGGACACATGGAAAATCATGAACCACTCCCTAATTTGAATTGGCTTGGAGTGTTTGGATGGATTTGGAACCTTAGAAGGATAAGGATGTTTATAAAATATAGGGATCAACCAAGAGAAGGGATTCTGAGAATTTTGAGAATTTGCATTTGTGAAGAGAGCTAGTGGAATACTAGTCTACTTTCCTTAGCCAATTTCGAGGGCAAAAGATTCCCATCCTAGTTGGTGTGTGGAAAGGCCATTCATAGATTTCATGGGAGATTTAATGGAATCTTTATTTTCAGGTGTAAGCTATAGGACAGCTCGTGGTTTCTTCTCGTGCATCTCATTCCTCCAACCATTTCCAGTTTTCTTTGCATATTCTTCATCCTTGAGGAGAGGCGCTTTTGGTGAGCTATTGTACTCTTTGGGGGAGCTTCTAATGCCCCATTTATTTTTTAATAAGATGCATATACTCTTTTCTTCACTTTTAGAACTCTATCAAGTCGATATTCCAAGTGAATATATGTAAAATTGATCATTAATGAGCAAATAGTGACCATTTCCCCACTATATTGATGTATACCAATGAAATGTTGATGAATTCAAATTGGAAGAGTGTTTCACTGATGCATTTATGATGAATGGACTGTTATTAATGATTTTCACAAGTTCCATGATCAGTACTTAATATTTTGGAGTCAGCTTGCTCAGTTTTATATCATTTGGAGAGGATTTAATGCCATTTCCCCCAAGGTCGAAACTAGTAATTTTGTAGCTGTTTGGAGAGGGTTCTAATAGGCTTAAAAAATTGAATAAATTTTTACATTATACCTTAACATTGTCCCTTATATTTCCTATTCCTATGTTCATAAATTAGAGAGGGTTTGAGAGCTTTTGGGGAGCCATATTCAACATTTTCCCTTGAGGGATTTGAACCCCAAATTGCTAGTAAAAACACCTATATTGGACAGAATATTAAAGGGTCTTGTAGAAGTATTTTGATGGTCCTAAATCCTCCCTGAACATGATAATAAATTCCTAATATCATTCATACACCTTCTCTAAATATTTGGGAGCATTTGGAGCAATTTGGAGACCCAGACCTCAAAACTAGTCAAAGGTCGAACTAGCGAAAAAGTTGTAAATTTCACTATTTTAATTAAAAAAAAGGGGGACATTGCAATTTCTAAGTTTGTGTCTCTAATTGCGCAAAAGAGAGTTGAATTTTCACATCCCAAAAGAGCTTAGCCTGAAAGAAAAGAACAAGACAAATTTTTCGTCCCTTTTGATCTTGAGCATGAGTTGGCAAAAATAAGGATCCTAATACCTCTGTCAGAGCTAGCCAAAAACCTTGTTTATTAAAATAAAATAGATATTTTTTTAACAAAGTAGGGCCAACCATGTATCCTGACACACTAAATCTAGTAGATGAGAATCCTTCCATCTTAATAGGTCATGTGGTAAAAGAATAAAATGATGACCACACAACCCCATTCTATATAACTCTCAGTGTACATGGAAAATTGTTACATAATTGCATGTTAGTTGTAGAGCTTCCCATAATCTAATGGCAAAGGTCATCATGGAGGAATTGGATTTAGAGATCACTAAACCTTATTATAATATTTATAGCTTTGACTCCAAAAAGGTGAAATGATTGGGGATGATAAAATATCTAGTGTTTACTTTGGCCCAATTGTCTGCAAAGAGTATCATGATGGATATGGTAGTGGAAGATGTACCTTCCAGATATGGAATGTTGTTATCCAGAAAATGGGCCAAAAAGATGGGAGGCACTATGTAGATGGACATGAAGTATTCAACTATCCCCGTGTTTGTAGGTGAGACCAGAAGACTATATAGGGAATCCAATTTTTCATATGTTATTAGTGATCAAAATAGACCAATAAACTACTGTGTGCATGATGTAGAAGAAAATATGGGATGTTTCATATTGGATATGGATGAGGGGTATGAATATAATGCACCTACATGGATTACTGCCAGAGAGTCTTCATCTTGTACAAGCCAAGTATGGAATATGTATTTTGATGGATCCTCCTCTAAAGGAGAAGCAGGAGCTGGAGTAGTTCTTTTCTCTCCCAATCAAGAAGAAGTTGCTTTGTCTTTCAAATTAAATTTTGAAACCACAAATAATGTAGCTGAATATGAAGCTCTTATATTGGGATTTAAAGTTGCTAGAAATATTGGAATCACAAAAATCTCTATCTTTGGAGATTCAAAATTGGTTGTACAACAGATTAAAAATGTATATCAAACCAAACATCCTAGGATAAGGGCATACAAAAATCAAATATGGGATTTGGTGGAAAACTCATTTCATGATTTCAACATTATTGTTGTCCCAAGGGAGATGAATCAACAAGATGATTCACTAGATGTATATTCTAGTACATTCAAACCTCCTATAGGTCGCAGGCTAAAGCATGAATTTGAAATGATATACAGACCCTCTTTCTCTAACAATAAGAAACGTTGGGAAGTGTTTGATGATGATTAGAAAATACAAATATTGAATTGGTTGAGAATCCGCAGTGAGCATTAATGGCATCTTGTGGAGAGTCTGCGGTAGGTAAATTTATGTTGTCAGTGTTTCGAGCCATTCTTGGCTCATCATTAGGACATCAGCGATGCCTGAGAAGATCTTGTCCCTCCCTCATCAATCATTTATATGCAATAGTCAAAGGGGTTGGTATGGAGCTGACTCTAGGTTTTAATGGAGATCAAGTTTGTTTGATTTTAATAATAGTTTTAATTAGTGGTAAGTTTTTAGGGTTTATAAAGTTTATAAAGTTTTTGTTTTTTATTAATATTAACATATATATATAATTTAAGTTTTTTAATTAATATTAATTTATTTTATTTGAAAAGTATAATAAATTGTAAGTTTGAAATTTTATTATTCATATTAAAATTCAAGTTTTTTAATTAATATTAATATTAATTTATTTTATTGAAAAGTATAATAAGTTGTTAGTTTGAAATTTTTTATTATATTTATTAATTGATTTTAATTTAATTATTATTAATTTTTTTTTTATAGTTAGTATTTAATAATTAAATAATTATTTAGTTTATTAGTATTGTTAAATTAAATTTATAAAGTTATTTATAAAAATCAATATTAATCAAATTCAAATAATTGATAAATGATAAATTTAATTAATTCATAATTGATTAGGGTTAGGGTTTATTACATTTAAATTTAACAAGTAATTAAGTTATTAAAGTTATAATTTAAATTTGTAAGGATAATGAAATTATAGAGTTTCTAAGTTTTAAGGAGTTTTTAGGTTTATTAAATTTTAATTAATTAGGTTAAAAACTATATTAATTTATTTTTATTAATACATAATAGTTATTAACTATAGAGCCTAACCTATAGTTATCAAGTTAATTATAGGGGTTGGGTTTTAGGTTTAATGGATTTAAAGCAGGTTAAATTTTTATTAATTAATAAGTAAACATTTATAGTTTTTATTTTTTAAAAAGATTTTTAAAGACTTTGATTTATTTATTTTAATATAATATTAAATATAATTATTAAATTCCTATTTAATTAAAGTTAAAATGTTTACTAGAGTTAGTTAGGCACTTAGCTTATTTTGTGAGATTAGGAAGCCAAGTTCTACTACTGGTCAGGCCGTCATCCCTATTCAAGCAGTTAGGGTTCTTAACTATCTAGATTGCCTCCCTGATTCTTCTTTTGGAACAATTATCAACTTGAGCTAACACCTTCATGTCCTCAATCCTAATTTGGTGCTTTGTGTCATGGGAGTGCTTTGCTAGGGCAGATTTGTGGGTTCGATATAGACAGATATCTGCACAGTGTTACTTAACCCTTGTTTTAATGGATCTACCAGTTTCACCAATGTAGGATTGCTCGCAATCACAAGGAATCTCGTAAACCCCATTTTTTAGTTGTGGGTCTATGGGGTCTTTTACTGACTTCAGAAGCTTTTTAATGCTATTAGGTGGTGAGAACACTGAGTCAATGTTTTTCTTTTTCAGTTGTTTGGCTATCTTGTCTGTGACCCCTTGTATGTATGAAAGGAATGCCTTGTGATCCCCCACCCTTCTTTATTTGGATGAAACCTTAAGTCTATTCTGGTGTTTTTCTAAAATCGAAAACCATTGGTTAAGGGTTAAGGAACACTGCGCAGATATCTGTCTAGATCGAACCCACAAATCTACCCTAACAAAGCACTCCCATGACACAAAGCACCAAATTAGGATTCAGTACATGAAGGTGTTAGATCAAGTTTATAATTGGTCCAAAAGAAGAATAAGGGAGGCAATCGAGATAGTTAAGAACCCTAATGGCCTGACCATTAGTAGAACTTGGCTTCCTAACCTCACAAAATAAGCTAAGTCCCTAACTAAATCTAGTAAATATTCCATATATATGCATACCCAATCATTGGATTTTTGTGTACCCAAGGAATGCAATGGATTCAATACATTCCTTTGTTTTTTGTCACATAATATGACAATGTCAGATGCATCTTTAAATCTTCTACAAATACAAAGAAAACTCTTACCAATGTGAGCCAAGCTTGCAGACCCTTTAGTCTCCATCTCTATTATGTATCTACCCATCCCATATATGGATGAATTAACAACTTTTCTTGTTGATCCATATGGGATGTGATCATCCATATTCCTCATGATGAATTCTTCCACCCATAAAGGTATATCATGAATCCTTTCTTCCAAGGCATGTTTGTCAAAAAATGCTTCACCAATGCAAGAAAGCATTGTGCATCCATGAATCTTAAATTCGGTGATATACTTGTCTACCCAATCCTTGGATAAAAAAATACCACTACATGAATACCCAAAATGGTATGTCCTCAGTTATCTCTCTCATAGATAAATCCCCCTCACAACTCTTCTTCAAATCAACAAGTGTTTGGCCAAAATTTTCTTCATCTTTCCTCTTCATAAGCACCTTCAAATATGAACTTTTCTCATGATCCATCATCACATGAGGCTCCTCCACAAAACTATGAATGTAATCAACCATATGAATATAATTTATAATGGTATTGGAGGAAAAATATATCCCCCCCAACTCCATACAAAACTGCTCTTCAAACTGGAAGGAAAGGAATATATAACAAGAAAATTTGTTACCTTCTTTTGTTCCCAACATGATGCTACATTCAGCCAAAAGATTCTTCATCCAGTCTATGGATGAATATGCAATGGGAGTACCAATTTGATGCCATGAATATCCCTTATGTTGCTTATAAGATTGTATGATGAAGAATGTGTCCATTGATCTCTTACCAATACAAACTAGATTTGTGCATCCCCGAGTCTCCATTTTTATCATGTACTTATCTACCCAATCCATGGTTAAATAAATACCTTTGCATGATGATTTGGATGGCATATACTCAAGAAATTTCTCACTATCCTTTTGCATCCCAATAAGTGCTTGATCAATGTCTTCTATGTCCTCCTTCCTCACTAGCACTTACAAATCTGAATAGTCTTTCTCATGTTCAAACCTCTCATGATGTTCCCCCTGGTGTGAAGCAAGTGCTCTATAATCAAACTCCATGTCATTGCTTCCTTCAAGCACTAGTATCACTTAATAGTACTCATGCTCACCATGTGCATGAGGTATTTTCAAAGCATTATGTGCGTAATAAGCCACACACATAGGATCACTGGTGGTTCTGGAAAAGGAATGCGAATCTCCCTTTACAAACACTTTCAAATCATAATGTTCCTCATGTTCCACCATCAAATGAGGATCCTCCTTTAATGCATGACTGCAATCAGCCATATGGTATTGGATGTCTGAAATGTGATCTCTCCAGCTTCTCAAGAAGCTGCTCAATCTGAATTTCAGATTTCTGAAGTGCACTTTGAGTACTCTTTAAAGAATATTGGGTGGATTCTAACTCAAGCTTGAGCTTGTCAATATCTTTTTCATCCCTCAAAGATGAAGCATGATACATCCCCAAAACCTCAAACAAATGATCTCTATCAAAAATCAAATGAAAAAAATACCTTTGATGTCTGTCATTGCTTCCCAAATGGCATCCAAGTCTTCAATAGAAGATGGCCCTTCCATTGATGCATCTATCCAACAAGAATTTGACACCAATGCAATAGTGTCATGCAGAATGCTCAATGATATCATAGTTTAGTAATGTGATATTACAATGGTATCAACTACTATTACCATGAGGCCCATTACAGTGGGAATTCCAGTAATGAACATGGACATGGCTGCAAATTCATCGAATTGAGAGTCTTCTTTCCATAAAAGTAGAGGAAAGATCCCTGATACCAATGTAATATCTTTGATATGATATCATAGGATATCAACTCAAATTCAACTTTAAAAGTCGGGAAATTTTAAGATAGTAACTAGCTCACAAAACTAGACAAGATGAAACTAGTCTAAGATATTGATGAACCCAGCCAAAGCTTCATATTTGGACCTTTTTAGATCTGCAAAATATATTAAGGAATTTTCAGCAGCATAAAAATAAGAATAAAGGCTAGATTCAGACTCCTATGCACAAGGTATTGGATCCATTTATGTTTCAACAGTAGCTGTCGTTGAAGTCTACTCCAGGGATTCCTGGACACACCATCATATGCATACTAGAGACTTCCACTGACACTTGAAGGATGCCAAAGTATGGATATCAGAAAATAATATCATAATATACTTCTGGACAAGTTTCAAAGAGGTTTTTGGAGGTTCTGGAAGTGTTTGGATTCAAGGGGGGAGAGAGAGCTAGGATGGACCGCTCAACTAGTTTATTTCCATGCTCTTCCAAACGGGATGAGAGGGTCATGAAAACTTAGTGTGAGGCTTGTTTTGGATTCATTAATGTCTTAGGGACCTATAATGACTTGAATAACAGAAAATATATAACCAAAGTCTATTTCATTAAAGTTATTGCAAAACTAGTCATGAATTCATGCCCAACGAGCTAGTCTTGAAATATACAAACACAATCACCCTCTAAGGCTCTTGAATCTATGATTTTAGACTTGGGATGGATTCTACAGACCATTTAAAACATACAAAAACCTTCAAAAAGTAAAATATTTTCACGGAGCTCTGAATATTACAATTTTCGGAGAACTAGTAAACTAAAATGGCTCAATGAGCTAGTATTGAGAGATCTAGATGAAAACAACCTCCAATTCTTTTGAATTTATCATTTGAATATTTTTATGCATCAAGAGTTTTATACATCAACATATTATCATTACAGCCTCAGTTTTCTCAATGAACCTCAAATACAATAAATCTCAGAATACATGAATGTGGATGTCTTCTAAACAGAAAGGGGAGAAGGATCCTCCACTGGATATGCTATGATGATGAATATGGAGAAGATTCTCGCTCTTGAAAATCACACTAATATTAGAGGATTCTTCTAGGGGCACACTCAAACAACTAGATAGAAAAGCAAGGACACATTCTTCATAGTTGGAATCCCCTGATCTAGTAAAATGGACATAACTTGCTCATCCGGACACCTTTTTTTATGAGGAAAAAAGTGTTTCCTATTGGAAACGATGCTATAGACACAATGGAACATGTCTCAATTTCCATAAATTATTATAAAGGTCTGAAACAAAAACTCCATTTCGGCCCTCCAACATTGTTCTTACTGAATGAAGGAGTTGAACCGCACAACGAGAACACCAACTAATGGATCAAACTTCAGGACATGCAGTAGACTCAGTGATGAAGACTAGATGTCATCATCATTTTAGTAGAATCATGGGGCACATATCCCAGTTCAATGAGGAAAAATTGCACTCAATTCAAATAAAAAATGATCAAAATATGTGAAATGGAGTTGTAATCCTTCTTTTATAGATTTAGGTGACTTGTTGAACAAGTAATATAGTCTAAGGCACCTTCATGGAGTGAATAAGGTTGCTTTTCTTTCTGATTTAGCTTTTTTCTTGCTTTCTTCTTTGCTTTAGTTTCTCCTTTAGTTTTTTCCTTACTTTCTGCTTTGGTTTTCTTTCTTCTTTATGCTTTTGCTTTATGCTTTTTCTTTCTCTTTCCCTACTTTTGCTTTTCTATCCTTCTTTTTCCTTGTTTTCTACCTTATCCTACTTTTCTGCTTTTTCCTTCTTTTTTCTTCTTTTCTTCCTTATCCTCCTTTTCTTCTTTGTCCTATTTTTTATTGTTTTTTTGCTTTATCCTGCTTTTTTGCTTTTGTCCTGATTTTCTACTTTGTCCTGTTTTTCTGCCTTGTCCTTATTTTCTGCTTTCTTCTCCTTTTCCTCTTTCCTTGCTTTGACTAATTTATATTTTCTTGTCTTGCAAGTTATCTCTTAGTCAAACTTATCCTTTAAGGCACACTTGTGGAGAATTATCCACTTTATTCCAAAATAAAAATATCTAATTATTGAAAATCACTTCTACTAAGTGCATTTCAAACTTAGGATAAAAATAAAATTAAACTTCCTAACTAATTAATGACTTTACTTCAGAATTAACCCCAAGTGCATGAAATTTCCTCCTCAACCCAAGGGATTGGTTGGGCTGGGAACTCCTTCCACTAATCATCAATGAGGGGAAATGATAGTCCTCCCTTCCCTAGATTACTTTTCCTCAAGAAATAATCAAATCCAACCCAAATAAGCATCATGAGCCATCATGCTTCTCCTGCAACACTCTGATTATAAACTGCTCATGAACTCTCCCAACATATTATTCTATTACCATCCAAACATGCACTTAGTGTGGAGACCAATCAAAACTAATACCAAGATCCCAATTGATTGTCAAGAATACAAGGTGCAGTATATATTCTCCTATGCAATGCATAAGAATCACATGGAAGCCATCATAACACCTTGCAATAAAAAAACAAGTCCATCCACAAATATGTTTCCCATGTATGAAACCATCACCATCTACTACGAAGATGAACCCATGGGGGAGAAAAGAGGCTTGATTTATCAAGCTAACCGACCAAAATTTGCTCCCAATGAGCTAAACATGATCAACAATGCCTGGGTCCCACTGCTTTTGCACCCTCCTAGTGCACAATATCATCAAGAACCAATCTAGCAAGTATGGGATGCCAGGGTCCCAACACTTGCGCACCCCATCACTACATAGTGTGAACACATATAAATCAGAATGTGGTATTCCCATGTCCAAATGCACGTGCATTCCTATCATGCACAAGGTCTCCCAAAAAAATACATCAAAGTAGGAGGTGTACAATATCCTCCAAATTATTTCAACCAAGTGTGGAATGTCAGGATCCCATAACTGGAAAATTCCATCAATGGGAAATGTAACACAAAATTTTAAACCAAGGTGGGAGATGCCAGGATCCCACTCTCTAATGCGAATCCTTCCAAACATCATAAGTACAAAATATAGATCATCAAATTACATTTCAAAATCATACAAATGTACATCAAGAAGGTGCCTCACCAAAGGATCATGAAAGTGCTTGTCCATCCAAGCAAGTAGAAAACCACTTTCCAAGTGCACACAAGCATCAAGTGACCAATCAAATCTTGTCCAATGACATAGGTGAGGATCCCATGTCCTATAATGTTGCTCCAAAAGAATGTAATAAACTTCAAAATAATCAACCATGTGTTCTTTCATCCAAGAAGGGAATGAAGAACCTTTACCAAAATTTGTACCAAGTAAGGACCAAAAAAAACAAGGAGACTTCAAGTGGATCAAAGAAGTCTCATCAATACATACATCAATATGTATATCATCAAGAAATAACAAAGGATGTTGTTTCCAATAATCATGTGCTCCAACCATATATCTCTTCACCCAAGTATTGGATGAAGTTCCTCCAACATCAAATGAACTAAGCAAGGAGCATGAAAAATTATGAATCTTCAAGTGACTCAAGTGAACATCATAGGTGCATTTATGTATGTGAGAGTCATCAAATGAGAGAAATGGATACTTATTATGCAAAAGAGAATTTGGTGTACTCATCATAGAATCATCATGTAGTGTATAGGTCTCACACTCCTCATATGACACCAATAAAAAGAAACCCTTCACCCATACTTCATTAGGATGAATGTTGCAAAATGTGGAAGTGTGGGATGTAGGAGAATGAACCAACTCACCCAAATGATCAGAAAGTGCGAAATTTTCATCATGTGAAGGCTCCATAGGGATAGGATCATGCACCTCCCTCAAAAGTGCGAAACTTTTCGCATAGGTTGGTTCCAAGGTAGTGGAATCATGCACTTCTTCAAAAAGTGTTTAATCATCATCAAGAGGCAACCCAAGTTCCTCTTACACCATAAAAAGTGCTTGGCTCTCATCAAGCTCATCTTCAAACACATCAAGCACATGCAAATTTTCATGTTTCTCATGATCCATCATGTCATGAGAATCCTCCAAGCAATATACCATATGACAATCTGAAACATAGGAGGAAGAACAAGTATCTTGAAACCTCTCAAGAAGTTGCTCATTTTGAATTTTGAGATTATGAATATCCTCATTATTCTTCAAGTATGCATCATGTAACCAATCATTAAGCTCAACCAAATTGTTTCTATGAAAAAGCAAAGACTTGAAATTACCTTCGATGTTGCACATTGCTCTTTGAATCTTCTACATGTCTTCAAGGAAGTATGGCTCCTCCAATAAAGAAACTCTACAAGACGAATTTGATACCAATGCTTGAGTGCCATGGAGTACGCTAAGGGCCTCATAGATATTCCTTTCACTCATAATCAAATGATGGTTCATAAGAGAAAACCTCCCCTTCTTCTTGTTTGTTGGGATCAACTTCACATGGAATCTCAAGTGGTGACTGGGAAGATGATCTTGGTTCATATTTTTCTTCTACAAGGTCTTCTTCTTCATGCTCCATGGATTTGGTACTTGCAACAACCTCATCAAGGCTTATCTCTATGTCACCAATATAGAGATGAGAGCATCCATCAATAGATGTCTCCTCAAAACTTAGGCACCCATTAGTAGTTACCTCTTCATAGCATCCATCAGTAGATGCTTCTTCAGAACCTGAAAAACCAATAATAGATGCCTCTTCTTCGCACCATTTAGCAGTGAATTTATGATCAAGAACTAGACGATCCTTAGTAGAATCAGTGGTGGCTTCTTCATGCTTACAACCCTCCACAGTAAGGATTGTACCTTCATATTCTTTAGATGGCTAATTGTCTTTGTGCTTTTGCTCCTTTAATCAAGTTGATGTATCTTTCCCTTTAGTTTCCATATAATCAAGATATTTATAGACTCTTTTTGAATTAGATCCAAACATTCTAATCAAGTATGAAGCACATGCATCCAATGAAGCTTCAGATATTTTTCTGCTCTTTTCACAAGTAGGTTGATCTTTGACTGTGGAACATCAAACGTTTCCATACATATGGCTATAAGAATAACCATAATTTCTCCTTCCAATTATGGTATGATGGGAGATACTTGTAGAAGGTACCTCTTGGACATTTTCTTCCTCATACTGTTTGTAGTACTCTTCATATTTTTCATCATAGTCATCATCATACTGCTCATAAAAATCATCATCAGAGTAAGAATCTTCTTCATTGAACATGGACATGGCTGCAAATTCATCGAATTGAGACTCTTATTTCCACAGGAGTAGAGGAAAGAGCCCTGATACCACTTTAATATCCATGATCGAATCGCATAATATATCAACTCAAATTCAAACTTCAAAATCAGAAAATTTCGTCACAGAAACTAGTCTTCAAGACTAGTTAAGATGAAACTAGTCTTGGTCAGTGATTCACCCACCCAAAGCTTGACTGATAGACACTTTTGGATCTTCCAAATTTACTGGGGAGTGTGCCACATTAAGGCCAAATTCGTATTTCCAAGAACAATCTACTAGGGCCATTTATGTTTCGAACATAAGCCAGGATGAAGTCTACTCCAACGCTACCTGAGCACACCAGCATATGCCTACTAAACTCTTTCACTTACACTTGACATAACCTATAAGACTAACCATAATTTATCCTTCCAAATATGATATGATGGGAGATACTTGTAGAAGTTACCTCTTGGAAATTTTATTCCTCATACTGTCTATATTACTCTTCATATTTTTCATCATAGTCATCATCATGCTGCTCATAAAAATCATCATTAGAGTAAGAATCTTCTTCACTAAACATGGACATGGATGCAAATTCATCGAATTGAGAGTATTATTTACACATGAGTAGAGGAACGAGATATGATACCACTGTAATATACTTGATATGATCTCATAGGATATCAATTCAAACTCATATTTAAAAATAAGGAAATTGTATAACAGTAACTAGTCTTCAAAACTAGTTAAGATGAAACTAGTTTTGGTCAAAGATTAACCCATCCAAAGCTTGACTGATGGAAAATTTTGGATCTACCAAGTGTATTGGGGAGGGTGAAGAAGCAAGAAAAATAGAATCAATTCCATATTCTAAGTTCTAATCACAATGTATTGGGGCCATTTATATTTCGAACATCATCCAAGATGAAGTCTACCCCAAGCCTACCTAGGCACACCAACATATGCCTACTAAAATATTTCACTTACACTTGACATCAACCAGACATGGATAACATTTAATAACCCCCTAATGTACTGATGTAAAATATTCGCATATGTTTTGGGAGGTTTTGGAAGTGTTTGGAGTCAAGGGGAGAAAGAGCGCTAGGATGGACAACTCAACTAGTTTGTTTCTAGGCTCTTCCAAACAGGATGAGAAGGTCAAAAAAATTACTATGAGGATTGTTTTGGATTCATTAATGACTTAAGGACCTGTAATAACTTATTTAATAGAAAATAGATAACCAGAGACCATTTCATTAAATTTACTGCAAAACTAGTCATGAATTCATGCCCAACGAGCTAGTCTTGAAATATACAAACACAATCAACCTCTAAGTCCATCTAATATATGATTTTGGACTTGGGATGGATTTTAAAGACCATTAAAAACCTAAAGAAACCTTCATAAAGTAAAATGGCTTCACATAGCTCTGAATATCACAATTCTTGGAGAACTAGTCAATTAAAATGGCTCAATGAGCTAGTCTTGAGAGATCTAGATGCAAACAACCTCCAACGCTTTTGAATTTATAATTTGAAGAATAGTATGATTTAATATGGAATATACGAGCAATAATAACCATGTTCAAGAGTTTTATAAATCAACATATTAGCATTACAACCTCAATTTTCTCAATGACCCTCAAATACAGTAAATCTCACAGTACATGAATGTGGATGTCTTCTAAACAGAAAGGAGAGAAGGATCCTCCATTGGATATTCTATGATTATGAATATGAATCAGATGGATTCTCATGGAAGGTATACCAATATTCATGGATTATCATAGGGCGTATTCACCAAACTAGATAGAAAACCAAGGGCATGTTCTTTATAGCTAGAATCCCCGGATCTACTAAAATTGCCATAACTTGCTCATACGGACACCTTTTTGGATGAGACAAAAATTGTATCCTACTAGAAAAGATGGTACGGATGCAATGGAATAGGTATCAACATCCAAAAATTCTCAAAAAGTTCGAAACCATAACCTCCATTTCGTCCCTCTATCATTATTCCTACTGAATGAAGGTGTTGAACCGCACAACAAGAACACCAACCAATGGATCAGACTTAAGGACCTGAAATAGAATCAGAGATGAAGACTGGATGTCATCATCCTTTCATTAGAAGCATGGGGAACATCTCCCAGCTAGGACTAGGGGCACATCTCCCAGGTCAATGAGGAAACATTCCACTCAATTCAAATCATAAATGATCAAAAGATGTGAAATGGACTTGTAATCCTTATTTTATAAATTTAGGTGACTTGTTGAGCAATTAATATAGCCTAAGGTGCCCTCATGGAGTGGATAAGGTTTATTTTCTTTCTGCTTTATATTTTTTGCTTTTTTGCTTTGCTTTGCTTTATGCTTTAACTTTTTCCTTACTTTCTGCTTTGCTTTGATTTCTGCTTTTGATTTTGCTTTCTACTTTTGATTTTTCTTTTGATTTTACTACTTTTGCTTTTCTTTCCTTCTTTTTCCTACTTTTCTACCTTATCCTGATTTTCTGCTTTGTCTTGCTTTTTTTTACTTTTTTTCCTTATCCTGCTTTTCTGCTTTGTCCTATTTTTTCTTGCTTTTTTTATTTATCCAACTTTTCTGCTTTTGTCCTTGTTTTTTACTTTGTCCTACTTTTCTGCTTTGTCTTGCTTTTGTCCCGCTTTTCTGCTTTATTTTGCTTTCTTCTCCTTTCCCTACTTTCCTTGCTTTGATTGTTTTATCTTTTCTTGTCTTGCAAGTTACCTCTTAGTCAACATTATCCTCTAAGGAACACTTATGGAGCATTATCCACTTTATTCCAAAATAAAAATATCTAATTATTGAAAGTTACTTCTACCAAGTGCATTTCAAACTTAGCATAAAAATCAAATTAAACTTCCTAACTAATTAATTCCTTTACTCCAGAATTAACCCCAAGTGCATGAAATTTCCTCCTCAACCCAAGGGATTGGTTGGGATAAGAACTCCTTCCACTAATCATCAATTAGGGGACATGAAAGTCTTCCCCTCCCAAGATTTCCTGTCCTCAATCAATAATCAAATCCAACCCAAGTAAGAATCATGAGCCATCATGCTTCTGTTGTACCACTCTAATTATAAACTACTCATGAACCCTCCCAATAGATTGTTATATTACCATCCAACCATGCACTTAGTGTGGACATTAATAAAAACTGATACCAGGACCCTAATTGATCCTCAAGAATACAAGGTTTAATATATATTCTCCTATTCAATGCATAAGAATCACATGGAAGTCATCATAACAACCTACAAGAAAAACACAAGGTCATCCAAAAATATGTTTCCCATGTAAGAAACCATCACCATATACTACAAAGATGAACCCATGGGAAGAGAAGAGGCTTGCTTACTGAATCCAACCAACCAAAATGTGATCTCAATGAGCTTCTAATGATCAACAATGCCTAGGTCCCACTGCTTGCACACTCTCTGTTGTAGGTACAACAGATTCCATGTTTTAAATAAAACATGGGAGCCCCAATTTCTAGATGCAAAGGTAATTTTTAAATTCCTTAGTCATTTTGGGGTTTTTCATCCTGCTTATCATGATTTTATATATTTGTCATGATTTGATTCAGTTAATAATTTTCCTCTTTGAAAATTCTTTCATTTTTAGTGTTTTTGTGAGTTGCAGAAAGAAGTAATTTTCCCAAAAGTTTGCTTTTTCCACAACCCGCAATCCGCAATGCGGATTGCGGAAGATTGGTTCTCTGGATTTGAAAATTTTCTTTCCGCAACCCATAATCCACAATGCGGATTGCGGGTGTGGAAATATTTTGCAATAACCGTGGTTTGTCACGCCCGCAACCCGCAATTGCGGATTGTGGAAAGATTTTCAAAATAAATCTGCGTCTTTTTTTTCTGCAACCCGCAGCCCGCAATTGTGGATTGGAAAAAGGTCATTGTTTTAAATACCATCATTTGCGTTTTTGCAACCCGTAATTGCATATTGTGGAAAATTTTGGTTCGTATATATTTAGAGTTGTGGATCCACAACCCACAAACCGCATTGTGGATTGTGTATTGCGGCAAGAATGTACATGTTCACAAGAACAAACTTCCGCAACTCCCCTTCCACACCCCACATGTTTAATCTTAACCATTGATTTTTCTTGATCCCGCGAATGAGATTACCCTGCGTGATTTGAATAAATATTTGTATTTTCCATTTTTCTTCACCAGTTTTTAATTTGCAATCGGGTCCTAACTGCGATTTTCACCTTCAGCCGAATTTGAAATCATGATCATTTATTCGACTAATTCATAATGATCGAATGTTTAGATTTGACATCAAATCATATGTGATATAATGAAAATATTATCTCATCTTAATCCAATTTTGGTCGACACATGCTATGTGTTATTTCATTGCAGATGTGATTATTGCATTTCTCAGACTGAAAGGTTTTAATCATGGCAATTCATTACAGTCAATCATTTTGGAATCTTTATTGTTCTTTCTAATTATAAATATCAATATGAGTAATTCGTTGGTCATCATATTGCATAGAAAAGACTTGTTAGTCAATTTCCAGATATTTCCTTTTAACAATTACATACTGTGAGCAAGATGCAGAAAAGTCACAAATCTTCAGTCAGATTATGTGACAAGAACAAACTTCAGCCTCTTCAATATCATGAACCTGTGTCGCCACCTTTTAAAGCAGATGTTTTGGATGATAGCACTGGTAGTGAAAAAGAAGACTCTAAGATTCAATCCATGTATATATGACTCCCTTAGAGGAAGAGAAGGAAGATCAATGATAAATATGTTGATCGAGATGATACAATTATTCGAGATCAATGCAGTACCTATAATTCCACCAATCCCCCTAAAGGAAGGACAAGTGGCCGATTTTTCGGTTTTTGAGATCATTTTCGGTCATCATGAATCTTCTAAGAAATATCTTTCAATTCCATTATCATTCGTCACAAATAGCTAGTAGATTGTGATTATCTTCCACAGTTTATTACTGGATACTTCCCCGAAAGTATATGATGAAATATTTTGGGAATTTTGTGAAATGCTTAGTATTAACCACTCTTGAAGATGCTTTAGCAGTGGAAGTGATATTTTGTAAATCCCTATTTTATGGGAGGTCTATCCTTGGTAACTATCTTGTAATTATTATTTATATGGTAGAGATCTCGTAAGGTGGGGGGGAGAATCAACAAAAGAAGACTGGAGATACTCTTATTAATGAAGAGACTGTAATTTTTTGCAACTTTGAGCTAATACAGTTAGTTTTCTCTTGATTCCTCTTTTGTTAATTTATCAAATTTCTTTGATGAATGATGGTTTTCACTTCAGCTTGTCAAAGTATACTGTTTTGATTTTGCAATTATTAATATGTTGATCTGCAGTTCAGATTTCTCTTAACTTATGATCTGTGTGTTCTTTATGTTTTAAGCGAATTTATTTATTTAAAACATTTATCTATTTCTGCAAATGATTAACATACATCAATAAATTAATGCTCATTTTTCAATTAGCATTTCATACACAGGATAATCTTGCATGTGCCTAATCCTTAAAGTACCATAATTTATTTTTCATTGTCTGGTTGTATTTTAAGCTAGTAAGTAAGATCCAATTTCACATTTCTGTTAAACTGGTGAAAAGACTTATTAAAATTTAGATCAAGTTATCTTGCACACAAACAAAGCACTTTCTTTAGATTATATCTAACTTAGTTTAGATTTATTTTAAGCTAGATTCACTTTGAGAGTTAGAACACTTTGATATTCCTTCACAGGAAGAAACCCCAATTCACCATGAAACCCAATTCACCACGAAACCCATGGCCTCAAGCATGCCTCAAGATGCGATTTCCCTGTGTACTGGTAAGCTCGAGCCTTGCTTCAACCCGATTTCTCATCCGGCCGTGATCCCACCATCTCCATTTGGCGGATATTTGTCAGCTCGCCCATATAAAAAAGACCCCAAAGTATTTTTGTATTGTTACATTAAATAAAAAAAACCCTTTGCCCCTTAATATATAAGCAATATAATTTTTAGGTTTTCATGAATATTTAATACCACAATATGAATGAACGTGATATTATATTGCTTTCTAGTGAAGCCCTCGTGGTTATTTCAAAGTTGTTTAGATATGTGTGATGGAGGTTGTATTTTTCCTCTTTGAGTTCAATGTGTTGGTCTTAGAGTGATTGTAACTATTTGAGCACAATCTCTCGAATTTTTTATTTTGATATATGTTATGCATCAAAGCATGCATCCATGATTCTTTTTAATGATGCTAGATTTTCTTCCTTGACCTACAATGTTGGAATGAGTTTAAATATTTCAGCATGGCATTTTTCCTCTTTCTCCTTGAGAATCTCAAAACCTCTTGAAGTTGGAGTGCAATAAGGGAAATAAGGGCACTTTGTTATCTTAATTGAAGACTTATAACTAAACAAGAGCAAACTATGTAGACTATGCCCCCCTTTTCTTTAGCGTATAGTATTAGACCTCCTTCTGCAATTCAAATCGATTTGAGGGCTTCAATTTCTACTTCTTTTAGTTATTCTATTGTGATGAACCACAAGTAGATGGCTTTAAAGGGGCCACATGTGTGGAATGAAGTAGAGGGCATAGAATAACCTCTCTCATCCCAAACTTGAAAGCCATAAAAATCTCACTATAAATCTGAGTAATTTTGGATAATATGGCATCCTTTTCTCTTTTACTGCAAAAATATATGGTCTCATTCTCGATATTTACTATCGTTATGGAGTATGCATGTATCTCAACATCATAGTTTTCATTATATCTAGGTCAAAATGTCTTCATTTGCTTCAAGAGTTGTTTCTTAACATTAGGTTAGATCTTGTATTTGCTTTTGTGATATTAGTCCTCTTTTGTCTTGTATTTTTACTTTCAGAGTGGAGGAGATGGACTCCGAGATGAACTATTTAGGCTTCTTGCTTAAGCCTAATAATCACTCAACCAAAGTCTGGGGTTGGTTTCTTAAGAAAGTTTAAAAAAGAATCAGTAATTGGTCTTACTGATACTTTCCCTTGGAGGTAGATTAATTTTAGTTCAATCGGTACCAATGGTTATCCCTGTCTATTGGTTCTCCATGGCTTTGTTACCTTAGTCAGTTTTGGAAAAGCTAAGGTAGAAAATCTCTAATTTCTTATGGTCTAGATCAGACAAGGGAAACAAGATTCACATGGTTAATTGGGACAAACTTTTGTATCCAAAAGCATTGGGGGGATAGGATATTAAAAATATCAGGTTGTTCAATATGGCTCCCTATTTGAAGAACTGTTGGAGAGCTCTATGTGGTACTGGCTTCAAGCTAAGGAATTGGGGATTGAATATCCTTAGGCCTCAGAGTTGTCCCTTTACATCAACTCTTTTAATTTCATAGGCATCAAATTGTCCTCTTTGGAAGACTCTTTAGTTTGGGACAGGAATAACTCTAATGGACAACTTACTACAAAAAATGCCTATGTTGCTATTGCTCAAGCTCATTACTCATCAACCTCTAAGTGGTGGCATTCTAAAATTTGGAAGTGGATTAAATCCTAATATTGATGATGGGATAATCCTAACATTCTCAAATGCTTTTTTTGGTTTTGTTTAGAGAACCGCATCCTATCTTGGGATAATCTTCAGAAAAAAGGATGGATTGGGCCAAATGTTTGTCCTCTTTGTAGGAAAGATAGGGAATCCATAGAGCATTTCTTCTTCCTTTCTTGGAGATTCCTTGGAAGGTAGCATATGGGTTGTTATTAATTGTTCTAAAGTGGTCAAGAAAGTAAAACATGTTGAAATATTGTAACTTCAAAGAATATTATATTTGTATATTATTTATTCCGGAGATGTTCCATACCTCCGATGTGATTATACTATAAATCCGGAGATGTTTATTCCTCCAAGTTGGTTGTGGTAACTAGGGTTATTAGACCCACCATGTGGGGGTCGGCCCAGTCAATGTAGTGGGGTATTTAACCCATTGGTTAAATACGAGCCTACGTGTACTTGTGTAAAAGATATGTCAGTGTAGTGTATAAATAGAGGAGGTGTGTTCCTCATTTGACACACACACACACTTGAGGAGAGCGCACTTGTGGAGAAGAGGTCTGCTATTGTGGAGGAGGAGATCATGTCTCAGGGTTTCATCTTTGTATATTGCTGGTCATCTATATTGAGGAAGCTTTGCTGGGTTTTCTACCCCATGAGGGTTTCCCAGGATAAATCTCTGTCTCTTGTGTTTATGCTATGCTTGTTGTTTCTTCAGTGATCCTGTATATGCTATTATTGTGAAATGGAATGTAATGCTGCTATTTTCTGTCTTAGCATATTGAATCTTAACATGGTATCAGAGCTAACCTGAAGGAAGACAAGGTATGGCACTAACGACACTTGCTTTACTTACGACAATTTGAAGGTTAGGGTTTTACATAGCAAAAACCAGTCATCGTAGCACTTTCGCTATAAATCCGTTTTGGCAACGTTTTTGGATCTGAAATTGCTACAGGACGAATATTAAATCTCCAGGTACCTTGTGTCCAAAGGACAACCTCTACTTCGTTGTACTTTGTCATTTATGATCTGTACAATATAGGGTTTCTGCCTCTTCCAGATCTGAGTCAAAATCAGGTGACCTTGGGAAAAAGGTCATATCTTGGGCTAGGAAGCTCCAAATGAAATTTCGTAAAAAGTGACAGGTATTACACAGTCTGTACTATCTCAGAAAACTTTTTCAAAGGCCGAAGTTGAACCAGTGACACGTGGCACTCCGTACAAGTTCGCTCTTCTGTATTATCCCATAAACAAGTCATGTTGCGACACTTGGCATAACTCTCTCTCAGAGATTCCAATTGAGGTCAGACCTGTCAGGATGGAAAGATAACAGGCCGAGAAACCTCAGGAAATTGTTTCAGAGGCCGAAGTTCAAACAGTGACACGTGGCACGCCGTACAAGTTTGCTCTTCTGTTTTATCCCAAAACAGGTCACGTTGCGACATTTGACATAACTCTCTCTCAGAGAATCCAATTGAGGTCAGACCTGTCAGGATGGAAAGATAACAGGTCAGGCTATCTCAAAAACCTTTTTCAGACCCTGTGGATTTAAAAGTTTGGAGTTACACCAGAAACAATCAGGTACATATTTCTGTCAAAACAGAATTATTTTTTGAGTACCTTCATGGCTTCCGGAATTTAGGGCTTTGAAGAAAGTTGGAATTTTTGTAAACGGAGACCACGGCTGAATGCTACTCATCAAAATAGAAATTTAGAGACCAAGATCAGATTTTTTGGTTGGGCAGAAGGCCGGGCTTGATCAAACCCTAGTTCGGGACTTTGATCAGAAAAGTGGAAAATTAGGGCTTCTGCAAAAATGGGAATTTTTGAAATCTGTGACCATCGCTGGAAGCTCCTCAGAAAAAAATAGAAGCTTAGAGCTTTGGATCAAACATTTTGATTGAGCAGAAGAGTGGGATTCATCAAACCCCAATTCAGGGTCACGTCCAGTGAATCCGGAAGTTTCAAAGGCAAAATTGAGGAGTGAAACTTTGCAGTTTTCAAATTCTGAATATATCAGTTTGATCAGCTCATCAAGGCGCATATTTCTATCCTTTCGGAAGTTTGAAATTCAAAGTTTGAATTTTTGGGGTTTCTCTGACAAACCCATATCCAGCTCCAGGTCCAGTTCTTGCAAATCAAATGGATAGGGTTAATCCTAGAAGAAGATGGATTGGTCACCTGCATAAGTGAAGGAGTTCCTATTTCAGAGGGAGATGAGGCTAAGGCTTTACATAAGGAGATTACAAGCGATCTCGACAGGTATGATTCATCGAGGTATGTTTTGAGATTTGTTCATGATTAAGTTTATGGTATGTTTGTCTTCATGTTATTACGGTTAGTACAATCTTGATTTTAGATTTGTTGTATCACCTTAACAAAATTATGAATGCATGATAGAAGATATTCATTGGTTAGGGTGTTGACACTTATGATTGTACTAATATGATGTTGTGTGAGGTTGATGTTGTCTGCTAACAAGATACAGGTACATCACAAAAGACAAATCAGGTTCCATGACCATGAAAACATGAAGACAAAGACTCATCCACAATCTTTGTTCTACTTACGAGGTATGTATGACTTTGTTATATTATGCTTAACCTATGAGACATGCAGGTTCTAGCTCAGGATCTCTAAATCATTGAAGAGATTGTTTAGGTATGTTGTACATAACCAAGTAGGTATACTAATCCAGGTATGTTTCCCATGAATCTTACCTTGTGTTAGGATCCCTTATATAAGTATACTTGGAATGATTGGTTATGCTTATTCATAAAGTTAGTAATCAAGGGATTATGCATATTATATCTTTTATCTTGATTGATGATATGCATGAGTAAAAGAAGACTTCCCTGAAATCTTGAATACTAATGTTTATTAACTATAATCATGACTATACATTTTCAAGATTATTTAGTACTATAATGTTTTGATAGCATTTAGAATATACTAATGAGTATATGTTTGTGAGGATGACTATTGAGCATGCACAGTAGTACAGAATGAATAGAAGTTCAAAAGATATGCAGAAGATCATTCAATGCTGAGTGTGAATAATGGACAATTGACAGCTTCATGACAAAACTTGGTCTTTACCAGAAGTAAAGTTGTTCCTAACCTTTACCTTAAGGTTGTGGATGATGAACCTATCATACCATTATTGTATGACGATGATCTCTTTCTGACAAGGAATGAGAAACAGGTCATGAAAATGGCTGCAGAAATGAAAATGAAAGATCTCGGATTAATGCACTACTTCTTAGGTCTAGAAGTATGGCAATATCCAAAAGGAATCTTTTATTTCAAGGTAAGTATGCTGTGAAGTTTCTAAAAAGGATTTGATGTGTTGGAGTATAAATCCATGGCCACTCCCATGGACTCCAACTTCAAGTTGTTAGTTAATGACTCATCGTATTTAGTGGACCTAACCCTATTTATAGACAAATCATTAGGTCATTGACGTATTTAACAAATACTAGGCCAGATATATGCTTTGTTGTAAATACCCTAAGTCAGTATCTAGTAGAACCTAGAAAGGTTCACTTAATAACTACAAAGCATGTAGTGAGGTACCTAAAAGGTACAATAGATTTTGGTCTATATTATCTTGGAGGTCATGAACTCCGTTTACATGGTTACTCAGATTCTGATTGGGCAGGAAGTGCCTCAGACAGAAAGAGTACATCAGGTGGATGTTATAGTCTTGAATCTGCCATGATCTCATGGTTCAGCAAGGAACAATCTAGTGTGGCTCTCAGTACTGCTAAAGCAGAATATATATATAGTTGTCTGCTCTGCCAGCTGTGAAGCAGTGTGGCTTCAGAAGCTATTATATGGAGTGTTTGACTTAGAAATGAATGAAGATAGAAAATCTTGTATTCCACGATAAGTCAATAACACATAGAGATCTGATACTTCTATATACGAGATACGGTGCAGAGAGGAGCTATCAAGCTCGAGTATATAAGCATTGAGGATCAGATTGCTAATATCTTGACTAAACCTCTGTCTCGAGTAAAGTTTAAATACTTCCGAGACAAGCTTGGTATAGTTCAGAAGGACCCTCCTCGAAAGGGGGAGTAGCATAGTATCTGATAACAAGTCTGTCTCATCAATGATGAGGTTACCTATTTACTGCACTTAGCTACTTAGAATTATTTAGATTTAGAACTCTTATATATCTTTTATTTTAGATGTATACATGTTTTTGATGTGATGTATACATGTTTTGATGTTAGATGTATTAGTGAGAATACATGCTAGATGTATACATGTTTTGATTAGTGATGTATACATGTTTTGATGTGATACATGCTCTTGGATATTTGTACCTGTATAGATGAGAATACAGATAAGGATTGGATCATCCTTGAACTTAAGTTCTAAAGTGAGCCGTAGACGTGAGGTCTCCGAGAATGAAGTCCTTAGTGGACAGTTGAGGGGATTGGATCATCCCTGGACTTTCAGTCCTAAAAAGAGCCGTAGATGTGAGGTCTCCTAGAATGAAGTCCTTGGTGGACTTGAGGGGATTGGATCATCCCTGGACTTTCAGTCCTAAAGAGAGCTGTAGACGTGAGGTCTCCGAGAATGAAGTCCTTGGTGGACTTGAGGGGATTGGATCATCCCTGGACTTTCAGTCCTAAAGAGAGCCGTCGACGTGAGGTCTCCGAGAATGAAGTCCTTGGTGGACTTGAGGGGATTGGATCATCCCTGGACTTTCAGTCCTAAAGAGAGCCGTAGACGTGAGGTCTCCGAGAATGAAGTCCTTGGTGGACTTGAGGGGATTGGATCATCCCTGGACTTTCAGTCGTAAAGAGAGCCGTAGACGTGAGGTCTCCAAGAATGAAGTCCTTGGTGGACTTGAGGGAATTGTATCATCCCTGGACTTTCAGTCCTAAAGAGAGCCGTAGACGTGAGGTCTCCGAGAATGAAGTCCTTGGTGGACTTGAGAGGATTGGATCATCCTTGAACTCAAGTTCTAAAGTGAGCCGTAGACAGGTGTCTCCGAGAATAGAGGATAGGACTGCATCGTCCCTGGACCTTGGTTCAAAATGCACGTGATTGGATTAATCATCCTTAGACAGTAAATCCAGGAAGGATAGTCTTAAATGTGATTGTGATTGGATTAATCATCCTTAGACAGTAAATCCAGGAAGGATAGTCTTAAATGCGATTGTGGTTGGATTAATCATCCTTAGACAGTAAATCCAAGAAGGATAGTCTTAAATGTGATTGTGGTTGGATTAATCATCCTTAGACAGTAAATCCAGGAAGGATAGTCTTAAATTCGATTGTGGTTGGATTAATCATCCTTAGACAGTAAATCCAGGAAGGATAGTCTTAAATGCGATTGTGGTTGGATTAATCATCCTTAGACAGTAAATCCAGGAAGGATAGTCTTAAATGTGATTGTGGTTGGATTAATCATCCTTAGACAGTAAATCCAGGAAGGATAGTCTTAAATGCGATTGTGGTTGGATTGATCATCCTTAGACAGTAAATCCAGTAATTCCGAAAGGAAGGATAGTCTTAAAATATGATTGTGGTTGGACTAATCATCCTTAGACAGTAAATCCAGTAATTCCGAAAGGAAGGATAGTCTTAAATATGATTGTGATGAGATTGATCCAGTAATTCCGAAAGGAAGGATCATGTATATAGATGACGATGCTGCTAATCGTGTGATGACGATGCTGCTGATCGTGTGATGACGATGCTGCTAATCGTGATATGACAATGCTGATGATCGTGTGATGACGATGCTAATGATCGTGTGATGACGATGCTGATGATCGTGTGATGACTATGCTGATGATCGTGTGATGACGATGTTGCTGATCATGTGATGATGATGCTGATGATCATGTGATGACGATGCTGCTGATCGTGTGATGACGATGCTGCTAATCGTGATATGACAATGCTGATGATCATGTGATGACGATGCTAATGATCGTGTGATGACGGTGCTGATGATCATGTGATGACTATGCTGATGATCATGTGATGACGATGCTGCTGATCGTGTGATGACGATGCTGATGATCATGAGATGACGATGCTGATGATCGTGTGATGACGATGCTGATGATCGTGAGATGACGATGCTGATGATCGTGTAATGACGATGCTGATGATCGTATGATGACGATGATGCTGATCGTGATGGTCTAGATGACGATGTTGATGATCGTGAGGATCCAGACGTTGATGTTGCTATAGTTGTTCGAGTGCTGCAGAAGATAAAGACTCAGTACTGAAGATGTTGATGTTCCAGTAACTGGTTGAGTTACTGATGATGATAAGAAAGCTTCCAATGATTTATAGATGTATCATGTATGATGTTGATGACTCCTTGCTCGTGCAGATACTGTTATAATATCCTTCTCGTTAAGGGGGAGTGTTGAAATATTGTAACTTCAAAGAATATTATATTTGTATATTATTTATTCCGGAGATGTTCCATACCTCCGATGTGATTATACTATAAATCCGGAGATGTTTATTCCTCCAAGTTGGTTGTGGTAACTAGGGTTATTAGACCCACCATGTGGGGGTCGGCCCAGTCAATGTAGTGGGGTATTTAACCCATTGGTTAAATACGAGCCTATGTGTACTTGTGTAAAAGATATGTCAGTGTAGTGTATAAATAGAGGAGGTGTGTTCCTCATTTGACACACACACACACACTTGAGGAGAGCGCACTTGTGGAGAAGAGGTCTGCTATTGTGGAGGAGGAGATCATGTCTCAGGGTTTCATCTTTGTATATTGCTGGTCATCTATATTGAGGAAGCTTTGCTGGGTTTTCTACCCCATGAGGGTTTCCCAGGATAAATCTCTGTCTCTTGTGTTTATGCTATGCTTGTTGTTTCTTCAGTGATCCTGTATATGCTATTATTGTGAAATGGAATGTAATGCTGCTATTTTCTGTCTTAGCATATTGAATCTTAACAAAACATATGAATATAAAGAAAAAACTACAATAATAATCCATAAAGCTTGTGTTTTGACATGGAATTGTGATAAAGCTCCCATTTTTACACACAATTGTGATTTCATTGCTTCCATCAACTAATTTATTTGTAGCTTAGTCTTGTTTATTGAGTGTTATAGCCACCAAAAACTATCCAAAAAACTATAGTTATATTAAAAATTGAAAAAAAATCCATTACCCTAAATTAAAAAAATAATAAAAATCGTACCTTAGTCTTGTTTATTGAGTGTTATAGCCACCAAAAACTATCCATGAAACTATAGTTATATTAAAAATTGAAAAAAAATCCATTACCCTAAATTCAAAAAAAATAAAAATCTCAAAGTTGGTGGGCGCCAAATTCTATAAAAATTTCCCCCCTTTGTCGTTTTCGCGGAAGAAGAGAGCAGGATAACCATGGAGGAATCTCTAGTTGTCACCTACTTTGGGACTTCAACATGCTCATTAAAACATGACCACAAATGATCCCACTGCAGAGAGCCATGGAGAAACCTAGCAAGAAAGGATCTCACTCAAAAAATGACTAGATGTGATAGAGAGGGCATACACACTAGCGATGAAAGAGATTACTCTTATTATGAAACCCCTATTGGAAAAAATGCAGGTTACGACATGACTGGTTTTGATGTAGGCAATAGTGATTTTTGCGGTAATGTCCGATGGAAGTATGGTTGTTGAAGGAATTTTGTGCACCAGTGGTTGTCTCTTCCTACCATCTCTTGTACATATACCTGAGGCTGTGAGATCTTTGTGCTAAACTTGGTTTGCTTTTCTATAAAGATAACTCATTCTAATTATGACTTGAAGCAGATCCAAGAAATCTCTAGGAATGACGCTGAAGAATTAGTTTTAATTAGTAGCAACAAACAATGATTCTAAAACCCCATAAAAATTCTAATCATGGTTACCTTAATGCTGACAGGGTTTTCCAACCTAGACGCCCAGGGTTTGTTCTTCTTATTTTTGTTGTATAAATTTACTGGGTTCATTTCCTCAATAGGAAAATTTTGCCCTTGATTTTGTAAATTTCGTAGGTGAGGTTGAATCCATGTAAAACATCTAGCAATCAATTTCGCACATTCTCCACTATAGATAGTGCATCGTTTACAATGCTCATGTGGTCATTCTCCTTGGAATGATCTCAAGCCAATTGCATTCTGGTGTTCTCAAGCTGCGAACAACTATGCCACCAAGAAGGAGGAAGAACATAATTATAGTGATGCTAGTCCATCTTATGTCCTACCTCCCGTGGCCGTTGTTCTTTGTCAGAACCCGGTGACCATTACATTGTGAGTTCACTGCAAATTGTAGGCCAAAGTAGATTGTATTAGGTTGTTTCAATGTCTATTTTGATCTTTATTTCACCATTTGAAGCAGAATATAGATGATTGGTTGATGTTTTAACATTGTATGCAAGTTTTTGGTTTGTTTCAGGTTATATTTGAACTATTTTTTGTTTTTCTATGTGAAGGTGTTTGGAGTTCCTTTAAGAACCTATTGTTCCTCCTTTATTACAGCTACATCCATCAAGAGATTGAGAGGAAGTAGCTACACAGTTGAGGTATCCTTCCCAATATCCTTTCTCTCACTTGCTTCAATAAGGAATCATTCTACTTGTAGGATCAAATCAGACTACAAGGGAAAATAATAAAATTTATATAGTTGTATTATCACCCACAACAGATTGTTGACTCCATTTGGGATTTATTTTCTTGATTCTTTTAAAAAATATCATTGCTTACTTTGCATGAATCAAAATCCCATTGCTTACTTTGCTTTGTGTGGCCAATCCATTTGTTTCTTTGGCAATCATGATGTATCATATATTTCTAGCATTGTTTGAGCCACTCTCAGGCTGCTAAAACCTCAATCCCCTTCTTTTTCAGAGATCTAAACCATTTTTCAGCCAATTTTCATTTTTTTGCATGCAACAAGACTTACATGGATGTTCACTTCATAACTGGGTAATTACACAAAGAATTTTTCAACACCGTGTAAAAAAGTTACACAACTTCCTTTCATTGCCCATATATGTTACACAGTTGTCAAGCCAAAACTCACACAATTCTTCCAAGATTGAACAAAGATCACCTTTCTTGTATTCTGTGACTCCTACAGTCTGCTCTACTTAAAAAAAAATGATCTCTATGTTGTGTTCATCCTATTAGCTTGATTTTGTGTCTTAACCTCATTTTGATTTTGTGCTTACTACAAATTCCATTATCTTCGTTTCATTGACTGCCTTGGATAGGGTGAATTAAACTAAATTTACCTTCTGCATTAGGCTTTATATAGGAGCCACTTTCCACTTGCATGCTTTCATTTCATACCTCCCACTCTCACTTTCATCAGTTTTCTCAACAACAACTAAAATATATTTTTTTCCTTCTCCTATGTTTATTAGAGTTAATAATTTCTAAGTCATTGATCTTTGCATTGGCATGCCCATAGTTGATGAGCAGTAGGACAATTAATGGATATGATGTAAGTTCTTCACAACTCTATGACTCCATTTCACTCGGCCTTTTGAACATTAGCATTTTACAATTATTGTTTTTTCATTATTATTTTTTTAATCATTGTGTATCTTATCCATATTTTCCCATAAAATAAAAGGGTGTCGTGAGACCAAAACATTTGGGAGGTGAACACAATTGTAAATCTTTTTTTTTTAATACCATTTATTTTATGTATGAGAAAGATGCATTTTATTCCCCATTAAATCATCATATTTTGATATCCATAATGCATGTCATTAAGATGTTATGAAAGTAAACCAAACCTAATACATGCGGGTAAGACTTCCAAGTTTTGTTCAATAATATAGTTATATAGGGATAAAAGAATTTTTAAGGTGTTTCTTTTACATTATGTTTTTCTGGGCTTAATGACATCAATTTGTATAACCAAACAACCATCTGAGGGAAGTTGGTTGGTTGGTTGACTTTGATTTGTCAGTGTCCTGGATTTTTATTTTTTGAGTGCTTTCTTCATTTTAGGATATAAATCTATGAATTCTAATAATATCCAAAGGCATAATGGTGGGGTTTTAATCCTTGGATTTCCATATATGAGGAGCTTATTGAATTGAATTCAAATATAGATCCACCGTCATGTTTGTGTATTTTTTTAAAGAAATCATATGAAAAAGATTGTGAAATATGGAGTGCCCACCTGACTGTAATTAATTTTTCTTCTGATGTTGCCAAACAAGATTAAGTGGGTGTTTGTCCTGTATTTTTTAGGTTTTTTTTAAAGTTAGATTACAGTTTTCAAATAGGTGTTAAATCCATCTCCGAATATATCGGTCTCGGCCTATTTGGCTATCGGTTTTTTGTTAAGGAATGTTTAAAGCACTGTGGGCACTAGAAATTTGCCAAGACTATTTGAGGAGCCAGACTCAAGGTTGTTGCATCCTCTATAGGAACCAAATCTAATGCATTTGCTCTACTTGCATAAGTTAATTTTTTAGATGTAGTATTTAATGTAATTTTAAAGGGATGACAATTGCAGTCTTTGGTTTAAAAACGTTTCTTGCAAAGTCTAAAATGTGTGGGCATGCACAAAAATGTGTATCTCTGTTTGTTCAAGATTTTCCCCAGGTCTAGTTTTTCAACCTCGCTGAGTTATTCCTGAGTCTGATTTTTGCAACATTGCTAAAAATACAATCCCTTAAAAGAACTGTGAGATCCGCAACTGTCCTTACCATACTCCCTAACCTTTCAGCACATAATACTAGTAAGGGATCTAAGGATTTTCTTATTCCAAAAATGCACAAAGGTTTTTTTCATCATGAAATATGTATCCCGGGGAAACTTATATGTATCCTGGGAAACCTTTATTCCAAGGATCCTATGGGTAAATTGGGTTCTTTAGGGCTCAAGGATGACACAACTATATACTCATCAAGAGATCAACATGTCACTTGTCCTTAGTGGGGAGGATAAAACTTCTCAACCAATAGCTAAGCTAAGACCCAACTGACAAAAATCCCCAAGAATTACATGATTGTTTGGAATTTTCATATTCAAGGCTCATACAAAGCCTATGTTTTTCTTTTGCTTCTCTTGGGTGAGGGGCTTTGAAACCCTATGGGAATTTTGGAATAAGAGAATGAAAGCTTTGGATCCCTCGAATCCTATCTAGTATTCTTTGTCAAAAGGTTGGAGGATATGGTGATGACAGTTGAAGGTCTCACTGAGGTCTTCTCTACATAGTCTCAGTGGCCTATCAACCTTGACTCTAACATCCTCAGAATAATCTCTGTGTACCTCCAAACGCTTTCCAAGGTCAAATTTTGGAGCCTTCAAAATTTTAACTTTTTTTATGAATACATTTTGCAAGGGTAAATTGAGGAAGTATCTTTTTCAATCTCCTTCCCAATCACCTTAGGAATAAATTTTTCCACAAGCTCTTTCAGATTACATGAAGTAGCTTCAAGTACCATGGTCTCTCTCATTTTCCTTCGAATCTATCTTATTTGACTTGTTTAGGCATAACATGTTCACTTGACTTGATTGGGCCTCCTCTCTGTAAATCAAATGCAGAACATACTTAAACCATAGTTATCTGTTGTCTTAGCATCCACATGAGCTTCAATCAAAGTTTTCCACAAGCGGACCAAGAATTTAAGCTTATCATAGGTAACATCCATTCCCCAAAAGTTAGTGAGGGCATTCCTTCCCTGGACATCTTCGACACAAAGCTTGATCTTTCTGTAAGCCTAATCTTCATCATTTTAAAGAAAGCTAGAGAAATCTCAAACACACGATGTTATTCATGACAATTCATCGAAATGGTACATTGCTCTGCCCACAACTCCTCCAAAGATACCAATGTTTCCATACTTGGTAGCTCTTTTAATTCAGAGCACCCTCTAACAATTAGCCCGAGAATCTTTTGACACTGCGTGAACGCTCGTATGCTCTTCATCTTCACACAACCTTCTTCCCACAACTCCTCCAAAGACACCAATGTTTCCATACTTAGCAGTGCTGCTAACCTAGAGCACTGGGAAACAGTTAGTTGTTGAAGCCTTGTACACCGTGCCAACCCCTGTATGATGTTCAACATCACACATCTATCTTCTTACAAATCTTCCAAATATAATAGCTTGGAAACCAATTAATTCGCCAACGAATAAAGGTCTACTAAGCAGGATCCCATTGAGCGAGAACAAGCTACCCTAAGACTGTTTATCCATCATGTTACACTACAAACTGATATATATACACGTTTTGTTGAGGAAATCCCTAAGTCGCTTAGGGTTTTTAACCAGCAAAAAAGGGAGGGCGTAACCTGTGTCTCGCACTAAATCCCATGAAATCACTAGGTTGTACAGGATTTTTAAATAGTAATAAAGAGAGGGCGTAACTTCTGTACCACACTAGATCCTCCCGCACCTGTGTCTCGTGGAATCATTACAGAGAAAGAGTTGGTTGGGTTTTGTGTTCATGATATTATTTTCCTCGTGGCCTGGCATGATTAGAGCCACTTTCAGGGCAGTTTACTATTACTTAAATAATATCCCACTGGGTAAACCTCTATTTGCATTCATGCACTGCACGAAGCCATTCAAAGAATATATTCACAAAGAGAAGTTGTTCACACATATAAGTCATTCATTCACTACACGAAGCCATTCATAGAAGCCATTCACAAATAAAATCCATTCAGTTTGTGTTGGCTGGTGCGGATGGAAATGAAATCATGGAAGGTGATTTGGCAATGTAGGCTGCAGCACCTTATCAACTATAATAAAAATCCAAGCGGTAGCAATCTATTTCTCCCCTGGTATCGCTTCTTTAACCTCCGGTATCGTCTGTCGGCAGCTTATATTCTTCCATACTTGGTAGCTCTGTTAATTTAGATCACCCTGAAACAACTAAACATTGAAGCTTTGTACAATGTGCCAAATCATGTAGGCTCTTCAATTTATCACATCCTTCTTCCCACAACATATCCAAATATGCCACTCTTTCCATACTTGGTAGCTCTTCTATCTCACAAGACCCACTAATACTTAACTTCCGAAGCTCTGTACAGTGAGCCAACCCCGGTATGCAATTGAGCTTCACACACCCATCTTCCAACAAGATCTCCAAAGATACCAATGTTTCTATACCTAGCAGCTCTTTTAGTTCATAGCACCCACTAACATTTAGTATTCAAAGCTTTGTTAACTATGCCAAGCCCGGTATGTTGTTCAGTTGCACATGCCCACAACTACTATGAGTATGTTGCTCAGTTCACCATTCATTTTTGTATATTTGTTTATTCACTGACCATTTCCTTCTTTCATTTATGCAATGTTTATATCTCTCATATAGCAAGAGTGAAGTGGAATATGCACTAAAAAATTGGAACTATGGTGCTAAAGGGCATAATTTTCATGGTTCCATGTTCAGGACATACATGAGGAGTCTTATGTCATAGAACCTTGAATAACAACATAGTTTCTCTTAGGACTACATCTTTCATTCATTTTTGTATAGATCTTGGCTCATATATGATAAGAGAGGTCAGAGTAAAAGCTAGATGTGATAATCAAGGCAGTAAACGAGCTGGTTGCCAAAATATATGTGTTCAACTGGGAGATTTGGGTTCTATAGACTCTTAGAAAAGAATTAATTTGTAGATATGGAACTAGAGCTCATTTGAATCACAGAAGACAGTCTTTCCTACTTTATTACACTTGTGTTGATCAAAATATCCCTAAATACAAGGAGAAGGTCACAGTTTGTAAATATTGAGAAAACATCTATGAGTGAAGATAGTTAGGGAGTATGAAAAATAACACATGAACAATAACCAAAGAACCATGTACTCAAACATGCATGTGAATTAGTGTTAGTTTAATGGTGTTTTGAATAGTTAAAAAGCATAGAAGTTGGAAATGATGGCATGAAAATTGTGTTTGCTTAACATTGTTACATGTATTTATATTTTCCAAAATAAGGATTTTGCAGGTTTTACTGAAGTTGTCCAAGCATTGTTGAATGATGCTGAGAATCAAGACCACGTAAAGAGGCTTCTTGATACCACTGACATTGATGAAATGGTAAGCTTCGGAGATAAAGTTATGATCCAAATGTTATTCCCTTTATGACATTGATGTCCTCATGGTAGACTAACTTTGGTTCAAATCGTGATTGACAAAACTTAAGCTGTGACCGTGATTTCTAAACAATGCATGGCTTGCATTCAATAGGTAAATGATTGTCTGCATGATGATCAACAAATTGAGTTTAAAGAGCCATCATTTGAATATATGGAACCTTATTCTGAGAATGAACCACTCTTTTCCTTCACAGAATTGTTGGAATCCAAGGCTAGTCATGTGGAAGATCTTGTTGATCCGTCTCAAGGAATTACTGAGAATTCCTCTGATTGCTTATCTAATAATAAAGAAATAGGTACATGTTCTCAACCTATGGGAGTTGAAGGTTTTCCTTAAAATGGACCCCTCGTTCCATCAAGCACTGCACAGAACATGGGATTTCACTGTTTCAGCTACCAAATGACTTTTCACAAGAAAATCTTATGGATTTTCAATTGCATGGAACAACCAATAAAGTAATCCCAAAGGAAAATAAATACCATGCTGCATGTAACACTGTAAGCTTGGAGGAATTTCAAATGCATAGCACAACCAACAAACAAGTCTCAGAGGAAATAGGGAAACTATGTAAAGTCTGTGGATTCACAGTCTTGCCTCGTGACTATCAATGCAAAGTATGCGAGGTGGCCATTCATTTCCATTGTTATGATTGGAATCCCTTGGGTGCATGGGCTGCATTTGGGTGGACATGTGATAGTTTCCAGGGTGTTTTGATCCAAGACAAAGGGTTTTACCAGTAAAAGTCACACTGTTACCAAGACAAGTAAATTTTTGGTCCAGTAGAATTATCCTGTTTTTTATTGGAAGTGCAGATTTCATCCTTCATCTTGCAGCTATCCTTTTCAAGTAGGTGTCTCTATATAATATGGCATGCAGTTTTCTTCTTGAATCTCTGCTCTGGTACTTTCTGTGAGTTGTTTTGCACAACTGGAGAATGGTGGAATTTACTTGTCATCAGCTACAATAGAAATATGTATTGCGCCTCCAGTTATCAGTCTTCAAGGCCTGTAAGATGCAAGATTGAATTTGTACCATTGCCAATTGATTTCACTCATAATTTTCATAGTTTTACCAGCGATTTGTGTTGGGTTGGATTATGTTGGAACTGTAAAAATAAGGCTTTTGGATTTGTGCCAGTTAATAGCAGAGTCTGAACTTAATTTAGTGTAGCTGGATTTTTGCGGTTATTCCAAAAGGTGAGTTGGAACCTGGTCTTGAATGCAATTTGCACTGCATATTGGTGACTTATCTCCCTACATAGTGATGATTCAAAATCTTGTGTTAGAAAATTGATTTAATATTAGCTTTACTGTTTGAAAATGTTACATACTTTGTTGATACGATTCCTTTAAACTTATTTGGGTTCCAAGGGTGGTTTTTATGGCTTCACGTGTCATTGCGTCAGTTATACTTAACATTCTTGCATGTGTTTTCAGGTGTAGACATTCTTTATCCATTGTCTTCTAAAATGAATTTGAAGGATTAAATTTAGTATCTATATTGTTCTCCTAAGCTGCATCCAGTTGGTCCTAAAGTTGCATTCACATAGTCTTGCTATAATATCTCTGTGAGGTTCAAATTTCCCTTATTAGGAATGGAATGATACCTCTCTGACTAGTAATCTCTCCCCTATTGTTTTTGTTGTTGTTTGTGTGGATTTGAATATTACCTGCAACAATATTTAACCATAAATGTTTCTCATAGTTCCTTCCACCATATTTAACCATAAATCAAAATGTTTCTCATAATTACATGCAACCATCGTCACCATGCGTGGATGATCATGATATAAAGTGCTAGCTGAAATAATGGTTCAAAGTGATTAGTTCAAGTTGTCTGCAACCATAAATGGTCTCTACAGCTAACTATAGCTGCAGTGACCATACATATACAACGTTTCTAGTTGAAATCCATGAATAAGATCAGTTATGTACATATCAGACAATTCTACATCAGAAATTGGAGAAACTAGGGCTTCCTGTTCTGGGCACTTCCCTCCACCAATCAGTTGAAAAAGGAGGACCATCATACTCACCCTAGGAGGGTGCATCTTTATATGGAAGAAGTTTCTCATTCTGTGGAGTTCCATTTTTTACTGCGGGACACTGCTAACAACAGAAGATTCAAATCTACAGAGCTCCAAAACGCATTTATTTGTTGTTACTTTGTGTGTTGCACAGTGGCATGATCATAATCAAGCAAACTAAGTGTCTGCCTAGGTGGCATAATATTCTTCTTTTTAAATTCCAACTTGAGGTCAATTGGATGCATAATTATATGTTTAAGAGTATAAATGTGAATTTCCTAACATACATCTACATTATCTTGATTACATCATAGGATGTGAAGTGGTTAGCATATATCTAAAGAAGGTCTGAGCCATACGATTTGAAGTGGTTAACATACATCTAAAGAAGGCCAAAGCCATTCAGACTACTTTCTTAGGTCTCTCGAGTCAGAAACAATGTTGGGATTATTAGTCTTTCTTAGAATTACAAATTATGCAATCTTGGTGTTAATATTGCCCCTTTCCCCAATTCTTAAACGGTTCTAGCTCAATGGAAGAGGGCCTGCTTTACAAGCAAGAGGTTGAAGGTTCGATTCCTTCGTGCCCTAATGATATTGCAATATTGATATTTTTAATAAAATATATTTTATTATGATTTATTATGGCTACGAGGGCGGTTCTAAATTGACTTCATATGTCACTATGAGGGGGGTTCAAAACTGCCCTTGTATGTTACAACGAGGGGGGTTCAACACCCCACCTGTAATTTTATATGAGGGGGGTTCATAACCACCCCCAAATGTTTGTAAATCGTTTTAGGGGGGGTTTCAAACCACCTCTATAGGCCTCTATGAGGGGGGTTCCAAACCGCCCCTATAGCCATCTATGAAGGGGGTTACAAACCGCCCCTATAGGAATCTATGAGGGGGGTTCAAAACTGCCCCTATAATCCTCTTCGAGGGGGATTCTAAACTGCCCCTATAGGCCTCTACAAGGGGGGTTCCAAATTGCCCCTATAGGAATATACAAGGAAGGTTCACAACCACCCCTCCAGGCCTCTACAAGGGGGTTCCAACCCGCCCCTATAGTCCTCTACGAGGGGGGTCACAAACTGCCCCCAAAAGTCACTTTTGGGGGCGGTTCCAATCTCGTCAAAAACCGCCCTTAAAGGGAAAAAATTTTAACATCGGTGCCTTTAGGGGTGGTTTTTTCAAAACCTCCCCCAAAGACAAAACCCCCCCCGTAGGTCACTTTTGGGGGCGGAAGACATCCCCCCCTAAAGGCCAAAAATGTAGTAGTGAAGTATGGGATGCTAGGGTCCCAACACTTGCACACCCCATCAATACATATTATGAATACATATAAATCAGAATGTGGGATTCCCATGTACAAATGCTTGTGCATTTCTATCATGCACAAGGTCTCCCAAAACAATACATCAAAGTAGAAGGTGTACAATATCCTACAAATTATTTCAACCAAGTGTGGAACGCCAGGATCCCATAACTAGTGCATTCCATCAATGAGCAATGTAACACAAAATTCTACATCAAGGTGGGGGATTCCAGGATCCCACTCTATAATGAGAATCCTCCCAAACATTATAAGTAAAAAATATATATCATCAAAGTACATATCAACATCATACAAATGTACATCAAGAATGAGCCTCACCAAACGATCATGAAAGTGCTTATCCATCCAAGCAAGTAGACCACCATTTTCCAAGTGCACACAAGCATCAAGTGACCAATCAAATCTGCTCCAATGACATAGGTGAGGTTCCCATGTCCAATAATTCTTCTCCAAGAAAGTGTGGGAGGTTTCATAGAGTGTTTCCATGTGTTCTTTCACTCAAACGTTGGACGAAGAAACTCTCCCATGAAGTGAATTACATAGTGAGAAAGAAAAATAATGAGTATCATATATGCACCCATGAATATGTATATCATCAAGAAATAACAAATGATGTTGCTTCCAATAAGCATGTGATCCAACCATATATCTCTTCACCCAAGTATTGGATGAATTTCCTCCAACATCAAATGAACTAAGCAAGGAGCAAGGAAAATCATGAGTCCTCAAGTGACTCAAGTGAACATCATAGGTGAATCCATTTATGTGAGTCATAAAATGAGAGCAATGGATGCTTATGCTGCAAAGGATAATTTGGTTTACTCATCATAGAATCATCATGTAGGGTAGGGGTCTCACACTCCTCATATGGTACCAATAAAAGGAAACTCTTCACCCAAATTTCTTTTGGATGTATGTTGCAAGATAGGGAAGGGTAGGATGAAGGAATATGAACCAACTCACCCAATGATAAGAAATTATGAAAGTTTCATCATGTGAAGGATCCATAGGGGTAGGATCATGCACCAAAATCTCCTTACTTCAACCCTCATCCATCAATCTAATGGATTCATCAATTCCCTCAAAGGTTGGTCCATCACACAAGGTATCTTCTGAATCCTTAATGGAGGAATGATTCACTCTATGAAGAAGCTCAATTTCACTCTAGTAGAGAGTATGTGCTTGGAACTCACCATTTGCATCCCAAAACATCTCAAGCACATGCATTTCATCCTTTATCTCATGAACCACCATCTCATGAGGTTCCTCCATGAAATTCTGAGTACAACCAACCATAAGAGACTCGCTGACGGGAATAAGTGATCTTTGCAAACTTTGGTGAATTTTCTCTATATCCATATTGGATTCTTGGAGGTCACTTTGAGTGCTTCCCAAAGAATATTGGGTGTCCATTAACTCATCATTGAGCTTGCAAATATGTTCATCATCCTTCAAGGATGCTCCCTGCAACATGTGAACAAGTTCATACAAATAATCTATGTCAGATAGCATATGTGAAAAATTAACTTGAATAGTAGTCATTAATTTTTGGATATTCTCCATGGCTTCAAGGAAAGATGAATCTTCTAATGAAGCGGATCTTTAACAAGACTGTGACACTGAAACATATGTCATGGAGAATGTGGGCACAGGAATCCTTGTTGTAGACTTCAGCGGAAGCTGTCTTTGAAACATAAATGGCACCAGTACCTTGTGCATAGGAGTCTGAAGCTGGATTTGATTCTTATGTTTATGCCGCTACACACTCATTAACATAATTTTCATATCCAAAAAATTCCAATTATCAAGCTCTAGGTGGGTTCATCAGTATCCTAGGCTAGTTTCCTCTTGTCTAGTTTTGCGAACTAGTTACTGTCATACAATTTCCTGATTTTTAAAGTTGAATTTGAGTTTATATCCTATGAGATTAGATCAAGAATATTACAATGGTATCAAATCTCTTTCCTCTACTCCCATGGAAATAAGACTCTCAATTCAATGAATATGCAGCCATGTCCATGTTCAGTGAAGAAGATTCTTACTTTGATGATAATGTTTATGACCAGTATGATGATGACTATGATGAGAAATATGAAGAGTATTGCAGACAGTATGAGGAATAAAATGTCCAAGAGGTACCTTCTACAAGTGTCTCCCATCATATCATATTTGGAAGTAGAAACTATGGTTATTATTATAGACATATGTATGGAAACATTGCATGTTCCACAGTCAAACATCAACCTACTTGTGAAAAGAGAAGAAAAATATTTGAAGCTTCACTGGATGCATGTGATTCATAATTGATGAGAATTTTTTAATCTACTTCAGAAAGAGTCTACAAATATCTTGATCCTAATGAAACTAAAGAGAAAAAACAAAGTACAAATAATCCATAAGAATAAGATGAAGGTACAATCCTTACTGAGGAGGGTTGTAAGCATGAAGAAGCCACCATCGATTCTAGTAAGGATCATGTAGTTCTTGATCACAAAGTCCCTATTGAATGGATCCAAGAAGAGGCATCTATTGTTGGTTTTCCAGGTTCTAAAGAAGCATCTACTGATGGATGCTATGAAGAGGTACCTACTGATGGGTGCCTAAGTTTTGAGGAGACATCTACTAATGGATGTCCATTCCTCTATGTTGGTGACATAGAGATACCACTTGAGAAGGATACTACAAGTACAAAACCCATTGAAGTTGAAGAAGATGAAATTCTTGCAGTCAATGAAGAGATCCAAGTATCAACCTCACTTTCACCACAAGAGATTCATGAGGTTGATCCACTAATTGATGATGAGGAGGTTCTCTCTCAACCTTATTCTTTTGAGAGGCCAATCAAGATGAGTGAAAGAAAGATCAAGGAGGCCTTACACATTCTCAATGACACACATGATTCAATATCACAGTCTTGTTGGAGAGTTGCTTCATTGGAAGATTCATCTTTCCTTGAAGACATGGAGATGATCCAGAAATCAATGACTACTATCCAAGGTATTTTTTCACATATGCTTTCTGACATAGATTATTTGTATGAGCTTGTTCACATGTTGCAGGGAGCATCCTTAAAGGATGATGAGAATATTTTCAATCTTAATGATGAGTTAATGGACACCCAATATTCTTTTAGAAGCACTCAAAGTTCCCTCCAAGAATCCAATATAGAGATAGAGCAACTTCACCAAAAGTTGCAAAGATCACTTGTTCCAGTCATCCAGTCTCTTATGGTTGGTTGTACTCAGAATTTCATGGAGGAACCTCATGAGATGGTGGTTCATGAGGTAAAGGATGATATCCTTGAGAATTTTTGGGATGTAGATGGTGAGTTTCAAGCACATACTCTCTACCAGGTCGAAATTGAGCTTCTTCATGGAGAGAATCATTCCTCCATTAAGGAGTCAAAAGAGATCCTATGTGATGGACCACCCTTCGATGGAGTTGATGCACTCATTAGCTTGATGGATGAGGATTATAGTAAGGAGATTTTTGTCCATGATCCTACCCCTATGAAACCTTCACATGATGAAGCTTTCACACTTTCTAATCATATGGGTGATTTGGTTCAAGTTGGTTCATTCTCCTACATATTACACTTCCACATTTTGCAGCATTCATCCTAATGAAGTATGGGTGAAAGGTTTCTTTTTGATGGTTACACATGAGGAGTATGAAACTCCTATCCATCCTTTTGATGATGAAATAACTAGAGCACCTTCTTCTTTACATTTGCAGCAGCAACCTTTGTTACCTTATTATGATACACATCTTCATGGATGCACATATGGTACTCCTTTGATTCCCTTGAAGTCTCATTGTTCCCTTTGTTCCTTACTTGATGGGAGAGTTCCGTCATCCATTGTTTAGGTGAAAGGACACATGGAAGCATTACTTGACACTGTCCACACCTCCTTTGGGAATCATCCATTGCTCGCATTTGATGACTCTCACATTCATGGATGTATTGATGAGACTTCTTTGAGCCACTTGAAGTCTCCTTGCTTTATTTGGTCCTTAATTGGTTCAAATTTTGGTGGAGGTTCTTCATTCACTTCTTGGATGAAAGAACACATGGCAGATTATTTGGAAGCTTCCTACATTCTTTTGGAGCAGCATTATAGGACATGGGATCCTCACCTTTGTCATTGGAGCATATTTGATTGGTAACTTGATGCTTTTGTGCACTTGGAAAGTGGTGGTCTACTTGCTTGGATGGACAAGCACTTTCATGGATGGACAAGCACTTTCATGATCCTTTGGTGAGGCACCTTCTTGATGCACATTTGTATGATGTCGATATGTGCTTTGATGATATATATTCTGTACTTATGATGTTTGGGAGGATTCTCATTAGAGAGTGGGATCTTGGAATCCCCCACCTTGATGTAAAATTTTGTGTTACCTTGCTCATTGATGGAAGGCGCCAGTTATGGGATCCTGGCATTCCACACTTGGTTGAAATAATTTGGAGGATATTGTACACCTCCTACTTTGATGTATTGTTTTGGGAGACCCTGTGCATGATAGAAATGCACAAGCATTGGAACATGGGCATCCCACGTTCTGATTTATATGTTTTCACACTATGTATTGTTGGGGTGCGCAAGTGTTCGGACCCTGGCATCCCATATTTGCTAGATTGGTTCTTGATGATATTGTGCATTAGGAGGGTGCGCAAGAAGTGGGACCCGGGCATTGTTGATCATTCGCATCTCATTGGGAGCACATTTTGGTTGGTTGGATTGAGAAAACAATCCTCTTCTCTTCCCCATGGGTTCATCTTTATAGTATATGGTAACAATTTCCTACATGGGAAACATATTTTTGGATGGAATTTTGTTTTTCTTGCAGGGTGTTATGATGAATTCCATGTGATTCTTGTGCATTGAATAGGAGAATATATATTGCACCTTGTATTCTTGAGGATCAATTGGGATCTTGGCATCAGTTTTGATTGGTATCCACACTAAGTGTAAGGTTGGATGGTAATATAACAATCTGTTGGGAGAGTTCATGTGCAGTTTATAATCAGAGTGGTGCAACAAAAGCATGATGGCTCATGATGCTTAGTTGGTTTGGATTGTTGATGTATATGTAACTTCGGAATGTATTTCATCTGTGTATTATATATATAATTATTGTACCCTTATAAGAGATGTGTTATTCCTCTATAAGGAAGTGTCGTCATGTGGATTGACAAGTGTCGCAAGTGTGTGTACTTGCCAATGGGTTATTAGACCACCTTATGGGGTCGGCCCTAATTAATATATAATATAATGTGGATGTATCCAAGTAGACAAGTCGGCCCCAGTAGGTCACTGGGAAAAAAGGTGAGTATAAATAGAGATAGGAGATCTCTATTTTACTCACTCGGAAAAGCAACTATCTCTCTCTTTGAAAAGTGGCGCACTAGTGAGGAGGAGGAGGATCATCTGCTAGGAGACTATCTCAGTGTTATTTGGTTGTATTTTGGTTGAGCCATTGCTCTCTCTATCTCTGAGGAAGTTGTGGGGTTTTTCACCTTAGGGTTTTCCCCACGGAAACTCTGTGTCTCTTGTCTCTATGATTTTGATTCTTGTGATGCTTGTGATGCTTGTCATATTATGATTGTCATGCATTGATATACTGTAGATGTTATTCTCTCAGCAAAGATCCTATAGTATTGTGATTTAATACTAAAAATTTAACATGGATTTGATTATTGCTTGGGGACAAGCAATCTTGGGAAGGGAGGACTGTCATGTACCCCCATTGATGATTAGTGGAAGGAGTTCCTAGCCAAACCAATCCCTTGGGTTGAGGAGGAAATTTCATGCACTTAAGGTTAATTCTAAAGTAAAAGCATTAATTAGCTAGGAAGTTTAATTGTATTTTTATCTAAAGTTTGAAATGCACTTGGTAGAAGTAATTTTCATTAATTAGATATTTTTATTTTGGAATAAAGTGGATAATTCTCCACAAGTGTTCCTTAGAGGATAAGGTTGACTAAGAGGTAATTCCAATACAAGAAAATATAAAGTAGTCAGAGCAAGGAAAGTAGGAAAATGAGAAGAACGTAGAATACAGAAGAAAAGCAGGACAAAAGATGGACAAAGAAAAAAAGCAGGACAAAGCAGAAAAGCAGGAAAAAAGCAAGACAAAGCATAAAATCAGGACAAACGCAAAAAAGCAGGATAAATTAGAAAATCAAGAAAAAGCAGGACAAAGCAAAAAAGCAGAAAAAGAAAGACAAAGCAGAAAAGCAGGATAAGGTAGAAAAGCAGGAAAAAGAAGGATAGAAAAGAAAAAGCAGAAAGCAGAAAGCAAAGCAAATCATAAAGCAAGGAAAAATATAAAGCAGAAAGTAAAGCAACCTTATCCACTCCATGAGGGAACCTTAGCCTATATTACTTGCTCAACAAGTCACCTAAATCTATAACATAAGTATTACAACTCCATTTCACATCTTTTGATCATTTGTGATTTGAATTTAGTGTAATCTTGCCTCATTGACCTGGGAAATGTGCCCCATGCTTCTACTGAAAGGATGATGAAATCCAGTCTTCATCATTGATTCTATTGTAGATATTGAATCCTATATATATATTCAATATCATATATCATTGAATATTACAAGCCATTCAGAAGTGTTTCCTAGTATCAATCCAATCAAAGAGAGATCACGAGGAAGTTTTGATCAAAGGAGGAGATCCAGTTGTTTGAGTACGCCCCTAGGAGAATACTCCGAGCTTAGTGTTCCTCTTAGGAGAATCCATATAATCCATCTTCATCATCATAGAAGATCCAGTGGAGGATCTTTCTCTTCTTTCTGTTTAGAAGACATTCACATTCATGTACTGTGAGATTTATTGTATTTGAGGTTCATTGAGAAAAATGACGTTGTAATGTTATATGTTGGTGTATCAGAATATTGAACCTAGTTATTATTTCTCCTATATTCCATATTAAGTCATTTTTTACTTTAAATGATAAATTCGAAATCATTGAAGGTTGATTGTGTCTAGATTTCTCAAGACTAGCTCATTGAGCAATTTTAATTGACTAGTTCTCCAAAAATTGTAATATTCAAATCTTTGTGAAACCGTCTTAATTTATGAAGGTTGTTTTAGGTTTTTAATGGTCTTTAGAATCCATCCCAAGTCCAAAATCAGAGATTTGAGAGCCTTAGAGGCTGATTGTGATTGTATATTTCAAGACTAGCTCGTTGGGCATGAATTCATGACTAATTTTGCAGTAAATTTAATGAAATAGACTCTGGTAATCTATTTTTTGTTCTTAAATTCATTACAGGTCCTTAAGACATTAATGAAGCCAACCCAAGCCTCATACTGAGTTTTTTTACCCTCTATGCATGTTTGGAAGAGACTAGAAACAAACTAGTTGAGTAGTCCATCCTAGCTCTCTTTCTCCCCTTGACTCCAAACACTACAAGAACCTCCCAAAACCTCTGTGAAACTTGTCCAGCAGTATATTAGGATATTATTTTATGATATCCATGCTTTTGTTTCCTTCAAGTGTAAGTGGAAGTCTCTAGCATGCATATGTTGGTGTGCCCAAGAAGCCTTGGAGTAGACTTCAGCGGCAGCTGTTGTTGAAACATAAATGACCCCAGTAACTTGTGCATATGAGTATGAAGTTGGAATTGATTCTGATGTTTATGTCGTTGCACACTCCTTAACATAATTTTCAGATCCAAAAAAGTCCAACTATCAAGCTCTGGGTGGGTTCATCAGTATCCTAGACTAGTTTCCTCTTGTCTAGTTTTGGAAACTAGTTACTATCATCCAATTTCCTGATTTTTAAAGTTGAATTTGAGTTGATATCCTATGATATCAGATCAGTTATTAGTTATATTACAACATGGCCATATCAATTCCTATAATCTATGCATCTTTGGATGATCATCAAGTTGACTATCAAGCTGTAGTAGTTGAATTTGGAGGTAAGACTGTAGCATAGTCTATTTATATTTTAATGGACCTAGGGTCTAGGCATAGTTATATTTATCCTAATATTGTTGAATATTGTTGTCCTGAGGAAAGTAAGCATGGAAAATCGTGGTTGTTTTATTTATCCATTGGGATGAAAAGGAAAGTCAGTGAAGTGGTACAAAGATGACCGTTAACATTGGATGGTCTATGCAGTGCAATAAATCTCAACATCCTACCACTAGGATAATATGATGTTCTTATTGGCATTGATTGGTTGTAAAAGCACCGCGCAATGCGTGAATGTTATAATAAGTCTCTTGAATTTATTTATGAGGAAGGAATACCTCATCTAGTGAAATGTGTGTTGAAAAATATTTCGATAAGGCAATTTTTAGAGTTGCAGCTGAGAAGGTACTTCAAAAAGAACTGTCAAGGTATATGTAGTTCATGTGTTAGAAGCCATGGAATATAAAGGTATAGTGCTAGAATATTTCTCAGAATTGTAGGATTACAATGATCTATTTCTAGAAGAAGTGTCAAAAGTGCCAGGACTTCCACCTAAAAGAGATATTGATTTTACTATCAATCTCATACCATGTGTAGCCTCGGTGTCTAAAGTCCCTTACAAAATGAGAAATCCATATTTGGTAGATTTGAAAAATCAACTCCATGAATTAATGGATAAGCATTATATAAGGCCAGGCATGTCCCTGTGAGTTTCACCATTATTGTTTGTTAAGAAGAAAGATGGAACCTCGTGACTGTGTATTAACTACAGACAGCTCAATAAGGTCATAGTCAAGAATAAGTATCCATTTCCTAGGATAGATGATATCTTTGATTAGATAAAGGGAGCCAAAGTATTTTACAAGATTGACATATGGTCAGGGTATCATCAAGTCAGAATCAAGGAGGAAGATATCCATAAGACAACTTTGAGAACACGGTATGGCCATTCTGAGTTCACTATTGTGCCATTTGGTTTAACCAATGCACTAGCTACTTTAATGTGCCTCATGAATAGTATGTTCATCTAGTATTTGAATAATTTCATCTTGGTATTACTAGATGACATTATCATATATTCCCAGGATGAGGAAGAGCATGCAAATAATCTCATAATGGTATTGCAAGTGATCTAAGAGCATAAGTCGTATGTCAAACTCAACAAATGTGAGTTTTATGAAAATAAGATTCAGTATTTAGGTCATGTCATTTCAGCAGAGGGAATTTCAGTATATCCCAAGAATATTGAGGCAATAGTGAATTGGTCTACACCCAAGAACGTGACAGAAGTTCAATCTTTCATGGGTTTAGAAGAATATTATAGGATATTCATCAAGTATTTCTCCAAAGTGGTGCATTCTATCACGTCACTACAGAGGAAGGAAGTGAAGTTCACATGGTTCAAAAAATTGGAGCAAAGTTTCTAGTGCCTAAAGGAATTGCTCACCAATGCCCCTTATTCTGAATATTTCATATCTAGATAAGGATTTCCTGGTATGCACTGACACTTGCACCATAGGGCTCAGAGGAGTACTTATGTAGGAAGGACATGTAATATGTTATGAGTCCAAAAAGTTAAAATATCATGAGAACAATTATGCAACACATGACTTGGATCTAGTAGCCATATTCCACCCTTTGAATATGTGGAAACACTACCTACTTGGACGAAGGTTCAATTTATGCACAAATCATATGAGTTTGAAGTATTTGTTCAATAATCGGAATTTGAATTCTCGACAGGAAAGGTGGTTAGAATTCTTAAGCGAATTCGACCTTGATGTAAAGCATGTCAAAGGTGAGGAGTACAAGGTTGCTGACATGCTTAGGAGAGAGTTCCATGTCGCAACCATAAGCTTGTGTCATGCTGAGCTCATAGAACGAGTCAACAAGGTCTTAGATGAAGATGAGAAGTAAGTGAAAGTGTGTGAAAGAATTAGCCAAGATGAACCCGACAAGAAGTATGAAGGATATTAGTTGGAAGAAAACAGATTTCTTATGTTCCAAGGCCGACTATACACTCCATACATCACATAATTGAAGCTGGTAATGGATGAGATTCATTAGAAACGTTACTCAAGTCACAAAGGTTATCAAAAGACTATGACAACAGCCATAAATTAGTATTATTGGCCATTAATGAAGAAGGACATTACACAATACATAGCAAGATGTCAGAAGTGCCAACAAGTGAAGGTTGAGCACCTGCACTCAGTGGGATTACTGCAACTAGTTCCTATTGTTGAGTGGAGGTGGGAATAAATATCTATGGATTTCATTACAGGACCACCAATGACAGTGAAGCAACATGACTCAATCATGGTAGTGGTGTATAAACTAATGAAGGTCACATTTCATTCCATTCAAGTCGATGCATAAGACTGCTAACATTGCGCATATATTTATGAAGGAAATTTTCAAGTTGCATGGATTTCCTAAGGCAATAATCTCATATTGTGATGCAAAATTCACTTCGAATTTGTGGAAAGGATTGTTCAAGGATTTGAGAACTCAACTCAATTTCAACGCAACCTATTATCCTCAAATAGATGGCCAGACAGAGAGAGTAAATCAATTATTGGAAGATATGTTAAGGATGCATGTGATGGATAAGTGTTGACTCAAACCCAGTCGACAAGGGTTCCCATCGCTGTCAACACCAACCCACCACGATCTCCCTGAGCACCGGCCTGGAAAGGTCTTACCCCATCCAACAACACCTGCAGAGTAGATAAGGTCTCACCCGAGGAGTTCAAGGGAGAGTGGACGAAACCATGTTTCCACCGAATGAAGGAGGATGTTATGGCAACAACCACTTTAACTTATCGCAACATTCAGCAATAGATACATGCATTCAGATTTAACATCATTCATATCCACGACATCATTCAACCTGATCTTTCATTGCAACAAGTATAACATTAAAGCATTAGCTGGAGTAAGAAAACATGGCATCATTCATGAATCGCAACATGCATTATCATAAAACATACACAGGAAATTTCACCAAATAGTTTCGTCATGTCATTTTACTTCAGAAAAACCCTGATACAACATCTCCGTAACAACACAGACTTCGCAGAAAACTCTTGATCACAACTACAGGTGCATATCAGCTCAAGCTCCTGAGCAAGTTATCCAACACATATGACTCTATGACTATAAATAGGCTTCCGCCTTTACATTACTTGTCCACTTACTAACAACTTCCTACCCGACACTTTGAGCAAATGACCCAAAATCTAACTGATTGGGTCAAAATGACCCAAAAACCCGCATTCTGCAGTACAAATGACTCAAAAATACATAAACTACGGTCTAAATGACCCAAAACCAGCAAACTGCGGTACAATTGACCCAAAAATGCATAAAATAACCTTCTTTACGCCTACCTTGTCACCTTCCGCGACATCTTCTGATCTGTTGCAGCATCAATGATGCTGCGATTCTTCCTTACCAAACTGCCTACCAACAGGCCCCCAGAACCATCTTATGGCTCGCCCTCGAGCCACGTCAACAGAACATAGTGTACACAGACCCGTCTATGGCTGAACTATGTCTCTACAACTGTTCGTGTTGTCTGGATCTCATTATTGTATACGGCTTCTACTGCTGCAATGATTGTCGGCTCGCTGTCATGTACTTCTTACCCAAAGATGGTCATCCTCTGGCTTGCTATCATGTACCTCTCAAACTCATCCTCTAGTCTCTAGGAACCCAATGCAGACTCAGGAGAATTTTACCAATAACGCCGAGGGGTGAAACAAGCCAACTGCTTTGGCACATCTGTTTCGCGCAGGTGAGCATGGAAGATCGGGATCAGGGGGACACCACCCTCATTATCTCTGTGTTCGTCGAGACCACGGAGCTTCGAACTACCACCACGTACATAGACATCTCAGATGAGACTTCAGCTTTGGACACCCGAGTGGCCGTGGTGCGTCATGCACCAGGCGCTCATACACACTCGTTGTTCAGGACCTCAACGCACCTAGTGTGCCACCATAGGAAATGAAATGGATCATTTCCATAGCCTTCTTGGATTTCCTAACTTAGCTAGATGCCTGACCCTCTCGCAGCATAACACCTCTCAATTGGAAAACCTCTGTGCTCGACTACCCTCTGGTTCCTAGATTTATACACCGCCCGCGTTCAAATGTCTGCCTCAACAATCATTTGCAAAATCGGTTCACATAAGGTGATGATCATGCCATCCCGCTATTTCCTATGTTTCGAGACCAGACTCCTGATGTGCAGAGTGGAAACCATACCTTCGCCAGCTTCCATTTGTGCCAAAGCTTGCAAACCATCACTCCTGATACCATCGGCCATGCTGCCATAGTGTGTCCCCTTTGCCAAACGTGCCTTATGCCAGCGCCACGCTGAGACAACTATCAAAAAATGAAAAAGATCCCATTTGCTCATGATTCAAAATGATTGTTGATCGGACCCGGTCACAACCCATCCACCATCATGGAACGCTCTTAACTTGTGGCACATGCCTCCCTTCTTGCGCATTTTATCCCTATCGGTGTGCCAACCTACCACCGATCCACCGATTTTTTTTATTTTTTTTCCCGATGTGACTCAGGCATCGTGATGTTCCAAGCTCGACTGATAGGGCTTCAACCTGCTACCATTAATCAACTTTGGGAGCATCGCTCTGTCCAACTAATGCAACTGGACCGCTCCTCCTGAAGTGATGCTACTGATGCGATATGGACCAAGCCAATGCATCTGCAATTTACCTGGATGTTTCATAAACTTGTTGTCATACAACAGCACCAAGTCACCCTGTTGAAACTATTTTTTTTTTATGTGGCAATCGTGCCAAGCCTTCTAACGATCCTTCTCCACCCCCTGGTGGAATCCTGCGATAAAGCGATCTTCCTCCAACTGTACTAACTGTGCCAGACATTCTTCCAATGCTTCCGCAGCATCCATACCTGTCATTTCTGCTACGCGTAGACTGGGAACGATGTACTCCATTAGCATAATTGCTTCTTGTCCATACACCAACTTGAATGGTGTCTGACCCGTCAACCTTTTACACGTGGTGCGATACGCCCACAACACTGCTGGTATTTTTAGATCCCAGTCATCACAGTTCGCATTGCACACCTTTGTCAGCGCATTCTCCAATATCTTATTGAAATCTTCCACCGTGCCATTTGCTTGTGGATGATATGGCGTACTCTTCTTATGCTGTATCTTCAGCTCCTCTGTCAATGCGTTGATGGTGTGATTGAGAAAGTGGCTGCCTTGATCACTCAGTAATACCTTGGGGCAGCTGAAGCGAGTGATAATGTTGTCAAACAAGAACCGCGTAGCAGTGGCTGCGGAAAAATCAACAACTGGTGCAGCCTCCGCCCATCTTGTCAAATAATCTGTTGCCGTGATGATGTATCTTACACCAGTGCGCTTCCCAGGTGGATTGATTGGTCCCACAAAATCCATTGCCCATTTGTCAAACGGCTGTAGTGTGAGCTGAGGCATCATTGACATCTCATCTCGTCTGGATGGCTTCCCGATTCTCTGACAAACATCACAGGACTGTGCATAGTCTATCGCATCATTATGTAGTGTGGGCCACTAAAGCCCTGTGCGAAGCACCTTCCTGGCAATCGCCTGACCGTCGTAGTGCCCTCCAGCCACACCTCCATGTGCTTCTGCGAAGATCTGTGCTTTCTCATGTGGAAAGACACACCATCGCAATATCTCATCTGCTCCCATCTTGTATAACTCTCCTGCGATTAGCTAGAAGTCTGCAGCTTTAATGACCAACTGCTTCTTTTGACTCGTGGTGAACTCTTCTGGTGCGATACCTATCTCTAGAAACTGAATGATTTGCTCAAAATAGCCATCGGCTACTTCCACTTTAAATAGTTGTGCATCAGGAAACTCGTCTTCGATGTTAGTTGGCTCTTCTCCTGTTTCAATCAGCGATAAATGATCAGGGCCAGCATTCAATCGCCCTAGCTTCACAATTACTACAAAATCAAACTCCTGAAACAGAAGTAACCAGTGGCATATCTTCCCCCCCAACACAGGATTATTAACCAGGTATTTCAATGTAGAGTGGTCTGTGAACATCTTAAAATATCTACCCAATAAGTAGTGTCAGAACTTCTGTAGTGCATAGACCATCGCCAAGCCTTCCCTTTCAATAGTGGTGTAGTTCCTTTCTGCAGATGACAGCTTCCGACTGGAGAAAGCAATAGGGTGATCGAGATCCCCCTCCCCTAGTTGCGCTAGCACTACACCGAGTGCAATCGACGATGCATCAACATGGACATGAAATTCCTTACTCCAGTTCGGAAATACCAATATCGGGGCCAAAGCCATCTTAGCCTTCAGTCGCTCAAAACTATCCTGACATTCAGTGTTCCATTGGAAGACTGCATATTTCTTCAGTAGCTTCTCCATAGGGGCGGTAATCGTTGCATCACCCCTGATGAACTTGCGATAATACCCAGTATGCCCCAAAGTCTCCCTCAACTGCTTGACGATGGTCGGTGGAGTCAAGCTCAAAATGAGCGCAATCTTTGTTGGATTGACTAACAACCCTTTCTTTCACACAATGTGACCCAGCAATATCCCAAACGACGTGCAAAAGATGCGCTTCTTCAAATTCAGCGATATCTGGTGTTGTCGACAATGCTCCAGCATCAATTGCAAATTGGTCAGGTGATCGTGCATCAACCCATAGACTGTCCAATAATTCATGTATACCTACAAAAAAATTTGGATGAAATCCTTGAATGCAGCAACGACAACCCGCGAAAATATCACAGGTGCATTCTTCAACCCAAACAACATCACGGTATATTGAAAACATCCCCATTCTGTCACGAAAGTCATCTTGTGGAGGTCTTCCTTTGCAATGCGGATCTGATGATATCCTGAGAACCCATCTGTGAAAGAATACATCTCCTGGCCACCGACTCCTTCAAGTACTTCATCAGTAAACGGGGTCGGAAAGGGATCATGCAAGCAAGCATCATTCAACTTCCACAAATCAATGCAGATGTGCACCTCACCAATCTTCTTGTCCTGCACCACCATAGGACTGATCCACTCCGACTCTTCAATAGGTTCAATGATACCAGCATCCAACATGCAATCAATTTCTTCCTTGACCTTCTCCTTATGTCACGGATTTAGCCGATAGGGTCACTGCCTGATCAGTTTAGCATCTGGTTTCAAGGGAATCTTCATCTCGCCTAAATCGCCCAAAATACCTTTCATCTCAGAAAACTCTGTAGGAAATAAGTCTTGGAATTTATGCAGCAGATCAGTGACCTTCCCCATCATCTCATCATCCCAATAATCCCCAACATTTGCGAACTTGGGAATGGCCTCTGTCCCAATATTGATCTTGCGAAGCTTCAAGGGCTGACTGAATGGATCACTTGGCGCATCAGGCGGTACCACATCGCGACTTCCTTCAAATTCTGGGATATTGACATTCCGTGGATCATCACCATCTTCAGGCCCACCAGTGATATTATAACATTCCATTATGGATTGCATATGGCAGTGCGTATACGGATATGTCGGGTACACCACGAGAACAATCTTTAGAACCACATCACGGATGATCTGCAGAGCATTATGGACATCCGGGTTGGGATCAACAAAACTGAACGTCTTAGTAAAACATATTGTCAACTCCAACCAAGTAGGTGATTTCTCCCCGTAATTCAGCTGCAGTATGCCATGACCGCGGCATTTCATCCAAGGTATGGATAAATGCATGGACCCACTCGTCTCTTGGTTGCGATGCCCATAATGTCTGACACTCCATCAAATGGCCTATAGGGTCGTTTCGACCATCATATTTACCTGTGTGGTAGACCTTGATATCGCCGAAGCAAACCGTCATCAATCTTCTGCACTTTAACCATCCATCAATTGATTCCTTATGTGTTTCCCACCAACGCGCTGGAATAGCCTTCAGTGCTTCGTCCAATGCCAGCAATCACTGTGGTTCTGAAACTCTTTCCTGGAACTCCGCCAGAAATTCAGACAAGCTAGGAGTCCCTTTGTATACGGGTAATGTGACTGTTTCGGTCACAACGCAACACAGCGACTGCGTGATTAACCCACACTTGCGGAGTGACACGTCATGCAAGCGGTTCTACCAATGTTCTAAAACGTCATCAGAGTCGGAAGACCCAAAGCTGTCACTGCGCCATCCCAGCTCACCGTTGGCAGTCGGATGAATATAGTCTTCGAAAATGTTGAATGCGTGGTCCCATCGACTGGGATCGTCGTCCTTCACTGGCTCAATGTATCTGCGACCTTCAGCCAGATCCAACGGGGCTATGACTCTGAGATCGCAATTCTCGAAAGTCATCATCCACCTCTTAAAGTTGATTGTCGCTCCACTATCGTTATCCCATCTGATCCCCAACAATGTGGGATACGAACTTCCTCCTTCAACAGCTTCGATGACATCGAAGTCAGCATAGGTCTGCATTCTCTCAATGTCCACCACCAGACGTGGGACTCGCCCAATCGGCATCACCTTGGCGTGATTAGATAATCGGAGCTATACAGGAGACCATATCAATGGGGGGTTCCCCATTTTTTGCCATGCTTGCTTGGTTAAGATGTTAACATCCGAACCAAGATCCAGAATAACTGAATCAACGTCATAATCCCCGATTTGGATATTCATTCGCATCTCCTTACCTATCTTTCGCCGCTATAAGGAGTTTACCGCAGACTCCTGTCGTCCCTGAACTGGTCACTGCAACAACCCTTCAATCTCAGCAAGGGCCTCAAGATCTCTTGCCAACAATAAACATCTCTCGAGAAAATTCTGCAAGGTGCCGGGCTACGCTGATGGACCGGCCTCCGAAGTTGTATAAAAAATAGGGGGCATGTCGCAAATAATGGCCTTACCACGATCTTGGTCCATCGCACGTTGTACCTGAAAGAACGTATCACACTCGGACTCAACGTCAAACAATACCTTCTTCTGTCCGGCCTTTCGAATGTCTCCTCCTATTACTGTGCATCCCCGTGTGATAACTGCGATAGCCGCATCTTGTGGCCTTAGCTCTGCAGAGATTGTTGAAACATTTGCACCCTTATTCTGATTTGGTGCTGGGTTCCCTGGTTGGTTCACAGTTTGATTAGCATTCTGAATTGGATGTTGGTTCTGGTTCTGCACTGGTTGCTGCACCTAATTCTGTAATGGTTGTTGTGCCTGGTTCTGCAACTTTGGAGCATTCCTTACCTGCCACCGTGCAATCAACTACGGGAAATTCTCCACCGTGTGGTATGTAACAAAGAAAAATGTGCACTGCGTCTACAACAGTGGGAAATCACGCTGATAGTGTCCCCATACTGCACAATGATAGCACTGAATAGGTCCGCAACCTCCTCATCCTCCTCCATGACCAAATCCTCCGCTGCGGCCACCCCGGAATCCTCCACAAAATCCACCTTGCCGTTGGTACTGCGGTTGGTTGTACTGTTGCTGCATCAGGGCTGGTTGTATGCCCTACCCTTGCTACACATACTGCAGTTGCTAAACGTACTGTGGCTACTGTGGAGCCATTTGCATCGGAGCATATTGCGGCATAAACTGTTTTGGTTGTTGCTGCGGTACAAACTGTACCTGCGGTTGAGGTAGCAGTTGGGCTACCTACAGTTGTGGTTACGGTTGTTGTACGACACGCTGATCGTCCTTCACATAAAATGTATCGTACATTCTCTCATGAAGCAACCCATATGCCTGGCAATCTTTGTCATCGTGTCCCACAAATTTACAGAAATTGCAATACAGATTCATCAGTTTGGTGACCATCTTCTACATGTATGGACATTCCTCATGGCGGTTCCCAAATACCTAACAAACGCGACACCATGGCATGCCACCACCATTCAATGGGCTTGGTGCCCCCGAAACCAAGTTGTTGCGGAAGTCAGGAAAATTGTCCTTAGTATGTCCTTCCCCTCGACATCATGTACACCATACTTCTTTGCACTGCTCCTTGCGCTTCTTCATATCTTGCAGCTGTATGGTCAAGTTAGCCAGTTGCATTTGTATCTGCGTCATCCAAGCTGCATTTTCACCAATCGGCGATGCCTCCTATCGCATTGCAATCTCCAGAGCTTCACTAGGCGTCATGATGTTTTATTGCATCAGTGATATCCAAATGTGCGGTAGTAGTGCCGTGATGAACCACTCTTTATGTTGAATGACGCTCATATAAAAACTAACCCTTGCCATCAACTTCTTAAACCGCTGATCAAAATCCCATACCGTCTCGTTGGGGTACTGCTTAATTTCTTTCAATTCCATGATATATTGTGCTTCAGACTTGGGCTTTCTGAATTCTGCAATCAACCCATCCCTGATATCATCTAGTGACTTTTCCAGAGCTCCTGTAGGGACTAGAACAAACTTCATAAACCAATATAATGCATGACCTCGCAGAGTTGTTGCTAACTGCCCTTTCTTAGCGGCATCATCAATATTTTCCAGATCCACTGATATTCCTTCCTCTGAAATAATGTGACCCAAATAATGAATTTTATTCCTATAAAAGTCATATTTGTTTATCTTTGCATACAACTTATGCTCCCTTAACAGTTGCAAAGCCATCACATATTTCATTAAAATTGGAAATATTTTATTACAATAACAATGGCAAAATTGAGTTTTTTGGTTATTTTGGAATTCTAGATCCATTGTTTAATTCCAAATTTAATGAAATATGTGTGATTCTCAAATGTTCTCCATGCTCCCCTTCATTCTTAGAGTAAATGTCATGTCCCCTCCCACCCAATCCGACCGATGGAAGGAACATGGGGTGCTAAGATTGGCCCCTAAGGACGTATTATCAAATTCATGAACATTTAAATATGTGCGATGCATATTAAAAATATACAACATAATTAAAATCAATTACAAATGCACAACATGCATGTATCAACATGTTCACCACATACATAATAGTAAAATCATACACATATATAAACTCATCTTATGCTATTTGCAGGCATTCAATTTTATCAATTCAAATTGAATCATTTCAAATCTGACATAAATAAATAGTCATTCATAATGCATAAATTTGGCATACTCAAAAACTACATTGAACACTTATCTTTAATGGAAATTGTTCAAGCAACTGACTATGGAAGAGAAAAGTTCCACCCAACCATAGGTCTCTTCCCAACCTATATTATTTCAGTTGAGAGACCACCCCTGAGTTGGGCTATGTATCCACTAAGGAGGAACTACTTAGGCTCACTCACTGCCATAGTCACAAATACTCATGATAAGCCATCACATAGTTGGGTTTGTCAAGCATGCAGGGAGATAGGGAAGGAGAATGCTAAGCCAGTGAGCTCAACCACATAGCTACATGCATCTCAACTGATCTCAGACAGCCTTGGCACTCACAATACCTATCACACCCAACACAAGGAATGTCCCCTTCTCTGCTACATAGTCCCTCAGGCGCCCCTTCCTTCTAGTGCTCTTCAGGGTGGACATAGAAAGGTTAAGCTGCTAGATCCACAGAGATTCTTTCCCTCACTGGGTTTATCAAGCAATTCTGACCTCTGATTTCTCTTCCAATTTGATCCACCCTTGAATTTTTCCAAATTCTGGCCACGTTACTCCCAAAAACGGAATTGAATTTCTCACCTTCCAAACCTAAGTTTTCCTATGGATTTTTGGGCATTTGGCACTCTCAAATTCGCCCTAGGGTTTATTTCTATGGATTCCCCATTGGATTTTGCTGCTCACATCAAATTCTGGGTGTTTTTGGCACTAAAAAACGTGGCTTCTTTCTTGGTTATGATTTCTACAATTCTTCACTACTGGACATGCATAATGGCTTGGAATTGATGACTGTTTGTTTTGTAATGGAATGGGGATGGAGGAAAAACAAATTTCCATGATGACTTTAACTTCTAGGCCAAGTAAACTGAGCCCATAACCTGCCATACGAATTTCCGAGCTTGCCCATGCTCCATTAATTTCATGAGATGATTTCCCAACTGCCTCTTCCTAACAGAATTAAATGTCAGCATACTAGTCAATATGGGTTCTCAAGATGACACTTGGAAACAAATGATTGAATCCCCCAACTCCTCGCCTCTCCATAGTGGATACATTCAACCACCTCATTTTTAGTTGCTTCCATAGCCAATTCTTGGAATTTTATTTACATTCTAAATATTTACATGATTTTACAATTCTCATGGTTTACTAACACATGGTTCGCAAAATATAAAAATACTTACCGTTACAAGCTATGCGTTCGCTAGTGGGGCTTTGGCCTTCAGCTCCATGCTAGGAACCATAAACTGCATATTTACAATATTTACACATTAAACCAATAATTCCAAAGGTAAAAATGGGGATATTGCAATAAATAATAATGTTTTCTATAAAAACAAGAAAAAACATGTCCAAATATTTGTGGAAAATGCTATTCATGAGACACATGAAGGTAGTTGGTGCATTAGTGAGACCAAATGGAACCACTGCAAACTCATAGTGTCCATACCTTGATCTAAAGGTTGTCTTGTGAATATCTTCTTCCTTGATCCTTACTTAATGCTAACCAAACCTCAAGCCAATATTTGAAAATACCTTTACCTCTCTCATTTGATAAAAAAGATCATCAATTTGAGGAAATGGGTACTTGTTCTTCACCGTAAATTTATTAAGCTACCTGTAATCAATACATAACCTGAGTGTACCATCTTTCTTTTTCACAAATAGTATAGGTGCTCCCCATGGAGACACACTTGTCCTTATGCCTTTATTTTCCAATAAGTATTGCAATTGCATTTTCAACTCTAATAATTATGGTGTGCTCATTCTATAAGATGTCTTAAACACTGGTGTAGCTCCTGGCACAAGATCAATTGTGAAATCAATGTCTCTCTTGGGAGGAAGTCCTGGCACTTCATCGAAAACACATTCTTGAATTCTTGAAGAACATGATAGTCCTCCCATTTTGGAATTTCATTTTTTGTTTTGTCTAATATATGGAATGCATACAATTGACAACCTTTCCTACAAAAATTCTTAAGTTGCATGACTGAAATATGCATAACTAAAATTTTCTTTGAAATTTCTTTTACAACCCTTGGGTTTCCTTCATCATCAATGCACTCAAAAATCTTGTTGTAGCAATCAAGTTTAACTCTACGGGATTCCAACCAATCCATTCCAATGAGAATGTCATATGAACCAAGTGGTAAAATATTCAGACCTACACAAGTGGACAATCCACCCATTTTTAATGGATATTTCTCCACCATTTCACTAAATTTTTCTTGGTTCTTGTGGCTAGTTGAACCAACCATGATTTACTATGCTCGGTTTTCTTAAAAGCACAAATCTCAACAATTTTAGGACTGATATAACTGTGAGTAGATCCAGGGTCAATCGAAATAGAAATATATTACTTAGCAATCTTACCTTCAATCTCAACCACAATAGATTGATGATCTGCTTGGTGGTCCTCTAGTGAAACATAAATCCTAGGGACAGTCCTTGCCACTTGACCCACAATTTCAGCCTCTTGAATGGTATGAACTTGCTTTGCACTCCCCTTTCAATGTGTATAATTTATAAGCAAATGGTCCTCTCCAGATCCCCAAAATTGAAGTGTCTCTCTTGGATCTCTTGACTTGTCTCCCATCATCTTGCTTGGCATTGCCACAACTTGTGGGGGCTACCTTGGCTAATTTCTGAAATGAGGAGGCTTGAACCCCTTCTTTCTTTTCTCCAACTTCTCATTTTTCATGTCCTTCCATGCCTTATGGGAATATGACTTGCTTTTGGCTTAATCATAACAATACATGGCCTTTCTTAAATGGTATCCTCTAGGGTTTGAAGCTCATTAAACGGAATTCTATCTTTGTAAGTTTGAGGAAACCCACTTAGAAAATGATAAATTTTGACTTTATTATCTCTAATATACTTGACATATCTCAACAATTCCAAAAAATTATTTGCATATTCCTCTATAGTAATTTGGCCCAACTTCAACTCATGGAATTCTTTAATTTTTCCATTATAGTACCTATCAAATGGTACTTTTTCTTGAAGTATTTCTTGAATTGCTTTCACACTATATTCCTTTCATTTATCTTCTTCACTTTCCTAAGGTGATCCCACCATATATATGCTCTTCCATTCATATTGAATATGGCCACTCTTGCTTTCATATTTCTTAAGTAGTCTTGGACTTGGAAATATTTCCTCATCCCAAGAAGCCAAGCCTCAACTTCTTGACCAGATTTTATCTCACTATCAAATGTGGGAGGTTTGGAATTCCTACATTCTTCATGTGAATAGTTCTTTGAAGACCTCTTCCTCTTCTTCCTATGAGGTGAAGAGTTTGATCCTTCATTGGAGTCCTAAGAGTCAGATGACTCACTAAAAGATATTTCTGGAGTATATGACCTACCTCTAGAAATCCTTCTTGGACTATGGGACCTCTTGTGAGAATGCCTCCTTGAACTACTCCCACTCTTTTCCTGATTTTCTAAGTGATGTCCAGAGTTAATCTTCCTCTAAATGTCTGTCAAACTTTGAAGCATAGCTTCATTTAGCTGATTTTTCTCTTCTTGAGATCTAAGCAACCTCTCAGTGTCTTCTCTATAACTTTGCAGCTCCACCCTTAAGCTCCTCATGGTTTTTGCAATGTCCGGGGGAGTCACTTGGTTTATCCTACCATTGGATTTTGTCTCTTCGTTCTCAATCTGTATATTTTCTCCCATTGCATCTGCCTTAACTTCATAAGTATCATGTGCATCATCCATGATGATAACCTTCTTGGCCCAACCAAGATCAAAGGTTTCTCAACTGCACTTAGGGAAATTTTTAGGGGCGAAATTTACCCAATTGGCTATTGTTTTGGCCTTTTTCTCAAAACATAAATTCGCTATTTGGTCATTTTTAGTCTCTAATATTGCCTATATTTACATAAAATATGTTTTTTTATCATAATATCTGCCAAAATTTACAAATTTCAGTAGTAAATTGTATGTTTCATATTTAATATTCGCCTACCAATCTCTATATATGTTTTTTCCAATCCAAAATAATCTCCTAGAATACTATACTTAAGTATACTTTTATAATCCTTAAAAAATACCCTGACTGCACTACACTCACTGCTAACCCTTTAACAGTCACTGATATGATTCTGAATCTGCAAAAGTGTTGATATAAACACATTTGTTAGATTTATTAAGTTCTTAGGAAATCAAAAATCAATTTTCATATATTCTGGAAATTACCCATATTGACAGCTTTTGTCAATTATGGCTACAGGAACTTTCTGATCAAATTATAGAAGCATATGAATCACCAATTCATAATTCAAATTTTTAAAATTGTTCCCCTTTGGTTTGGAAAATCTCTCCAATGACTATAAGCATGCTCAATTCTGATTCCTGAGCACAATGTTATAGTCTTTGAAAATTATCAGTTTGGCCCAATTTTGCACTTTTTCATGTAGGTGCATTTAACCCAAAAGGCCAACTTCAAACACCTGCAGAAGATCACCTATGGAGAACCAATCAATTCCTTATTAGATTAGATAATAGATGTGACCAGGATTACTCAACAATTTTTAGTTCCTTGATCCGATGCTCCATTCACCTACTATAAAGTTATGGAATTTACTATTTTTGTGTTTCTCAACTTTCTTCTAGACTTAAAAAATCCTACAATTTTGTAATACACTCTCACAATCCAAAATTTTACCCCAAATTTGTGTTGCTCCAATGGCCGCTATTAAAATCTAGATCCAACTTTGATGATAAAAAAAAGAAAAATAGCTTTCCTCCTTGCGGCCTTCTGTGGCCTGACACGTCCCTGTCGATGTGTCAAACGAGCCTACCTGTCACCCTGTAATGCGGTGATTCACGTATTGTGATATTTATATAAACATATTCATTCATTCTACATGATTCTATATGTAAGCTTTTCCGTTAGACCAACCACTATTACATATATAATTTTCATTCTATATACATTTAAATCCATATATACTTTCTTAAGTTCATACTATACATTTAACTTATATAAGATCTTTAAATCACATATAATCAAATCATTGAAACTCCATACATCTTAATAAATTAATATGAGTAACAATAATAAAATAACAAACCTATCATTAAATTTGTACTATGAAAAGCAACATTCCCATAAATAATTTTTTGATATCAAGTTACATACCAAGAGTAAATGAAAATCTAGTTAAGAATGATTGTGGAGAAATTCTATATGGCTGGACCCGCTGAAGTTCATGGAGAGTACCCTTATGTCCTTCATCTATGTCCCACACAAAAGACAATTAATTAAAATAGTATTTTGAAATGAATATATATCATATATCATATTACACATGTTATTAATCTTTGCTTTGTTGCATGTAGAGGTTATATATTTCACTTTATTTTATTAAAAATATAGTTTGAATAGTAATACAAAGAAACCAAAAGATTTTTAAAATTTATGAAAAATAATAACAATGTATTTTTATGCATTTTTATTTATATAATGTATTTTCATATATGTTGAAGTTTGATTGATCTATATAAACTTTGAGAAGATCATTTTTATTATTAATTAGATTAAATAAATATAAGAAAAAAAAAACACATATATTATGAAAATTTTACAAAATTCATAAAATATTTACGTGAGATTTATGTATTCAATGAAGAAGTTCTATATAGGTACAAATTTCAATATTAAATATCAATAAAACATAATAAAAATAAAATAAAATAATTAACAAATTCAATACAATTTAGTCATGTTGATCTTCCTAAGCACATGTGGCATCATAGTAATCTTATATTACCCATAAACATTATTAAATTAATACTATTTATTAAAAAAATAAATGTTAATGGTACTATTTTAATATAAACATATGGATTTTAAGTTGTATAAGTTTTTGAAATGGGTAGGTAATATATATATGAAAAGAGATTAGAATATTAATGAACATATTATTTCAATTTAAATATATAAATTTAAGTTGTATAAGGAAATTCTATATGGCTAAGGTCATTTAGCCATATAGATTTTTCTCATGAAAATCTCATTAAGAAGGTCACTTACGCTAATTTTGTATATGACAATAGCAACTTGGAGGAAGTGTCTTCCTATAAATATCTCAGAATTGATATTCGTCACAAGCTCAACTGGAACTATAACATTGAGAAAATGATTAATGGAGGGTGGAAAGCTTATTTTGGTCTTGAAAAAAACTGTAAATTAACAAACCTTGTGATGTGGGATAAAAATAAGTTTATTTTTTATTGTGAAGTTTGATTGTGGGATAAATTAAACTGTTATCTTGTACGATTGTGAAGTTTGGGGCTGCAACATCTCTAGAGAATCCTAGTGAAAGATTGAGTAAATCCATAAACGTTTCATAACATATAACTTTAAAATTAAAAGCAATACACCCTACCCTATTCTCCTTCTAGAAGTGTTCCCCCATTGAGAGCATCGCTATGACCATGTACTTGATGTACAAAGTACATGATAAATAACATGGGAGACTAGAGACTCCCTAAAATTGCTTTAAAATCCAGTCAAGACCAACTTCAGCTCAGGAGAGGCCGGTATAAAGACTCCATGGTTTGGTTAAACCATTGAGGAGATGATGAAAATGCTACTTTGCAAGATATTAGTAACATTAAAAATATTATCACATCTAAGTTTAAAGAGAAAATGTGGGGCGAGAAAGAATTAGAGATGAAAATAAAATTAAGATACTATAAGGAAGTCATTAACCCTAATCTCGAAGATCAAAAGTATCTTTGAGTGTTAACTAGTTCGAAGAAGAAAATTAATTTAGCTAAGATAAGAACGAACTCTCATGAGCTTCATGATGAAACAAGACACTTGACAATTCCTAAAATGTTGTGGGTGGAAATGAATTACCATCTCTGTGAGACTATGAGTGTTGAGGATGAAAGTCATTTTTTCTTAGAATGTCCTACGTACACCCACATTATATAGCAGTTTCATAATCTTTGCTACTATACAAATCTCCCTAACCTTTTAACATGTCAAAACTATGATGATCTCGAAACACTTCTTTCTAAGCTTTTTGAACATCGAAATATATTTTATAGTAATCCAAGTAATTCTCTTAAAGTCCGATAGAAAAGTTGATATGAATGAACATTAACTTCTTATCATCATTTTAATAATAATAATTGCACCGAGTGAAACGAGGTGCTCTACAGCCCAGTATGGGGGAGATGTTGTAACGTAACATTTGTAACAAAATAACAAAATAACGTTTGTAACAAAATAATTAAAAAAAAAACATATCGGCTCATAAAATAAAAAATTATTGAAAGTATTTAAAAAAAAAATTCCTTGTTGGTTCATAAAATAAAATATTACGAAAAGTAATTAAAAAATAGATGTTTGTTTATAAAATAAAAACTTAAAACTTAAACCGGGATTTATCAATCAAGAGAGATCAAATTTCTTAAGTTTAAATTTAAAAAAAGAAATACACCTCGAGAAATTGGATTAGTGTTTGATAAATATGGATTTAAGATAGATCAATTTAACTTACGAGAACATAGATAATCATAGAAAATGATTGAAAAAAATAAATCTACAAGACAAACATAATGTATCTATTTCACCATAATATCACGCCGTAAATTATAATTTTTTTTTATCAATGTGATGGCGTGGCATGATTCCAACTACTCAAGACCTTTGACATTCATCTCGAGACAACCAGATCAGGGCGTATGTGTCCACGTCAGTTGAAGATGGATTCCGACAATCGTTAGTTATTGATTCTCTCCGCTGTCTTGCGTATGTTGAATGATGACGTTTCCGAGTGAGATTTCGTGAATCTTTAGAAATGCATTGAATCTGGATGTTGGGCATTCACGGGTTTTAATTCTATTCTACATTACATAGTTCACACGTCTATGTAATCTTAGTCACTAGACTTCCCATAATTCTGTGATTTTCAGGTGGCAAATCTTATTTTCCATAAACCCCTGAATTTCATGTTTTTAAATATTGTACAATTAAGTATGGTATTTGTACAATTAGGTATGGTATGGTATGGTATGGTATGGTATGGTATGGGATGGGATGGGGAGATGTTGTAACATTATGCAATGTTATTAAAGATAAAATGTAAAAATTTGTGTGGCTCATAAACGATAAAAATAAAAATAATTAAAAAGTTTATGTTGATATAAGTTATAAAAAAAAAAAAAAAAATTATGTTAATATAAGTTATAAAAATAAAAAGTAATTAAAAAAATTCATATAAACTAGTAAAATAAAAGATTAAAACAAAGATATAAAAAATTATCTTATCTATCTATAATAATGTCCCTAAGTGATTGAAGTGATTGAATGCCTAAAACATTATACATTGTTGTAAGTCTCACTTCACTCTTTTACCAAATAATCATTCATTTTTATTATAATATTTGAATATTTTATTTATAAATTATTCATTCACAAAATATGATAAATTAAAATAATTAATTTAATTTTTGCATCGTTGGAGGTATGGGCGAGATGTTGTCATGTAACGATGTTGTCATGTAACTTAGCGTTATGCACCAAAAATAAAAAGTAATTAAAAATTATATATCGGTTCATAAAATAAAAAAATTAAAACTAAATAAAAAGTAATTAAAAAAACCCATGTGGACTCATAAAATAAAAATTTAAAACCAAATAAAAAGTTATTAAAAAAATCTATATGAGCTTAATAAAATTAAAAAATAAAAACGAGCATAGATCCATCTTAATCCCATATCAAATGAGACAAATCAAATTCCCTAAGGTATAATTTTTTTCTAGCCATATCAAAAGTTTAAGATTAAAAATAAATTACACCTCAAGAAATTGGATCCCTTTGGGTGCTTAATAGATCCATATTTAAGATGGATCTATGTTAATATATATTTAATAAGTTTTAATGAAAAATAATCATTATTGTCATAATTATATCAATATTTTGTAATTTATTTAATTTTTTATAATAAAGTATAATAAAATTCAATATTATAATTTTGATTTTAAAATTTAAGATTGTAGATATTTTTATATAATATAAGTTTAGAGAAAAGATATATTATTAATATGAATTTATTTTAACTATAAAAAAATATCATTTCTATTAAAAAAATGAATAAAAATTACATTTCTTAATTATATCATTTATTTAGAAAATTAAAATTAAAAATTATTTATATTTCGTTTTTTCTTTTTATTCCTAATTGAATTCTACCATTTGTTCTTTATTCTTTTAAATCTCATATCACCCCACAAAAGAGGTCATAATGGACTAATTGTAATTCAAAAGGAGAGAAGTCACGAATACTACTAGAGAACTGATTCTTTATTAGTCACTATCAAATCTTTTCACTACCGTGGCAATACCACCATCAAGGAGGAAAGCCTAGTTTTCATGTTTCTTTCTCTATCCTTCAAGGGAGGACAAAGATCCTTATTTAACACTTTGGGACACAATATTCTCATTCTCTAAATTATTAGATAGTTGATTAGTAGGAGTTTGGGCATTGTTATCCTCAAGATACAATTTCTCACATGTATGACATCCTTTTGATTTAGATTTATGTAATTTCTCACAGGTATGACATCTTTTTGGATTAGATTTATGTACTTTGTTCCTTTTTGAATAGGCACCTACTCGAGGATGAGAATCCTAAAGATGTCATGAATGTATTTTTATAATCCAAAACATAAATCTAGTGAAAATTATTTCATTGTAAGAACATATTGTCTCAGAGACTTAATCTAAATCCCACACATATTCAAGCATATGTATACAAACCCAACATAACTCGTTCTAGAAATATTTTTATGTCACTACCCAAAGTATTGCATGATCGGGAATTTTCATTTCTCTATTAGGTTTATTCCCCAATCCCCTTGTAATTTAGACTCTCAAAACAATGGAAAAAGGAAATCAGAAATTGCAATAGATATATTCAAGAAGAAACACTTAAAATAAATGTATACACATATTTCACACTCAAATTTTATTCCCTTTAGCTGAAGTTGTATTTATACACAAACTTTTATGATCAAAGATAGCCACATTGAGAAACTATTGTTGGAATATCTCAACCACACACCAAAAATAGGAGAACTTGTTGGAGAGAAACTCTCAAACCCAACTAAGACTTAATAGCCTTCACAGAAATAGAATAATTACACATACATAGATAAACTTCAATAATAAATAACAAACAAATATTAGCACTAGACTCAATTTTCTAACACCCCCTCTTAAGGATAGTGTTAAGTACATGCAAACCAATTCTAGCTCTGAAGTCTTCAAATTTCATCGCAAGCGGAGTATGCCAACTACATTATCTTTAGTAAAGCAATACTCCATATAAATCTCCTTCTTGTTAATGAGGTCTTCAATAAAATGGTATATGGTCTCAATGTGATTTGACTTGTCATGAAACATGGGATTGTTACCAAACTTTATGCATGCCTGATTATCATAAAAAATAAAAGTAGGACTCTTCTCCATTACTCCATGATCAAGAAGCAAATTCTTAATCCACATTTCTTCACAATTCCCATTAGCAACACCAATATATTTAGCCTTCATTGATGACATATTAGCATGTCCTTGTTTCTTAATTCTCCAAGAAACCATGCTAGAACCTAAAGAAAAACAATTTAACCTATAGTAGAATTTCTGGAATTCACATCACATGCCCAATCAACATCATCGTAACCATGCAAACAAATATCATTCTCTCTTTCATAACCAAGATGATAGGAAACAATGGGCCACTCAAATAACAAAGATTTCTCGTCCAAATCTAACATTGAACCTTCTTTGGTTTTACTATAAACTAACTTAGGACATTTACATTGCATGATGAATTAGAATAAGTATTACATAAGTAAAGAAGGCTACCAATCAATTTTCAATACAATGTAGCATTCACTTGTTCACTTGGATCATCAACTCTCAATTTAACATAACAATCCATGGTGTAGAAATAGGTTTGCAACCCTCCATTATGAACTTTTACAAAATATACACACCATATTTGTAATGCCCCATATTTGCACACTTAGTAATTAAAACTCTAATGTGAATTAGCTTAACATTTTCATTTGTTTATTATATGTTAGACTCATCTATGATGATTAAGATTGTTGTTATGTGAACATATGGACTCCCTATCTGTGGACGGTAAATGCAATATATTGTTTTAATTTATTAATGACAATGAATATGTTATTTCATTTGAACATGCAAATTTGAATATAGAATATCCATATGTGGAACGCTAATTTAGTTGTTTGCAAAAAGAACCACATGATTATATGTAAATGTCATTTTAGAGATATGGATTAACACTTGAAAGAGTTGGGTATACATCTATACATGTGTTTCATGTTAATGATGAACTATTCCACATGTTGATTGGCCACGAGATAGACAGATTCCTATAGTGACAAGGGGAACGAGATGTCTTGGACATAAGGAGGATAATGATGTTATATCAATTTTTCATGTTATTTAATTGTGAATTCCAATATTTGTATGACTTGTGGGTGAGTGTGAGTTTTGACAGGAATTGTGACTTTCGCAAAGTGGTTGTTCAATGACGAGACCCCTTAGATCAGTGATGGAACGGTATGGTTGATGTAGGGCGTTGACCCTAGTACTATCAGGGGGTTGGAGGCATTTACCACCGTTGAACCTGCGAAACCTGGAGTCGTCTCAAGGATGTGCTGAGCACACTCTCGTGGATGTGGGATGATGACTAGTGGGTTCCTGCTGGGGAATCTTGGTCGATGTGGTCGATCGACACTTTCGCTTACGGGTTCTATACGTTGTCATACGCATAGTCGAGATTCCATGGTATATTCCAGTAGAGGATGGGATGGTGAGGTCAGGAGCTGGAAGTAGTGGTGATTAGGTGGTTGGAATACTAATGGGATGGATGGGACCAATGATGGATTGGATGGTGTTCTTGATTGTTATTAACCATCGTGATTATATGCTTGATTTCATCATTATGTTTATCTAATTTTGTCTTATTGCTTCTTTATGAATGATTATGAATGATGAATGATGAATGATGCATTGTTTAATTGTTCTTCTATATGTTATTTGCGAGCATGTAATAATGATCTATTAGGAGCATTAAATGTAATTATTAATACCCACTCTTAAGACGTGTGCATTGGCCATGTATACGCCAATTCCTGAGTACATTACTATGATTGGTCGATCGATGAATAAATTAATATGGTTATATTAGCTAATAGTAGCTTGGTTGATGATTTTTTTAAAGCGTTACTTGTGTGTTGAAAGTATGAATTTGTTGACTTGTCAAAGATGTTTTAGATTTATATAAATTGATTGTATTATTGAATGACATATATAATTATATACATATAATATAAAATATGTCATAGTATAATATAGTATATGAAAATATCGTATTTGACTTATGAATGAAAGGATAATATAAATAAATGGATAGATAGGATTTGAACAAATTTTTAGAAAATAGTTGTCATAGTGAGACAAGTGACAAGTGAGACTTTGCAACCATGTTTATTAATATTTTAATTATTTAAATCAAATTGCTATTTTTGGAGAAAATGGATTTATTGATTGATGATTATTATTTTATTGGAATTTATTGATGGATGAGGAATATGATGAGGAGTTTTGATATAAATAGGAGACTTGAGAGTGGAAGGATGGAGGTTCTTTTCTCTTAAAGGATATTTGAGGAGTTTTTCTAGAAAGGAGAATTTTGGATATTTTGGAGCATGAGGAATTTGGAGGAGTTGGAAGAGTTTGAGAACTCTTGGAAGATTTGATACATAGCCTACTAGTGCATCATTGTTCTGTCCTTTGGGGCTCTCAAGTACAGAGGGCCAGGAGGCCATTTGGATGGGATCATTTAATGGCTTCCTGGGGCTAGGGAGCCAGCTAGGCCCCTAGTTGGTTGGGAGGTAAAACTGTGGTTCTGCTTTGGGAAATGAAGATAGAAGAAACTTGAGATGAAGATGGAAGCTTGATCAGTTTGGACTCTGTCACCTTTCTTATATAGAGGTATTTTTCTTGTGATTTTAAATTGTTTATATGTTGTTGTAAACTTCTTATATGCTGCTATGGTTACATGATGCTTATAGGCTGTTTAGTCATACAGTTAAGAAATCCACCATTTAAGGTTGTATTAATACTCTTATGCATTTCTAGAATGAAAAGAAAATATATGCTTATTTAGATTAAAATTCTTAATGCCCTTGAGAGGCATTACAGATGGTATTAGAGCCCTAGGTTCAAAAACTAGGAACCTTAAGGGTCTACATGACATTAAGAAGGAATAACCAAGAATTCCGAGTTTTCACAATAAAGATATCCTTTAGCTGTAACTTTTGTCGTTTTTATGGTCAATGATCTAATTTATTTCTAATGGATTTTCATAAACAACCCAAAATAAAATAAAAATTTCAGGAAAAGAAGACTTACAATCCCATTAATATTTAATAGTTGAATGAGTGCATATTGCATATTTAAAAGTGAAAAAAAAATTGAACTAAAACTTAGAGTAGGTTCGAGGAGAAAGAAAATATGCATCCATATGCAGCTTAAATGAATAGAAACATAGAACTTTGCTTCATAAAATGATTGCTTACAAGTAGTGTATATTTACTCCAGCTAGTTTCTTAAGAAAATAAGTTCCAATGAAACACAAAATCTAAATGAGGGTCTTTGTAAATTGCGGTTCCACTTGAAAGAAAATAGACATGAAATATGAATGAGGGTAGCTGTAATAATCCCTTTCATTGTGCTAACAGTAATATACTTTTATTCCGATGGTGGTGAGAATGAGGCGAGTGATTGTTCAAAGAGAACAATTCAAATTTAAGGATATGTCTCAGTTCCTGTAATCTCTAGATACCAGACAATCAAAACTGCACCCTTGTGTTGGAATATTCACACCATCATTTTTATATTTTGCATGCCTGCATGCAAATTTGCATGTTGCATGCATTTTCATGAAACTGCATGCATACAATCATCATCATGGTGGTCTCCCCAGCACCTAGAGCTTGCTTCTAGCTTTCCAGAGCCTGTCTACAACCCCCATTTGGCCTCCTACCTACCTAATGCGCCCTTCTTGACTATTATGCATGGAAAGTGCGCCTTTCTCACATACCACACTTAGTTAGTGCGCCTTTACTCACCTACCTTCAGTTATCACTCAGTTAGGGCGCCTTATCTCACCTACCAGGAGTTATCATTCAGTTATTGCATTGATTGAGTAGTTCTTCCACTGATTGCTCATGTTGATTGCTTGTAGCTTCTAGTTAGCTAGTTCTGGAGTTCCACTTGACTATTTGATAGTCTCATCCGCCCCCCTTGGAGTCTCCATTCCCTGATTTATGCCTATGGTTCTGTTAGACTCAGTTAGACACACTTGACTGACTATTACCATTTATGATTGACACTACTGACTGGATGATGTCTCCATTGTTATCCAAGCTAGACATTGAGCTAGACAACCTCATGCGCCCCCCTTGGAGTCTCCATTCCCTGATTTATGCCTAGATGGTTCTGTTAGACTCAGTTGGACACACTTGACTGGCTCTTACCATTTATGACTGATACTATTGACTGGATGATGTCTCCATAGTTATCCAAGCTAGACTTTGAGCTCAGATTCGAATTCCCTATTTGGATAATTTGAATCCTATATGATGCCTCATCATAGATTATTGTATCACATTCTTTACATTCATTATTCATTGTATGATATTGACATTGTCCATTATTCTGTGTTTATGAGTGATTGTTGAGTGCATGCTTCTCTTCTTCTTTGCAAATATTCTTGAGAGTTTGATTGTGAGTTTGTTACAGTTGCTAGATCCCTGCAGATTATCACATGGTATCAGAGCAAGAAGCAACTATTCGAATTGCAACCATTGCATCAGTTGTAGCAACATCAGTTGTAGGATTTCTTTGAGCAACTATCTTTCACTTGAGCACCAGAAGCCTCTGAGTTTCCACAACAAATCCCGGTGCTATTACTTGAATTCATTGGAGAAATCCAGTGAGGTCTATCCAGGTGTGAAGGACTTAGTCTATGTGCTCAGTGTTCAAAAGGTAGTGTTCAGCCTAAGTGTAGCATTCTCCATCAGCAAAAACTTCTCTTGTTTTGCAGGTTTATTCACCCATTCGAATTCTTCTTCAAATATTCGACTTTCTCTGTTTGGATGGATATAAAGCTCACATCTTCCAACTATGTTGAGTGGAAATCCAAGATGGCTCTCTTCATGAGAGCCAAGAGCTTCACCCGAATACTGAACGGAATGATGGTAGAACCTCTCAGTGCAGTTGAAAAGTCCAAGTACTTGGATAGGCTTGATGAAGTAGTTGGTCTCCTCCTTCTCTCAATTTCTGAAGATCTTCACTTCCATGTCATCGATCTTACATCTCCTAAAGAGGTTTGGGACAAGATTGAATCCCTTTTTGGACAGAAAGATGATATGAAAGGACACAAATTGGAGAATGAACTCATATGTTTGAGTCCTAACAGCTTCGAATCTATCAATGCCTTCCTCACCAAGTTCAAAAGCTTGATATCACAGTTGAAAAGATATGACATAGTGAAAGAAGACAAGCAGCTTATTCTTTCCATTCTCTCAAAGTTAGTGCCAAACTTCTCAGTTTTTGTCTCTACTTTCCAGTCAGCTAAGATGTTCATTCCAAAAGGGAAGTTTCCCTTACTTGATGACTTCATCCAATCTCTTACTCAAGAGGAAGAGAAGTTAATCTCCATGGGAATAATCAAATCCAAGTTGGATTCGGCCCTTACAGCTGCCGAGGCCAAAAGGGCGAATGGTAAAGACAAGCAAAATATTTTTGATAAGAGATCGAATGATACAAAGCCTAAAGATAGTCCATATCAGTCAGATAGGGCTTCGAAATCAAGGAAGACCAAGCATTCTAAGAAGGAAAGATCCCAGTGCACATATTGTCATAGAGGATTCCATCCTAAGAGTACTTGCATGAAGAAGACTATAGATTTGATGGCTCAATTACTTGAGAAGAACAATCTTCCTATACCTGCATGTATAAGGAAGAAAGAGCCTAATATTGAACCTTCTAGATACAAATACAAAGAAAGATGTCATGCCCTCATGGAAAGAGCATCAACAGATTCTTCATTCATCATAGATTCAGGAGCATCAAGACACATTTCTTCCTAAAAAGATCTTGATCCAGATTTATGTGGGACCGAAATGAAAGAGAAGATACATAATCATATACATAGATATATTGCAAAGAACATAGTGATACAGTAAACACATATTATATTAAATAGTGGAAATAGAACATACTGTAAAATACAATAGCTAGAATGGTGGTAGCTATCTCTGAGAAGAGATGTAGTCGCTATGCTCATTCGTTCCAAGATGAATACAATGAGGCTTTAAAGGCCTTTTTACAATAAACAGGAATGTCAAAAGCCCTAGACATCCAAAAACCTAACCCTAGTAGATGAAGCGCCAAAAGTCATGTGGGTCCTGTTTGGGTACGTTAGTACATCAACTTCCTAGGGTCATAACTTTTGCATACAATCTCCGTTTGGGGCGCACGATAGCTCGTTGGAAATATCTATCCGAGGACTACAACGATATAGACAAAAAAAACGTCATTTAGGGCCTCAAAACAGCCTCAGAAGTTTAGGACCCGAAAAATGGCTAAAAATAGCAAATTACCAAAAGTGCTAGAAGACTGTTTTGAGCCAATTGGAAGAGGTGGGTCGCCACTGATATCCACCTGGATCAATTCTCCCTCCTTAGGAAGCAATGGTCTCCATTGCGTCAAATCCCTTATCATATGTCGAACTGTGTGTTGAGTTGAGGTCTAGGTGCGGTGTTTGCTGAAGCGAAAAGGTTTCATTTCTTTGAAATATTCAGAGGGTTGTAATTGTTGTGGTTGGATGCGCTGGAGCTATTCAACAGTTTTGGTTGTTGTGGTATCCTTGGTTTGCACTGGTGTGGATGGTTTATTTTTGAAGGAGCACCTTGAATGCGTGGCCTTGCACTGCAGAGGTTGTGTATGTCTCTGTGATCTGATGTTCTCCTTTAGTAGCAATTGCGAATAGGGAAAATTTCCCAGTGTGAGAGATTATATTCCTGCCCTGCTTAGTTGGGGTAGGTGAAACTGTCTCTGGTATCCGAAAGAGTTTCCCTCCCAAAGTGACAATGACACTGCGAGGTCGTGATTCATATACAGCATGACGCTTCAACATATATGGCTGTCCTAAAAAAACATCACATACTTCGAGTGGGGCCACATCACACAATACCTCATCTTTGAAGGGCGTGATGCCATATGGTAGGCGACATTGGTGACTGACGTGAATCCCTCATCCTTGGATTAGCCATCCAATGGTGTATGGTTGTGGGTGTGGCATTATTGGTAGCTCCAATCTCTTGATGACTTCTTCTGAGATCAAGTTCTTTTGGTTGCCGCTGTCCACAACAAAGTGTAGGGGAATTTCCTTCACCCACATCTGTGAGTGGAAAAGGCGCTCCTCTGCCTCCGACTCTTCAAGTTCCTCTGGTTGAATCTGCGTGGTGGCAACAATGGCACTAGGTTCTACATCAATGATCTGCTTCCCTTTTTTCACAGCTGTGAAATTAGGTTTTGATTCAGAATCAAAACTGGGATCTGATTCTGAAGCTTTGATCTCAGCCACCAATGACTGTTTTGAGCGACATTCATCAGTGTTGTGCCAGGGGATTTTATGGAACTCGCACCACTTCTCAGTGTCCTTCTTTGTCTTTTCGTTACCCTTCTTCGCTTGTGGTTGGGACCGGTTGTCCTTTCCCTGCCCCACGTTCTATGAGCCAGAGTTTCCCTTGCCCTGCTTCTGCCCAGGTCCGAAGTCACGCTTGTTCTTTTGCTGAGATTTTTGCTCAATTTTGACAGCATATCGATAGGTGGATCCAAGTGAAGAGATTTCTAGGAAATCCATATTTGTTCATATGTATCGATGTAGGCCAATGCGATACTTCAGTACTAGGTGCCACTTGGAGTCCTTGATACCCAGCTTTTTGCACGAGGTATGAAAGTTGTTGGTGTACTCTGACACCGTTTGGTCCCTCTCTTGACGCAGAATGGTCCATTTTATGTACTGGTCATCATAGTTTCCAACAGGGAAATATTATTCCTTGACGGCATCTATTAAAGAGGCCCAAGTGGGATTGGCATATTCAAACAATCCAGACTCATCTGATGAGTTTTTCTCACAATAATTTTCCCACCAATTTTTGACATGGGGGGAGGGCCTTGAGGAGTGCAAAGACGATCTTTTCCCTGTCAGAAAAATTGTGGACAGAGAAATACCCTTCTAGTAGATTCAACCATTTATCTATGGCATAGGCATCAATCTGGCCTTCAAATAAAGGGATATCAAAGTTAACTTGTACCTTGAAGGGAGTCGCATCTCCGAACCAACTGCTTGTCAAAGGTGTATCTGTTGCCATCGACATGCATCGAAGGATCTGGGAGAAATTATCCATCATCTCTGTCGCGTGAGATCTTCCTCGAGCAATAACTTGATAGGATCTCCTGCTCCGTCGTCTCTCTTTTCTTCCACCATGGGAGGCCGTTTGGGGCGGCGAGAGTGATCTTCCCCAAGTGAAACTAGTTGGAGATTGTAATACCCCAATTTTGACCCTTAGGAAATATTGGCTTTCATGTAAATAATGTGTACATGTGATGTATGTTTTCCTAGCGTGGAGCTCAAGGCCAAGGCCCCGCTAGTGAAAGCCCGAATTTGATTTAAAAGGGCAAGCATTGATATTTGATGCCCATGTGCTCTTAAGCCATGGAAATTGTAATAGGATGTAAATAAACATCATGCAATATAAAATTCCAAGACTGGCTATGGAGGCAACGAATGAGAAGGGGCCATGTGTATCCACTAGGGAGTGGTGAGGGGGCTATGGGATTGAACCATAGGCTGCCATATGTCACCTTGTGAACCCGTTTGACTTTCCTTGATGACATTTAATTATGTTGTAAGGAAGTGGTTGAGGATTTCAGTCCATGTCTTCAATGGAGCATGGGCAGCTCAGAAATTCGTATGGCAGAGTATGGGCTCTGTTTTCTTGTACCACAAGCCACTCTACCTCATGGATGTTGCTTCTTCCTCATCCCCATTCCATTGGGAAACGAACCAGCATCATTTTTCATCCATTACGAGTTCCCAGCAGAGAGCAAAAAAACCAGAAATCGCGACTGTGAGAAAACCCGCGTTTTGAAGAGCCAAGAACGCCCAGATTTGGCATCGGATAGTGAAATCCAATGGGGGATCCATTGGTATGAACCTTGGGGTGAATTTGGGAGCATTAGCTACCCCGAAATCCATTGGAAATCCCAGTTTTGACAGCCCAGAAATGAAGTGACGGGATTGAGTTATTGGATAACAGAACTGTGAGAAATCCAAGTGTGAATGACTGAGCAGAGGTTTGGTTTGCTTGATAAACCCAGTGAAGGCTAGAATCTCAAGGAACTAGCAGCTGGACCTTTCTATGCCCACCCTGAAGAGCACTGGAGGGAAGGGACGCCTGAGGGACTGTGCAGCAGAGAAGGGGACCTTCCTTGTGTTAGGGTGCGGTAGGTATTGTGGGTGCCATGACTGCTGAGTTCATTTGAGATGCCTGTAGCTTTGTGGTTGAGCTCACTGGCTTAGCATCCTCCTCATTTGTCATTTCTATGCTTGATAAACCCAACGGTGTGTTGGCTTAGCATAGCTGATGACCGAAACCATGGCTGTGAGTGAGCCCAGCTAGTTCCTCCTTAGTGGATACACAGCCCAGCTCGGGGGTGATCTCTCAGCTGAAAGAATACAGGCTGGACAGAGATCTATGGTTGGGTGGAACGTTGCTCTCACATAGCCAGTTGTTTGGACAGCTCATCTCAAAGATAAGTGTTATCTCTGTATTGTAAATTATATGCATTATGTGTTCTGCAATATGTTAAATTGTCCATGTTTAATGAAATGAGTTGATTATCTTAATTTGGAATCCATGCATGGCATTGTAACGAGATTGAGTCTCTATATGCTGAATCATCCCCCGCTGTGATATATATATATATATATATATATATATGTTAGGCACTACTGTTTGTGTGCTTGCTATTACGTTTAATTCCGCTGTGTTTATATTGAGATGAATCTGCATATAGAAGTTTTTAATTGTTATGAATTTATGGGTAATTTCACATTGGGGCTAAGTCTGCCAAAAGCCCCGGTGTGTTGTTAATGTTTCCTTCCCTGCGTTTGACGACGGAAGGGGACGTGACAGAGTGGTATCAGAGCTCTAGGTTCAACACTACGGCTGTTGGGCCCTTCACAGAGATATAAATCATTGTGTGTACATGCATTTTGTATTTGGAACTAAAATGCATTAAAGAAACCTCAAGATTGCATGGCTTCTATTTGTTAGGATGGGAAATCATTTCCATGAATGTTTGGGGATTTTTGCAAGCTTCTTGCATTGATTGCATTCTATGAAGTAGAGGAAGGAGCGAGAAAATTCATTTTCAGGATGAATGCTTGCTCTAATTTGTCCCCAATGCTGTAGCATTCAGTTTGTATTTGTCTGTTTGCCTCCATGGAGGAGAGAAAGGAGGGGCAACCTCTGCCATCTTATATTGTTTTGTTGTTGTTGTTGTTAATTGTTGCGCATAGGAGATGATGCATCATGTGCTTGAGACCTTGATTAATGATTAATCCATGTTCCTTGAATGTCCATGATGCGTTGAATGCATGAACTTGAATGTTGAGCATGGCTGGAAATGAGTTCTGTTTGTTTAAAAGCATGAATAATCAGTTGTTACAGCCCCATGTCTTAATGATGATTGTTAATTACAATGAATCCACATGGTGTGGCTAATTGATGGTTTTTAGAAGTGAAGAAAGCCTGCAAATTATGCCCTTATGCTCATGAGTCTCCTTACCCATGCTTGTTGGCTGCTTGGAGATTAATTGTGAATCCATTGGTTGGATTGTTGAATGTGAAATGAAAAGAAAATCCCTTATTAGAGATGCAAGTTCTTGTCATTCTCTTACTGTTTTTATGCAAGTTTTTATGCAAGTTTGATCTGTAGTAGTTCACCTCTGTAAGGGGATGAAAGGGCACATTTCAGAAAATTTTCTAACTGTTGTGAAAAGTTGCAGTTGCAGGCAAGAGACATAATGGTTTTGATGTAAAATTGGGAAGTTGGGGGCGCCATTTTGATTGGGAAAAATGACAGGTTCAAATTTCTCAGATGTAGCAGAGGATCACACCATTGCATTGACCTCTCCAAGAGCTTTCCAACGGTATCAAATTCGTCCAATTTGGTTAAGGGACGAAGGAGATATGACTCCCGCAAGCACGCAGGTTGCGCGTAGATTGTGCGCGAGGATTGCGCGCGGATTGCGCGCAGATTGCGTGCGGGTTGAGTACAGATTGCACGCGGATTGCACGCGGATCGCGCACAGATTACACGAGGATCGTGCACAGTTGCGCGCAGATGGCGTACAGATTGCGCGCGAATTGCGCGCAGATGGCGTACAGATTGCGCGCAGATGGCATACAGGTTGCGCGCGGATTGCGCGCAGATGGCGTGCAGGTTGCGCGCAGATAGTGCGCGGATTGCACGCAGGTTGTGCGCAGGTGGCGCACAGGTGGAGCACAGATTGCAAAGGGAGTTAAAAAGGAAGAGTAGTTAAACCCAGAATTTCATAGAAGATGAATGGTGCATCGAAATTGAGATCCGCGAAGTGCCGAGTGTTCCTTGTTATATGGACTAACTTCGCTCAATATAAAAATTTTGGGATTCTTCATATATTTTCTTCCACAGGTGGCTGAAGTTGGCATTCTGGACCAAAATACAACTGTGTAAAATGTGCAGAATTGGAGTACAAGTTGTCATTTTTGAAGAGATGTAGTTCCCGCACCCGATGTCGGAATGGAGCATGAAGACAGGCATTGGAAAGCTTGTCCAGCAGGGAACAATGATGCATGACCAGAGTTTGAATGAGGTCTACATATATCATAGATATTTAGCGCAGAAGAGTGCCAGCGGCTGTTTGACAAACAAAATTTTGTTGTCAATGTGGGCAATTTCTACAATTGCATGATATGGAAGAAGAATTCCATGTTACAGTGAGGGATTGAAAAGGGAAGAATTCTTTAAACCCCTGTTTGTTATCATACTTATAATTATGAAATTGTCATATGGCATAAAAATGTTAAAAATGTAAGGGATTACATAGATGTATATGCACTAGATGGCATCTTAACAAACATTGCATAGTGCATATGGAAATGCTTGTGCATAAATGGGATATTGCATATTGGTAGAATAATGAAGTCTGCATATGCAATGAACCACTAATGGAGAATATTGTGGTTGATAATCACTATTGATGTTGGTATTGGTTGTAGGACCAAAGATAACAAAGAGCATGGCTAAATGTGTTGAGGATGTTGTTGCATGAAGCCAACAACCTTATGCAGAAAGGATGGTGCAACAAATCTATGATCATAAAGTTGGAAAAATGACTGAGCAGCCTTGGTAAGAGGCCAACTGATCAGGTAACATCAGGCGATGTTAATGGTAACCATGTAGGTAATGAGTATTGGTGCCAAATGGCATGAATGTTGAAAGAGGATTTGGTAAGATCTCTTCAACTATGTTTGAGCTATGTTGAGTTAGTTTGCATGTGATATTGAATACCGATTGGGACTGTTAACCTACCAAGCTTGGTGAGGTGTGGGTAAGTGAAGGAAATGATCCTTACACCCTATGACTGTTTAGAAATCTCAATGCATTCATATGAATTTATATCATGCCATGTGTATGTTGGTTATGTGCTTAATAACCAAAGCAAGTGAGGACTGGTGGTCTTGATTATGGTAATGCAAGTTATATGAGATAGTCATGTTTCGATCATAATATGCTTGAATGCCTAGTACTCATGAAACAATGCAAGGTAGCATTGAGTAGATGTGCATTAAGAGATTTCATAAATCTTGTGATGCATTGTATGAATGCATAGAACTGATGCATATGTTATTGCAAAATAAATAATGAATGAAATGATGAATTGATGATAATTCTAGGATCATTTCATGGGCTGTTATGAATGCAGAATAGTAAGTGCATGAAGAGCCCAATCATGATCGATGGGCTGCTAGAATGCTCTGTGGAAGGACAGAGTTGTATGAATGATATGACTATGAATTAATGATAAATGAAATATTATATGCATGGGGACTCACAACATGTTTTGTTGATTGAAAGTTTCAGACTCCAGGTAGAAATGTCTTGCGTATGACAATGGGGATAAGACCATAGTAAAGACTGAGCTCTACCATTTGCAAAGGCCAAAGGTTATGAGAAGGTTCTCATGGTGGTGAAATTTAATTTATGCATGAAACAGATCTGAAAATGTTCTGATTTAAGTTTATGAGAATAATATCATGGCTGCAAGTCTAATTCTGTAGGGAGCAGATTTGAGAATTCGATTTAGAGCTTATGAGAAGGAATCTCATGATTGAGAGCTCTAAGTTCTATTAGTAAGAACAGTTGTAAATATCATATTTGTAAGTGTTTCAGATTTGAAATTTTGCTAATAATTGCTAATGACTGTTTGGCTTACATGAAAATGTGTCAGGAGGACATGCTGTAAGTGGATGCTCATGTATGGCAGCGGGCATAAGACCATAACGGGCAGAGTGGTGTCACTTACAGGAGCCAAACAATATGAGGATAGCCTCATGGATAAGAAAACCAATTTCTGTAGTAGACAGAGTTGCAAATTCATGCTGAATTTAATTATTAGTGCCATGGATTGGTTATGGAACAATCAGATTTGAATTGTATTGTTAAATGTTGCTAACTGTTTGGCTGTTCAATAAGTGTGCCAGGAAGACACATTGCAGTAAGACCATGAGAGTGGGCCTGCAGAAGCCAAACTTCATGGGAAGGGATTCCATGATTTGAAAATGGGTTTCAGGTGAAATGCCATAAGACATTATTAATGTCTCATCTGCACTACATGATTGGTAAACAATATGAGTGGGATGGTGAAGATTATGTCAGTAAGACATGAAGGTTATGTAACATCAAAAGGAATTGGGATGGAAAACCGAGGGACTGTCAACTCAGAGAAGGAGCCTCCATTCCTCATTAAAGAAGAGAAATAACATCTGCAAAATAAATAAGTGTCCCATAAACCCTGTTTGATATATATATATATATATATACATGCATGTCTAATTATTAGAGTTAATATGCAGAGCATGTTTTGATTTTATTTCCATTATGGCAGACTGCTTGAAGTATTATTAGGACCTTCATAGTTCACATCAGTAAGGAGTGCACGCCTTTCTGGTGCTGAGTTATGTTAGGGATGCCAATATTGACTACGCCTTAAGGGAATGGACGCATTCCTGGTGTGTCAAGGTTGGATAGTGAATGTTATAAAATATGTTACAGTTTAGGGCAGCAATACTAATGAACTTGCTTATCCATCTTGTGTTTTCAGCCTAAACAGATTATAATTGATGTTACACACTAAAGAATCAAAATAAAAGGATGTTGTGAGGGGTTGTGGTGGAAGGGTTAATATAAATGAAAGGATGTTGTGGAGGTTGTGGGGGTTTCGATGAAGGGTTGTGAAGTATTGATGAAAGGGCTATTATATGCCTATGGCTCCATAGTAGAGCCTTGACCTAGAAATGGTCGTAGTGAAGTTTCCTTCCAGTCGGTGTGAAGGTGTACTGGTAAGGTGTTAATTATTTGATGATTTGGAGCAGCCTGCGTGCTGGCCAAACATCCTAGTCCGCAGGAGGATCCCAAGGCTTACAAAGTAAAAGCAGGACCCTGTGGACCAAAGAGGAAATGCACAATACAGATAAGTATTCAATTTCATTCATTTCTTATTTGAAATAATGAAGGTTTCAAGTATAAAGCTTGTAACAGTGAGCTGATGCATTATTGTTTCTTTGTTGGAAAACTTGGTCAATGCAGGAAGCAAGGACCCTGAAAGAACTAAAAGCTGCTTGGTAAATCCAGAAGTGACTGGTTGAGCATTGATTAATTGATGTTGTGGAGCAGCCTGTGCGCTGGCCAAACATGTAAGACTATTTGATGTTGTGGAGCAGCCTGTGCGCCGGCCAAACATGTAAGACTATTTGATGTTGTGGAGCAGCCTGTGCGCTGGCCAAACATGTAAGACTATTTTATGTTGTGGAGCAGCCTGTGCGCTGACCAAACATGCAAGACTATTTGATGATTTGGAGCAGCCTGCGTGTTGGCCAAACATGCAAGATTATTGGTGATTTGGAGCAGCCTGCGTGCTGGCCAAACATGCAAGGTTATTTGATGTTGAGGAGTAGCCTGCGTGCTATCCCAACATTCGTTATTATACCCATAGGAGATCCAAGGCTTGTAAAGCAAAGAAGGACCCTATGGAATAAAGTGAAGACATCCAATGCAGCTAAGTATTTGGTTATCTTGTAATTCTTGCTTGTGAATATACATATGTATATGATTTGGTTATGATTTCCTATGAAAATAAACTAAACATGTGAATTAATTCAATGTTTGAGCGTAGGTATTGCTGGAAGCAATGACTATGAAAGCATCTTAAGGATGCGTGTGGACATGTAACCGTCCTAAAGAGCTCAGCATGAGCAGTAATGGAAAGATGGGGCTAGTGGAACTATGTGAGTCCTAGCACCCAAGAGTTGGACCAACCGAGTGGAGGAACTCCATGGTTGAAAGGTCTGGAATAGACCATAGACATTAAGTTTCATAGCCAAGAAGGGCAGGTCAAGCATTCACGTTGAGGTGAAAGAGACTAGGAGCATGAAAACCACCGTGGTGGTGTGGGTTCCAGAATGGAACATGACTAAGAGAAGAAACTCTTACTGCTCTCTCTTTCCTTTTTATTGATGCATTTATAAACACAGAAAATTGTTGAATGCATGTATGGCTAAAAGTAGAGTGTGTTTATTTGCTTGAAATAAATTGTGAATGTTGAAGTAGTTAATTTAAAGTGAATCGATGAACATGAAAGAATTCATGTGTATGCTGGAAAAGCATGGAAAGTGTGAAAGTCTCATGAATAGAGCATGGGACCTCCATGTCAATTGGGGAAAAACCATTGACTGATTTTTTTTTTTTTATGTTTGGGTTATGCTTGGCCTAATGATAATTGTAATGATGAATTTCACAGGTGGAAATTAAATCAATTGGTTGCAGTTGCTATGAGCAAGTGTTGCTTGTGAGCCAAGTGAGAACCAGCTGTGCACAATGACCATGGCAGCAGACCATAGGCTATTAGAATTGGCTGGAAGTCTTCTTCAAACAATTGCCAAGACCCAAGAAAATCTTGGAGAGCTGCTCAAGATGCAAAAGTAGCAGAACGAGATGAACCTCAAGAGGGTAGCAGCCATAAAGTTTTCAGACTTATGGATGAGCTGGCAGATCCGAATCAGCAGGAGCAGCTCGTGAAAATCAAAGGACTTGGTCCTGAAAGTTCAAAGTAAAGAGCAGAATGCAGGGCAGATCTGCAAAGTTTTGAAGTTTTGGACATGTGTAAATTGTATATGTATGCCTAAGTCTTGGAACACCGAGAACGGTGTTATTCTAAGGGGGAGGGGATTGTAATACCCCAATTTTGACCCTTAGGAAATATTGGCTTTCATGTAAATAATGTGTACATGTGATGTATGTTTTCCTAGCGTGGAGCTCAAGGCCAAGGCCCCGCTAGTGAAAGCCCGAATTTGATTTAAAAGGGCAAGCATTGATATTTGATGCCCATGTGCTCTTAAGCCATGGAAATTGTAATAGGATGTAAATAAACATCATGCAATATAAAATTCCAAGACTGGCTATGGAGGCAACGAATGAGAAGGGGCCATGTGTATCCACTAGGGAGTGGTGAGGGGGCTATGGGATTGAACCATAGGCTGCCATATGTCACCTTGTGAACCCGTTTGACTTTCCTTGATGACATTTAATTATGTTGTAAGGAAGTGGTTGAGGATTTCAGTCCATGTCTTCAATGGAGCATGGGCAGCTCAGAAATTCGTATGGCAGAGTATGGGCTCTGTTTTCTTGTACCACAAGCCACTCTACCTCATGGATGTTGCTTCTTCCTCATCCCCATTCCATTGGGAAACGAACCAGCATCATTTTTCATCCATTACGAGTTCCCAGCAGAGAGCAAAAAAACCAGAAATCGCGACTGTGAGAAAACCCGCGTTTTGAAGAGCCAAGAACGCCCAGATTTGGCATCGGATAGTGAAATCCAATGGGGGATCCATTGGTATGAACCTTGGGGTGAATTTGGGAGCATTAGCTACCCCGAAATCCATTGGAAATCCCAGTTTTGACAGCCCAGAAATGAAGTGACGGGATTGAGTTATTGGATAACAGAACTGTGAGAAATCCAAGTGTGAATGACTGAGCAGAGGTTTGGTTTGCTTGATAAACCCAGTGAAGGCTAGAATCTCAAGGAACTAGCAGCTGGACCTTTCTATGCCCACCCTGAAGAGCACTGGAGGGAAGGGACGCCTGAGGGACTGTGCAGCAGAGAAGGGGACCTTCCTTGTGTTAGGGTGCGGTAGGTATTGTGGGTGCCATGACTGCTGAGTTCATTTGAGATGCCTGTAGCTTTGTGGTTGAGCTCACTGGCTTAGCATCCTCCTCATTTGTCATTTCTATGCTTGATAAACCCAACGGTGTGTTGGCTTAGCATAGCTGATGACCGAAACCATGGCTGTGAGTGAGCCCAGCTAGTTCCTCCTTAGTGGATACACAGCCCAGCTCGGGGGTGATCTCTCAGCTGAAAGAATACAGGCTGGATAGAGATCTATGGTTGGGTGGAACGTTGCTCTCACATAGCCAGTTGTTTGGACAGCTCATCTCAAAGATAAGTGTTATCTCTGTATTGTAAATTATATGCATTATGTGTTCTGCAATATGTTAAATTGTCCATGTTTAATGAAATGAGTTGATTATCTTAATTTGGAATCCATGCATGGCATTGTAACGAGATTGAGTCTCTATATGCTGAATCATCCCCCGCTGTGATATATATATATATATATATATATGTTAGGCACTACTGTTTGTGTGCTTGCTATTACGTTTAATTCCGCTGTGTTTATATTGAGATGAATCTGCATATAGAAGTTTTTAATTGTTATGAATTTATGGGTAATTTCACATTGGGGCTAAGTCTGCCAAAAGCCCCGGTGTGTTGTTAATGTTTCCTTCCCTGCGTTTGACGACGGAAGGGGACGTTACAGAGACCCAACTCTCTGTATCCTGACCTCGTCGGGGACATGCACCGAGAAACAATCAAAGAGCAGATTGCTCTAATACCACTGATCCGGATTTATGTGGGAATGAAATGAAAGAGCAGATACATAATCATATACAGAGATATATTGCAAAGAACACAGTGATACCGTAAACACATATTCTATTAAATAACGGAAATAGAATAGACTGTAAAATACAATAGCTAGAATGGTGGTACCTATCTCTGAGAAGAGATGTGGCTGCTATGCTCATTCATGCCAAGATGAATACAATGAGGCTCTGAAGGACTTTTTACAATAAACAGGAATGTCAAAAACCCTAGACATCCAAAAACCTAACCCTAGGAGATGAAGCGCCAAAAGTCATGTGGCACCCGTTTGGGTAAGTTAGTACATCTTCTCGGGGTCGTAACTTTTGCATACGATCTCCATTTGGGCGATAGCTCGTTGGAAAGATCTATTCGAGGACTACAACGATCTAGACAAAATTCCATCTAATAGATGGAATTTTGCGACCGCAACATGCCCAAAAAAACGTCGTTTAGGGCCTCAAAACGGCCCCAAAAGGTTAGGACCTGAAAAATCGCGAAAAATAGCAAATTACCAAAAGTGCCATAATACTATTTTGAGCCAGTTGGAAGAGGTCGGTCGCCACCGATATCAACCTGGATCATATCTCTTCTCCAGTTTCAAAAGCTAGGTTGGCCCTTCCATAAGATTGGGCAATGATTGAGAAGTCTCCTCTCAGGGGATTGGAATAATCTATCTTGACCATGGTTATTTTTCTGATGTGCTTTATGTTCCTTCTCTTGCAGTTAATGTTCTTTCAGTGTATCAAATGACTCATATTGGAGAGCCCAAAAGAGTGATCTTTTCTCCAAATGAAGTTGAGGTACAACACATGGTTTCAGGGGAAATCATTGCAAAAGGAGTTGCAAATCATGAGACAAAACTCTATGAGTTTTCACACTTCTTACCTCTCTCAAAGGAGTCTGCTCTTCGCTCTCATGCACATGAAGAGAATAGACTATCTCATCTCAACTACAAGCAAGCTCAAAATGTGGTTGATGGTCTTCTAAGATACAAGATTTCTCATGGCACCTACAAAGGTTGCTTGAAAGGCAAGGATCGATCTAAGAAGATTGAGAAAAAGAGGACTCTTGAAGAAGTGCGAATGCTAGAACCAGATCCATAAGAACCTCAAGATCTAGCACCTATTGGTTCAACTCCTATGGCCAAATGGGCCATCACTACTACATCCACTAGTGATCTTGTTGAAGATCCATCATCATCAGATTCTAGTTCTTTTGGTAATGATCTCACCTATGATGGCTCAAGGGAGATATCAGAGATCTACATGCACCTTTAGAAGCAGTTTCATGATGTTCACATTTCTGATTTTGTTCCCACTTCATCAAATTCAGAGTTTGGAAGTGATGATGAGCTAGTTTCACTTGCTTCTTCACATGAGTTTTCAGATTCAGAGTTTCCGAGTGATTGTGAGCTTCAAGAGAGCGAATCTCCATCACATGATAGTTCAGATTCGGAGTATGAGAAATCAACTTCACATGCTTCTTCACATGAGATTTCAGATTCAGAGTTTGGAAGTGATGACGAGCCAGATTCACTTGCTTCAGATTTTGGATGTGATGATGAGCCAGTTGTAGATGCATCTTCACATGATATTTCAGATTCAGAATCTAAATATGGAGATGATGACCATGGAATGCTAGATCTAGATCCACAAGAACCTGAAGGTCTAGCAACTGATGATGAAGATGAGCGAATGGGAGATCCAGATCCACAAGAACCTAAAGATCTCTCACCTGATATTCCTCCTCTTCCTCGATGGGAAGCCACTACACTCTGATCTGTCAGTGATTTGGTTGGTGATCCACATGATCATAGAAGAACCAGATCAGATTTTCAGAATGGAAGGTTTCATCCTTCTCACATTGTTGATCCATTTCAGATCGATTGAGCCTTGTTCAGAAAAGAAGGACACTTACCTCCTTCAGGGGTGAGTGATGATATGCTACATTAGCATCCTTTAGTCTATTTTGAGGGAGGGCTTTCTTCCTTTTGGGTTTTTCCTCTTTCCTCACTTAGTGCATTTAGATTGATTGTACGGGGTGACCTTTGGTCTTAGTCACCAAGGCCCTATTTTTTAGTTTTCAGTTATTATCTCATAGTATAACTTGCGGGGGGATGCTGGAATATTCATACCATCATTTTTATATTTTGCATGCTGCATGCATTTGCCTGCCACTGCATGCATCCAGTCATCATCATGGCAGTCTCCCCAGCACCTAGAGCTTGCTTCTAGCTCTCCAGAGCCTGTCTACAGCCCCCATTTGGCCTCTTACCTACCTAATGCGCCCTTCTTGACTGTTCTGCATGGAAAGTGCGCCTTTCTCACCTACCACACTCAGTTAGTGCGCCTTTACTCACCTACCTTCAGTTATCACTCAGTTTGGGTGCCTTATCTCACCTACCGGGAGTTATCATTCAGTTAGTGCATTGATTGAGTAGTTCTTCCACTGATTGCTCATGTTGACTACTTGTAGCTTCTAGTTAGCTAGTTCTAGAGTTCCACTTGACTATTTAACAGCCTCATGCGCCTCCCTTGGAGTCTCCATTCCCTGATTTATGCTTATATGGTTCTGTTAGACTCGGTTAGACACACTTGACTGACTATTACCATTTATGACTGATACTACTGACTGGATGATGTCTCCATTGTTATCCAAGCTAGACTTTGAGCTAGACAGCCTCATGCGCCCCCCTTGGAGTCTCCATTCCCTGATTTATGCCTATATGGTTCTGTTAGACTCAATTGGACACACTTGACTGGATCTTACCATTTATGACTGATACTATTGACTGGATGATGTCTCCACAGTTATCCAAGCTAGACTTTGAGCTCAGATTTGAATGCCCTACTTGGCTAATTCGAATCCTATATGATGCATCATCATAGATTATTGTATCACATTCATTATTCATTGTATGATATTGACATTGTCCATTATTTTGTGTTTATGAGTGATTATTGAGTGCATGATTCTCTTCTTCTTTGCAAATATTATTGAGAGTTTGACTGTGAGTTTGTTACAGTTGCTAGATCCTTGCAGATTATCACACCTTGATCTCTCCTTCTTGCTCTTATGAATTCCCCAAATCCGTAATGAAGAAGCCCCCGTGCCTTCCTTCTCATCTAGTTTATTCAAGTGCATGGAGGTATGGTTTTGCGGCAATGGGAATGTGAAACGATTTGGTTCCAATGAGGGAATCTCTCTCCGAGGATATATGCGCTCTCTTCTCTTTGGTGTGGCATAATAGAAAAAACCTGCTACAGGTTTATATTTTGGTTGATGAAGGTAGAGGGGTGCAACAATTATCATTGGGACTTTTGGCTTGCAGGTGGAGGAAGCATTGCAGCAAGGGTTTATGGTTTCCGATTCATGGCAGACTCGTGTATCTGGGATTCAAGTAGTGGCAGGCTATGTAGTGACATGAGGGAGGTGAATATTTTGATGATCCATCTAAATGGATGGATTGCTAAGCTATTGACGAATTTCAAGGACCTGAAGGACAAAGTTATGCAATTTTCCACTTGAATCTCTTTGTTGGAAACCATAATTGATGAGGTAGAAAACAACACCGGTGTTCTAGGAGCGTAGATTGACAAGATGGTCATTAATTTTGAACACATGTAAGGTATGCTTAGAGATGTAGCGTCCCAAAAGAGAGGCTCGGTGGATGGAATGTAATATAAGTATGATAGCATAGATCTGGGGAAAAGGTTGTAATATTAAACATTTTGCGCTTAAACAATGGTTTCATACCTTATGAATAGCTTTCAAAAACGTTTCATTGTTTGCCAGGCTATTTTCTATTGTATTTCTAATGTAGACAAGAAAAATGGGATACTAGATCTCACCTTGCCTGGGTTATCTTCTAGTAATGAAATAGATCATGGTGATTAAAAAAATGATGTGAAAGTTGATCGTGCAAGGATGGTTCTTGTAATCAAAAGTTTCTGAATGAGATACATAAAGGTGATATTATTGGTAAGAGGATTGCTAAAATTTTAGGTGGATCAGGTGGCCTAAGTGTGCAGGCGGGGAAAATAAATACATAAGAGTACATTTCACAGTATCGATAAACGCGTTCATTGAAAATCCACCAGAGGGATACAAGGAAGGGGATTTTGTAAAGTGCAAGGTTTTGGACATTACTCCAACTGCTTGTGGAAAACTATAGATCATTTTTTCATTGAGACTATCAAGGGGAGGCTATGGAGTTGTTGATGAGAGAGATACCAGTAAAATTCAAATTTTCAGGTAGGCGCATCGGCCAATAATTGCATTGTGTTATTTCTTATGCGGTCGGCAGACATACTGGCACTAGTGCTGAGCCTATGGATCCACCCGAAGGAGATTGAATGGATGCTTTAAATTGAAATCCTAGATATGTGGATCTGGACAAAGGTCCATTTGCAGACTATCAGATGTTCCTGGTTCATATTCCATGTGTCACAACGAGATTGAGGGCTTAGAGTCAAATGGTATTAGATATATTTAATTACCTTTAATTTTTTTTTATTCTTATTTTTATATATTTCATTCCAGTTGAAAGAAATATACATTCAGTAAATGTTTGAAGCATTGAGAAATATTCATCCTCGATTTTCCTCTTTCAGAAACAAAAATGATATCAAAACCTAAAACTGTATGACTATCATATATCGTCAATCAGGATTATGCTTTTACAAAAGATGATCCGGAAGGGGTATATATACTCATAAACTATTCAAAGAGTGTAAATATATATATATATACTCAGGCCATCTACAGAAAACTGGATGTCTTGAGAGTTCTCCTTCGGGAATGGATAAATATTGTTCATGTAAGATATTACCATCTTTGATTTCTCTCCATAACCCAGAACAATCATCCAATGGTAGATACCGTCACTATTAGGGTATCTGGTTTGGTGACAGAAATTACAAACACAAACATTGAAGCCACTCAAAACTTTAGCATGCCAGAAATGAAATCAATGCTCATTGGTGATTCAAACACTTTCACATATTTTGTAGGCTTCAAGCACCCAAATTTTCTTATTTCAATTCTCGGTGCAGGAGATTTAATGATTGTTGCATCGAGATCTCTGCTCGATGCTATCTTATCTTATGGCATCGTCCATCAATAATGTTGGTTCAGGCTAGTAGCATGGTTAATAAAAGGGTCAAAACCTACATCCAAGTTGTTTTACTCAATGCGGCCATTCTATAAAAAAAAAAGTGTAAACAATTGAATAAAATGGAACCTGAAAATATCCATGGGAATGTAATGATTCCTCCCAATTTGGAGCGTGCATTATGATAATGAATTGAGTGTTGTTGTCAATCTAATTAATTAATTACTATTAAAAATATAATATTCATGAGTTAAGAGTTCAGTCATGACCACGGGTAGCTATAGATGTAATATAAATTAACGGAGCTGTAGGTAATTCAATTCCTTAAGTCATTCAATATTTGGAGACACTCAAACTGACACATCCATTCACAAAATCAGTTTCTTTACACTACAGTTTCGGTACAAAGATCATAGCCCATTTGGCTGTCAATTCCCAAATTCCAATGAAAATATCTTTAGAAAAATATCTACTGTACAAAGTACAAACACTGTCAAATATAAAATAATTTAATATCGGAGGAAGATTGGAGGCATAAAAAAAAATTAAAAAAATTTGACTTCAAATCATAGAAGCCAAAATGATAGATGAAACATTGAAGTGAATTTAATGCATACTGAGCTTACTATTGTACTGTTTAGGGAAGAAAGGTTCAAACTCTCAAAGCATAAACTCCCATTAATGCGAAAAGAAATTAGGAGAATAGTGCCCTATGTCTCAGTCGTGCTTGTTGCTGGTAGTTAATATGGTAAATCTGTGCAACAACTTCTCTTCTATTTTCATGTCCATCAATAACACCAATAGTTATTATATATACATCGAACATTCATCATATTCAAACTGGGAAAATATAAATATATATATATATATAGAAGATTGGAGGCATAAAAAAAAAAAAAAATTGACTTCAAATCACAGAAGCCAAAATGATAGATGAAGCATTGAAGTGAATTTAATGCATACTGAGCTTACTATTGTACTGTTTAGGGAAGAAAGGTTCAAACTCTCAAAGCATAAACTCCCATTAATGCGAAAAGAAATTAGGAGAATAGTGCCCTATGTCTCAGTCGTGCTTGTTGTTGGTAGTTAATATGGTAAATATGTGCAACAACTTCTCTTCTATTTTCATGTCCATCAATAACACCAATAGTTATTATATATACATCGAACATTCATCATATTCAAACTGGGAAAATATAAATATATATATATATATATATAAGATTGGAGGCATAAAAAAAAAAAATTGACTTCAAATCACAGAAGCCAAAATGATAGATGAAGCATTGAAGTGAATTTAATGCATACTGAGCTTCCTATTGTACTGTTTAGGGAAGAAAGGTTCAAACTCTCAAAGCATAAACTCCCATTAATGCGAAAATAAATTAGGAGAATAGTGCCCTATGTCTCAGTCGTGCTTGTTGTTGGTAGTTAATATGGTAAATCTGTCCAACAACTTCTCTTCTATTTTCATGTCCATCAATAACACCAATAGTTACTATATATACATCGAACATTCATCATATTCAAACTATATATATATATAGTTCCCTTTGTAACATTCCTTTAAAATGCAGTTTCTAATTTCTTACTCATGCACAAAATATGCACTTTTAAACATAAACCAATAGCATATAAACTAAATTCTAGATAGCCGAGCGTTGTAGACCTGCAAAATGGCTTGTATTTGAACCACTAGGATCCTTTTATATATATATATATATATATTTCCCTTTGTAACATTCCTTTAGCATGCGGTTTCTAATTTCTTACTCATGCACAAAATATGCACTTTTAAACATAAACCAATAGCATATAAACTAAATTCTAGATAGCCGAGCGTTGTAGACCTGCAAAATGGCTTGTATTTGAACCACTAGGATCCTTATATCCTTTATTTTCGCCATAGGCAGCTCTATTTTTGTATCATGTTCTGAGGCTGGTTCATCTTGCCCAGACAACTCACTTACCAACATTTTGCTCTGGTTGTAACTTTCAACCGTGGATGATAGGGAAAGATGGCTTGTAAAGAGTAAAACCAAGACTAATATAACTAATGGTTAGGTTAACCTTACTCTTTAGTTCTCATGATCGGAGGAAGATCCTTCTTTGGTTGATTGAGTGATTGAAAGGAGATTAATTGATTAAATAGAAAGGGGTATATGGTGAGATAACTTGTAAGAGGATCTATCTTTCTTGTGATCAAATGAATAGATCATTGGCGTGTTGTCTATTTCTTGATGGGACTAAACACATTATGTAGTCCTTTATTTTTTGGATCCACCTAAATAGCTCATGGAAGAACCTCTACCATATGTTTAATGCATAGAACATACAGGCATTCAAACCGAACCACTGATCTCGATTAAATTAAATAAAGCAAGAACTTACATGTCTTTCATTACCTCCCATTACATAGACAAAGTGTAGTCAACCCATATATCCTCACCCAACTTGCAATATTTAATAAATAGTGGGCCAAGCCTCTGCCATCAAGGTTCATAACTCTTAGGTGGTGATTGTACTGTTAGGAACCCATGTCAACCCTTATCTTTACTTTGTTAGTATATTGTTGTTGGACGCATATGCTTTGTAAGTCGTCCTGTAGTATTTGTTGATCCATAGTTTGTATTATTGTTGTTGGACGCATATTCTTTGTAAGTCATCCCGTAGTATTTGTTGATCTATATTTTTTACTAGCCCATGGTTTTGACCCATAGTATTGGCGCCTAGACTTAGTATATATGTTTGTGTTGAGGCCAATGAAGGCACCGTGAAGTTATTTTGTATTGAGCTTGATCAAAGGAGGTTGGCCCCTCGAAGTGGCCCGCGATCAATAAAAATATTCTGTGATCTAATATATCGTGTATTTCATCCATTAATTGTTGCAGTTTCTTTTCATCTAGTATAAGAGCACTTCTTGGGCTCGTTGGGTGAAATTTCGGCCAAACTTGTTTTTTGCATCTGTTGCAAGTTCGGATCTGGGAATAATCCCTATCCGATTAACTATGGGAAGTACTTGGGAACAAACCCTAAAACTCATTGTAAGGAGTAACCTAGGAACCCTGAAGTAGCTGGCCCATTGAGAGGACCTGCCAATGAAAATGGCAATGACCCCTACCTGCTTGACTAGTTCCCACCCGTGAGGTAAACCAAGAGCTATCGTTTGTGGCAAAATGGTTATCAGTTTTACCTGAGCCATGGAGTGAGGGGTATTTCCCCAATACGCAATATTTTAGACATCATTGATGGTCGAGTGAATCCCCTAGACCATCAGGAAGCCGAGCATACCTGGGGTCCATATCTATTTTCAGCTGATAAATCGCAGATTTCCTCTGTCCAGAACTATTGCCGATCACCTCCGCGTCATTGCATATCCATTTGTTGTCGATCACTTCCATGTCGTTGCAGATCCATCTATTTCTGATCCCGTGCCGTTGCAGATCCATTCCTGAAAAAAAAAGAATATAAAATTATGTTTTTTCACCATATCTTCGTTGTTTTCCCTCCATTTCCCTTGAAACTTCCCTGACACCCTTGCAATCCCATTCTACATATTTCATTCCTGAGGACCCTATCCCAAATTCCACTTCCCAAAGCCAAAAAACCCACATTTGTCTATTTTTAGGGTTTTCCATAACTTCTTCGATTTTCACCCAATCGCCTTCAAATTTTACCACAGTGTTCATTTCCTATTTCTGCTTCTTTGTCCCTCTCTGCCAAATTTTCTCATTCTTTGACCCCACTTCTAAAATCCTCTTTTTTTGCTTCCCTATCCATTCGAAAGTGTCCAAAACCTAGTCAAACCCAAATTACCCATTAGTTTTTTTCCCAAATCCAGATTTTCCCTTGCTGAAACAGTTTCTGTTTTTTTTTTCTACCCACTCAAAAAACAAACTCCTAGATATGGTTGTCACCCGCGCGGGAGCAAAAACCATGGAGGAAGAACTTGCAACCCTAAAAACCAAACTCCAGGATCTGAATGAAAAATTTCTCGGCCTCCATCTTGAGCATTCAACCATGAACAATAAATGACAGTCAGAGTCTTCTTTAGACAATGGGTTCTCTTCTTCCAGCAATTTTCGTGGTCCGAAGCTTGATTTTCCTCGCTTCAATGGTACTAATCTGACTGGATGGATCTATCGAGCATAACAATATTTCAGTCTGCATAATACTTTGTATGTTAACAAATTTCCACTTGCATCCTTTCATTTGGAACAAGAAGCTCTTCAATGGTACCGTTGGTACATCAAGGCTCATGAAGAGCCAAAATGGCCATATTTTTGCCAGCTCCTTTTAAAATGATTTGGTCCTAGTGCTTTTGATGACTTCACAGGATCCCTCACTAAACTTGGCCAAATTGGCACTATGAGAGAGTATCAAACCGAATTTGAGAAACTAGCCAACCACACCGAAGGATTGCTTGATGACTTATACAGGAGTTGTTTTATCAGTAGTCTAAAGGATGCAATCCGCTCTGAGGTCAAAATTTTCTCTCCCAACACAATGATGGAAGCCCTGGGGTTGGCTAAGTTGGCAGAAGACAAGATTGCATCCCAACAACGCTCCAAACCCACTTTTGTTTCCTTTTGAAATATAGTTTCTCAACGACCTCCCATCCCGCTAGCTCCTCGACCAACTCCTATCAAGCATTTGTCTGAAACAGAGATGCAGGCACGCAGAGAAAAAGGGATTTGTTATAATTGTGATGAGAAATTCACTCGGGGGCATAGATGTGTTGAGAAAAATAACTATCTCTTGGATGTGGATTCTTCGCCTGCCTCTGAAATTGGTGAAGAAGATCCAGATACAATGGATGATCAGGCTGACATTCAGGAGCCGCCGATTGACCCTTTGTCTCAGGACGACCACCCAGATATATCTCTCCATGCTTTAGCCGGAATCACCACCCCCCAAACAATGCGGATCAGGGATAATTCAAGAAGCTTGCTCTTACAATACTCATTGATTATGGTAGCACTAATAACTTCATTGACCCTCGGATCGCTAAACAGGCTCATTGTTTTGTCCATCATTGCTCCAAATTTGAAATCATGGTTTCCAATGGGGGCACCTTACCTTGCAAAGGGAAGTGTCACAATGTGCGTATCTCTATGGGAGATTATAACCTACTCTCTGACATGTTTGCCTTGACCTTAGGTGGTTGTGATATAGTTTTGGGAACTCAATGGCTACGCACACTTGGCCACATCTTATGGGATTTTGCTAAACTTTGGATGAATTTTTCACCCAATGGACAAAAACACACATTGATAGGATTACAACTAGGGTCTCTCAGCATCATCAGTTTACATCGCATGGAAAAACTCCTTAAGAAGAATTCACATGGTGTCATCACTCATATCCATTCCATTCAGATGCAACCATCAGCGGTCTCCACTACTCCTTTGGATCTACAACAAATTCTGGATCGATATAAAGGTGTCTTTGTTGAACCAGTAGGATTTCCACCTTCAAGGCTAGAGGACCATTGTATTCAGCTCCTTCCTATAAGCGTTCCTCCCAACATCAAGCCCTATCGCTACCCATTTCACCAAAAAATAGAGATTGAAATGCTCGATCGAGACTTACTGAAGCAAGGTATTTTTCACCCAACCACTAGTTCATTTTCTTCACCAGTTCTTCTTGTCCGCAAAAAATATGGGTCATGGCGTCTCTGCATTGACTTTCAAGCACTTAATCACCTCACTATCAAGGATAATTTTCAAATTCTTGTTGTTGATGAGCTTCATGGTGCTCAAATTTTCTCCAAGTTGGATCTTCGTTCTGGGTATCATCAAATTCGGGTTCATGAGGATGATATCCCTAAAACAGCTTTATGCACACATGATGGCCACTATGAGTTTTTGGTCATGCCCTTTGTCCTCACTAATGCTCCTTCCACATTCCATGCCTTGATGAATAAAATATTTCGGCCCTACTTGCGGAAATTCATTCTGGTCTTCTTTGATGATATCCTCATCTACAGTAAAAAATGGGATGAACATCTCCAGCATCTGGATCTTGTAATGCAACTTTTCTTTGACCATCATCTCCATGCCAAACATTCTAAATGTGTTTTTGGACACAATAGGTAGAGTATCGTGGGTACATTATTTCAACACAAGGGGTTCGTGTGGATCCTACCAAAATTGTTGCAATGAACAATTGACCGAATCCTCAGACACTTAAGAGCCTTCGTGGTTTTTTGGGGTTGACTGGATACTAACGCAAGTTTGTCATGGATTATGGGAAGATTGCAGCTCCATTAACTGCTATATTGAAAAAGGATGCTTTTACATGGACACCCGCTACTGAGTGTGCATTTGACAAACTGAAACAAGCTATGTGTACTACACTTGTTCTGGCTATGCCCGATTTTTCCAAGCCCTTCACTATTGAGAGTGATTCTTGCGGCAATGAACTAGGTGTCATTCTCCTTCAAGATGAACAGCCCATTGAGTTCACTAGCAAATCCCTTTCATGTAAGAATTTAGCTGCCTCTACATATGAGAAGGAAATGATGGCAATTTTGCATGCAGTACAAAAGTGGCAACCATACCTATTAGGGAATCATTTCTGCATCAATACTGATCACCAGAGTCTGAAATATTGTCTGAAACAACATGTATCCTCCCCAACAAAACAAAAATGGGTTAGCAAACTCATGGGTTATGACTATGAGATAACTTACAGAAAGGGTAAGTACAATATTGTGGTTGATGCTCTTTCTCGCACATTTGACAACCAAGGTTCTCTTTCAGCTATTTCTATGCCTGTTCCAAATTGGTTGCAATCTGTTCAACAGGGCTATGTCAATGACTCTTCATTATCTCAAATCATCCAACGCCTGGCCATCAACCCTTCTGTTGTTCCACATTACTCTTGGGATGGTGCTTCCCTATGATACAAGGGTCATCTGGTGCTTCCCCAGAGCACAGATCTTCACCAGGCTATCTTCTATGAACTCCATGCTTCTCCATTGCCATGGCACTCTGGGTTCCTCAAAGCATATGAGTGGGCACTGCGTAACTTCTTTTGGCAGGGAATGAAAAGGACAATTCAATAGATGGTGGCTGAATGTGATACCTACCAACACAATAAGGGTGAAACAACACTCCTTTCGGGATTGCTCGAACCCTTTCCCATACCTACATGGATTTCGACAGATATTTCTATGGATTTCATTGAAGGGCTCCCTAAATCTGGAGGGAAGACAGTGATTTTGGTTGTGGTTGATCCCCTCTCCAAATATAGTCATTTTTGTGCTCTCACCCATCCCTATACAGCCTCTTCAGTTGCTCAAACTTTCCTAGACCAGATCTTTCGTCTTCATGGAATCCCTTCTTCTATTGTCTCGGATCGTGATGCGACTTTCACCAGTCATTTTTGGACAGAACTATTTCGCCACATTGGCACCAAACTGAAGATGAGTTCAGGGTATCACCCAAAAATAGATGGTCAAACTGAAATTATCAATAAATGCTTGGAAACTTATCTTCGTTGCTTCACCTCTGAAGAAGAACATCAGTGGGAAAAGTGGATCTCGCTCGCTGAATGCTGGTACAATACCTCTTACCACACTACCTCTAAAATGACTCCATATGAAGCAGTATATGGTCAAGCACCGCCAGTTCTTCTTCCATACACCCCCAGCAGCTCACCAGTTCAAGCAGTTGACACGTTCCTTTGAAACCGCGATTAGATTCTTCGTATTTTGCAAAACAATATTCACATGGAAAGAAATCCCATGAAGCAACAAGCCGATCACCACCGTTCTGAGCGCACTTTTCAAGCAGGTGATATGGTTTTTCTTCGTCTCTAGCCTTACAAGCAATCCTACCTGAAACTCAAAGGGCGTCATAAGCTCGCTCCAAAGTTCTATGGGCCATATCAGATTCTTCAGAAGATTGGGTCCGTTGCTTATAAATTGGAACTTCCTCCTTCTTCCCGCATTCATCTAGTATTTCATGTCTCTTGTCTGAAGAAAGTTCTTGGCACCAACATCAGTGGACAAACTATTTTACCAGAACTGGATAATGAAGGATCCATCCTTTTGGAGCCAGAGGCCATCCTCAATCAACACACTGATCAGCTTCGCTCTCACTCTATCACATAGGTCTTAATTCAGCAGCACTGAATGCAACCAGAGGATGCTACATGGGAACCACTCCTTCATATTCAACAACAATTTCCACATCTAACTCTTTGAGGACAAAGCTTTTTCTAAGGGGGAGGGGATGTTAGGAGCCCATGTCAACCCTTCTCTTTATTTTGTTAGTATATTGTTGTTGGACGCATATGCTTTGTGAGTCGTCCCATAGTATTTGTTGATCCATAGTTTGTATTATTGTTGTTGGACGCATATGCTTTGTAAGTCGTCATGTAGTATTTGTTGATCCATAGTTTGTACTGGCCCATGGTTTTGACCCATAGTATTGGTGCCTAGACTTAGTATATAAGTTGCGTTTAGGCCAATGAAGGCACCGTGAAGTTATTTTGTATTGAGCTTTCTCAAAGTAGGTTGCCCCCTCGAAGTGGCCCGCGATCAATAAAAATATTTTGTGATATGATATATCGTGTATTTCATCCATTAATTGTTGCAGGTTCTTCTCATGTACCTACATCATAACTACCCCGTATGGGCACCCATAAATGTTAGACGTAAATATTTAGGTGACATGTTAATGAAAGGAAAGAAATGGAGGCAAGTGGGTTCGATGGGAAAACTTGCAAATATTCGTTGGAATGACTTTACGGAGACATCGTAGGGATATGTGTCATATTTGGTTGGTTGTATAGTCAAGTTAAAAATTAATTAAAGATATATATATATTTCCTAAATAAATAAATAAAGTATTTTCTTTATGAAACTCTATCATTTTTAATGTACTTGACATTCACCATATATCCTTCCAACTTCATATGTCCTTACAGTCTATTCCAAGCCGTATTAGCAGCGCTTGAAACTAAGGCATTTTTAACCTATTGGAGTTTGCTACATGTGCTTATTACTTAGAAAAATACCCTATCAGACTTTGATATGACCCACCATACAATAGCTACCTAAGTCGTGGCCAGATCTCGATGTTGAGAATCAATCCATCGATGCTAAAACTGCACGCTAAAACCTACCAAGTTCAGTCGGCTACATGCCATACAAGCCCGAGGCTAATCCGACTTGCACACTCTGATGGCAAGATGAGATCGGGGTATTTTTTAAGGATTCTAATATTATAGTTAAGTATAGTATCATAGGCAATTGTTTTGGATTGAAAAAAACATGTATATAGATAGGTAGGAGAATATTAAATATCAAACATACAATTTACTACTAAAATGTGTATATTTTGGCGAATATTATGATTAAAAAACATATTTTATGTAAATATAGGCAATATTAGAGGCTAAAAATGACAAAATAGCGAATTTATTTTTGGAAAAAAAGTCCAAAAAATAGCCAATTGGCGAAATTTCGCCCCTAAATATTACCTTGGATGAGATATCTGTCGATCAACACCTGCAGAATAAACACATGCCATGAACCTACCAGCAAAATTATACTGTACCGAGGGATCAATCTACCAGCTCAAACTGAGCCACATGCTTTGATCAATGATGATATCCAAGCGAGCTAGCTACCCCTACCGCAAAGGGTTATGGGGCAACAACTCGATCTTATATTGGTTATGAATTGAGCGCAACAACTGGTTCTTCAAGTGGATCGCAAGCACCATCAATTGCTTCTGCCACCCTTGCTTATGCAAATTAGTGTCAATTAAAACAACGATAATGATATGTTGTTAGTAGTAATCGTTGCAGCACATTAAGTTACAGAAATGGTATTGTTATGCATTATTATTATCTATGTATAAACAAATGCATATATATATATAGAAATATATCTTCCATCTTTTATCATGGTAATTTAATTGTGCCAAGAGGCGCTCTACAGCTCAGTATGGGAGAGATCTTGTAACGTGATGTAACATTAGTAACATGTCGGTCAAAAATAATAGTGATAGTGAATATTATGGGAGAGATCTTGTAACGTGATGTAACATTAGTAACATTTGTAACATTATAGTAAAAAGAAGTAAAATAATAGTGATAGTGAATATTATGGGAGAGATCTTGTAACATGATGTAACATTAGTAACGTTTGTAACATTAAAGTAAAAAGAAGTAAAGTAAAGTAAAGTAAAGTAAAGTAAAAAGAACTAAAGTAAAGTAAAGTAAGTATGGGGGAGATGTTGTGACATTTGTGATGTAATGTTTGTTACTAATAAAATAAAATATTATGAATAGTAATTAAAAAGTAGATGTTCTTTTATCAAATAAAAACTTAAAACTTAAACCCAAATCTATCAATCAAGAGAGATCATAGATCTATACTAGTTAGTAACTTTACCAATTCACAATCAAATATATGTATATATAAAATTATAATTAAATAAATCAGTTTATGGTCATGTTGTTAATAAAATATGATATATAAAAGCATAATGAACCTCTGAGTATAGTCTTTTAATTTCTTATAAAGTACTTATACGTATTAGAAGACAAACCTATGGTGATAAGAAATTCCATTTGATATTCTCCTGTGAGTATAATATTTAAAATTAAGTGGAAACATTAAAAGAATATATATATATATATATATATATATATATATATATATATTCTTTTAATAAGAAAGGTTCCATAACTCTTGTAAAAGGAGTGTGAGACTTTAGGTTAAAGGAACTATTCAATTGAATAGTTATTTATTTATTATTTTTAAAATCATAAAAAAATGTGTATAAAAAAAAAGGGGGAGCTCGTATGGTTGTGAATTTTGTGATTTAAAAATTTACATTTATAAATTGATGGAAAATTGGATTTTATTTATTTATTTTATAGTTAAAATACATAATGAAATGTTAAGGATGGACAAATAATTGTAAAGATGAAAAGAAGATAATGACCATAATCAATAATATTCATCTCCACTGATATACAAGTCAAAATGAAAGGTGTGAACACTAAGTAAATATGTATTAATCTTGAGGTCTAACCTAGCATATTTTAGGATGTCAAAGGATTTGCCTTAGATTTCTAATAAATCTAGGAATTTCATATATAAATGCATGATCACACATTGCCCAACTTATGACTCATGGAAATTTCATTGAATAAATGAATAGGATATCTTCATTAAAATAATTATAATAGTTCATAGTAAAGTCATAAGTACGAAGTTGGTAGTCATTCTCGGAATAGTTGCAAGCAATTAAGGGTGTTGGGGCATTGGATAATTGATTAAGTCATTATATGAGTGAATAATTAGCATCATATAGAGGGCCAACACTTGCGAGAAAATCAATGACAAATTATGGATAAGTCAAAAGATTAACAAGAATAAATACATATTTAGAAGAACAACTATAGTATTCACCAAGGATAAGTGATCACCATTAATGAAATTTAATTTTCTAAATGTAGCCATCAATAAGGAGAATATTCATCCAATAGATGAACTTCCTTCATTTGTAAGTGGAAAAAGGTTGAGAGAAATAAATAAGTGTTGGAAAAAAGCTAGAGGCCATAAGTAGTCAATATCGGATATGGGTCAATATAATAACTAGAAAATAAATCATTTAAGGAGAAGTATGTGTATCCTCACAAACCATTGGATAAATAAGTAGGATGAGTATGTGAATTGCATGTCTAGTCATACGCATCGTGGTGAGCATATATATCTGATTAATTGCGTTAAGTAAAGAAGCGCCCTTCACATTGTGAAAATAGACTAAGGTATTGTTGATGATGTAGAAGCCTTGTCATATAACGTATAGCTATATGATGTACCTATGTATATATGTAGGTTGAGATTCATGATGTTCATGAGTTGATCACACTATTAGACAATTTAGTTAAAACTGTAAGGTTGGAAATGATCTATGTGTTAAAATTTAAATCGTAAGTATTTGGTGGATAACATGATACTCGCGTGTATGAGATATCCTTTTGCAAATGTTAATTGATAAAGTGTACTTGGTAGATATACATAGAACTACTAAGTTATTATGTGGTATTTCATTTAAAATACCATCGAAATTTGGATATAAATAAAATTACTAATGAGGAAGTAAATGGTGTTTGTTAGAAAATATCCAATGAAGCTAAGAATCAATAAACGAGTCATAACAATACACCTTGAACCTAAGGAAATTATATATGGGATACAAATTCTTCTATGAACTGTGATATAAAAAACAACAACAGATTATGATTATATGTTAACTAACTAGGAATAAATGAATTGATAAACCTTGATGAAGTTAGATCAATTGTGTGTATAACATGTAAAGCATAACTTGAGAACACATCCTATGTGATGGAAGAGGTAAAATTATATAATATTGACATGTTGATAATGTGAAGGTCTCATGGGACTAGCATGGCTAAGGTATTTTAATCAGAAAGAATACATATATTGTATCGAGATTTTCCTTAAAATTGTGAATGACCGTAACTTCGGGATGAAGTTTCTTGAAGGGTGGGTGTATGTAATGCCCCATATTTGCACACATAGTAATAAAACTCCAATGTGAATTAGCTTAACATTTTCATTTGTTTATTATATGTTATACTCATCTAAGAGGATTAAGACTGTTCTTATGTGAACATATGGACTCCCTATGTGTGGATGGTAAATGGAATATATTTTTTTAATTTATTAATGACAATGAATATGTTATTTCATTTGAACATGCAAATTTGAATATAGAATATCCATATGTGGAATGCTAATTTAGTTGTTTGCAAAAAGAACTTACATGATTATATATAAATGTCATTTTAGAGATATGGATTAACACTTGAAAGAGTTGGGTATGTGTATACATGATTTTCATGTTAATGATGAACTATTCCACATGTTGATTGGCTACAAGATCGGAAGATTACTATAGTTCCAAGGGGCATGAGATGTCTTGGACATAAGGAGGATAATGATGTTATATCAAATTTTCATGCTATTTAATTGTGAATTCCAATATTTGTATGACTTGTGGGTGAGTGTGAGTTTTGACAGGAATTGTGACTTTCCCAAAGTGGTTGTTCAATGATGAGGCCCCTTGGATCAGTGATGGAAAAAAATGGTTGATGTAGGGAATTGACCCTAGTACTATCAGGGGGGTGGAGGCATTTCCCACCGTTGAACCTACAAAACCCAGAGTCATGGGAGGGTTGTGCTGAGCACGCTCCCGTGGATGTGGGATGACGACTAGTGGGTGCCTACTGGGGAAGCGTGTTCGATGTGTCCGATCGACACTTCCACTTGCGGGTTCTATACGTCGTCTTACACATAGTCGAGATTCCATGGTATATTCCAGCAGAGGATGGGATGGTGAAGTCAGGAGCTGGAAGTAGTGGTGATTAGGTGGTTGGATTAGTAATGGGATGGATGGGACCAATGATGGATTGGATGGTGTTCTTGATTTTTATTAACCATCGTGATTATATGCTTGATTTCATCATTATTTTTATCCAATTCTGTCGTATTGATTCTTTATGAATGATTATGAATGATGAATGATGCATTGTTTAATTGTTCTTCTATATGTTGTTTATGAGCATGCAATAATGATCTATTAGGAGCATTAAATCTGATTATTAGTACCCACGCTTAAGATGTGTGCATTGGCCATGCATACACCAATTCGTGAGTACATTACTATGATTGGTCAATCGATGAAGAAATTAATATGGTTATATTAGATAATAGTAGCTTGGTTGATGAATTGTTGAAAGTATTACTTGTGTGTTGAAAGTATGAGTTTGTTGACTTGTCAAATATGTTTTAGATTTATATAAATCGATTGTATTATTGAATGACATATATAATTATATACATATAATGTAAAATATGTCATAGTATAATATAGTATATGAAAATATATTATTTTACTTATGAATGAAAGGATAATATATTTAAATGGATAGATATGATTTGCACAAATTTTAGAAAAGAGTTGTCATAGTTGCATTAATATGGAAGCATGAAAAGTGAGACTTTACAACCATGTTTATTAATATTTTAATTATTTAAATCAAATTGTTATTTTTGGAGAAAATGAATTTATTGATTGATGATTATTATTTTATTGGAATTGATTGATGGATGAGGAAGATGATGAGGAGTTTTGATATAAATAGGAGATTTGAGAGTGGAAGGAGGGAGGTTCTTTTCTCTTGAAGGATATTTGGGGAGATTTTTTCTAGAAAGGAGAATTTTGGATATTTTGGGGCATGAGGAGTTTGGAAGAGTTTGAGTACTCTTGGAATATTTTTTACATAGCCTACTAGTGCATCACTATTCTGTTCTATGGGGGTCTCAGGCATGGAGGGATAGGAGGCCAATTGGATGGGACCGTTCAATGGATTCCTGGGGCTAGGGAGCTTGCTAGGCCCCTAGTTGGCTGGGAGGTAAAACCGTGGTTCTGCTTTGGGAAATGAAGATAGAAGAAACTCGAGATGAAGATGGACTCGCTTGCTCATTTTGGACTCCCTCACTATTCTTATAACAAGGTATTTTTCTTGTGATTTTAAATTTTTTATTTGTTGTTGTAAAATTCTTATATGTTGCTATGGTTACATGATGCTTATAGGTTGTTCAGTCACACAGTTAAGAAATACACCATTTGAGGTTGTATTAATACTCTTATGCATTTCTAGAATGAAAAGAAAATAGATGCTTATTTAGATTAAAATTCTTAATGCCCTTGAGAGGCATTACAATATTTGGCTAGATTTAAAATAACATGATCTTTACCCGAGCATGCCTCCAAACATTGACAATAGTGAAGAGGATCCAAATATTTCATTTCAGATTCCTGGCATAATTCATTCCTCAACAATAAATTAATTCATCATCATTTACTCTCAAAATGATATCAACTACCTAGAAAACAATAATCACAATGTTATCACCATCACACATAAAGTATACGTTAGCATCAGTAGTTGGTTTCTTTACACATTTAACATGTTACCACTCATCAATCTGAGTATACCATGCACAAGGATTCCGCTTAAGATCATACAAGGCCTTCTTCAACCTACACACAAGATTCTCTTTACTTGCAGCTCCGTAGCCCTTTTATTGTTGTATGTAGACTTCTTCCTATAAAATTCCATTTAGGAAGGCTATCTTCACATCCATCTGGTGAAGATTCCAACTATAAAAAGAATCCAAGGAAAATACAACCTAATGGTAGTATATTGATCAATAGGAGAAAAAGTATCATCATAGTCAATGTCTAGTTTTTTACTAAAATATTTTTCCACAAACCTTTCCTTATGTTTCTCAATGGATCCATCATTATCATGCTAATAAGCTTCAATACCATCTAATGCTAATAAATATCTTTCCTCTAGGGAGTGGAACTAAATCCCACACATCATTTTCATGATGCTTTAATTCATCCTTCATGGATTCAACCAATTGTCTAAAACATGAAGCCTCATCAAATGTACTAGGCTTAGAATCAACTAGGCTACTCATAAAAGTAGCAAAAATTAGCTTCATACATTTTATTTGGGATTTTGATATGTGTATATATTCTAGGAGGACGCAATTTTGGCCTATAATTATATTTCAAGATTGAGCCTTTTACCAGTCTCTTTATCCATATTGGTTTCTCACTTGTTGCTTCATGATGCTCCTAGTGGTTTATGCCGCTACCCCCATATGATTCTTCCTATTGTACATCACCATTCATGATATCATCATTGTCTTTTTCAATAATCTCATCATTAACATTTGTCACATCCGGATGCACTTCCACATCAAGCGTGTAGATGCCATTTTGAAACTAGATTCATCAAAAATAGCATATCTACATAATATGGTTTTACTTTCACCGGGAACAAATATTTTATATGCTTTGTACTTATCATTGTATCCAACAAACATGCCTCTTTTGTTGGTACCTTAAATTAGTGTTCTCTTATCAAAAGGTATGTAGAAATATGAAGGTGAACCAAACACTCTAAAATGATCGACATAAGGTTTTACTCTTGGAAAATACTCCTTAGGGTAATAGCCCGATAACTTATGAAGACACATGTTCAATATGTGAACAACAGCATGACACGCTTCTTCCCAAAGGAATGGGGCATACCAAATTTCTTCAACATGCATCACGCATTTTTAACAATGCTGCTAGTTGTCCTCTCTACAAGCCTATTTGTTAAGGAGTATAATGAACACAATACTCCCTCTTGATCCCTGATTGTTTGCAAAAGGAACTAAATTCATTAGACTTGTACTCTCCACTATTATCATTTCTTAGTATTTTGATTCTATGTCTTGTTTGATTTTCTACAAAGGATTTAAATGCACAAAACCTATCAAACACTTTACTCTTGTCCTTCATGAAATAAATCCAACATTTTCTACTAAGTATCATCATCTATAAAAGTAACAAAGTACAAGTAGATAGTGATAGAAGGAGTACTCATTGGTACACATACATCAGAGTGAATAATGTAAAGAGGATTCCTCACAATTTTTTCATCATTGGTGACGAAAGGATCCCTATGATGATTTCCCATGGCACATGCATCACATACTCTTACTTCGCTTACATTAAACTAGGGAATACATCATACTATTTTTTGGACCTTCCTTAGGTTGTATAGATTCAGATGGCCAAATATTCTATATCATAATTCTGTAAGTGATATATCATCATGCACCAATTCTATATGATCAAAAACACTTGCAATCAATCTATACAAGCCACCCTCTCTAATGCCTTTGCATGTCTCCCTTGATCGTCCATATTTACAATATAGGATTATACAACTACCTTTGGTTAAATCGACCTTCATGTTCTAGTCAATAACAACACTCATGGAAAACCAATTCTTTGTTAGGCCATGAAAATAAATTTTTTTTTTATGAGAGTTATACCTCCACTTGACATTCAAATAAAAACAATTACTAATCCTTTCACCTCATGAGATTGACCATCATCCAAAAAATCTTGATTCTCCAACACTGCTCTCCCTAAATTTTATGAATAGCCTTTTATTAGGAGACATAGTCCTTCTTGCACCAAATTCAATATACTAGACATCTTTGTGAGAAGCATTAGAATAAAGAGCATATAATAATGGTAAATTTTCTAATTGATTAGACAATTAATCAAATCCATTAGAGAGTATGTTGAAAATTTGAGCTTCAATTTTCACATCATAGTCTCTTACTTATGTACTTACCATACCTATTTGTGACCTTCATGACCTACATGCATTTTTCACTGTTCAGCTACTTCAACAGATGATTTGAGTCACACTACAATATGACTCATTTGGCGCCTCCTATTTTCTCATTTCACACAAGTGCCTACGCCATCATGTTCATTTTTTCCATTCCCCATTTAAAAAAAATATCTAGGTATGTTGAATTCCTATATCCTTACGAAGCTAACTCAATCAATAAAAAGAGCATGACAATTTGAATTGCCATGCACACCCATTAGACCAAATCAAGTGTTATGTAAATGCAATTTTTTTCTTTCTTAATGATTCATAGATCAAACCAAATCAATTTTGAATAAACAAAGTGTCATTCTCACGATCATCACTGACATAAAATTGGTGCTCCTTAATAACATCACATGATTCTACAATACTTTCACTACCATCAAGATTTACTTGTTCATGTCTATACAAAACATGTATGAATATAGACACCTGATAAAATGATAGTATGATAGTACTCATTGTGTATATCTTTCTAGGGAGAAAATGTGTAATTCTTAGCACAATCTACCACTAATAAAATTGTGCTGACCTCAAATACCTCATAAGACTATCTGAAATGGGAAGCTCACAACCTCAACTTGTGAGAGTGTTTGATATATCTCTAAATATAGTTTTCAATCTTTCCCATGAATTCTAAAACAAGGATATCATCCTCATGTAAGTTATTTATTTTAGAGTCTGCACTCGAAGAAGATCACAAGTTCATAATAACATAATAAAATTGCCTCCATGTCACCATGATATTTGACAATCTAGTGTGTGCAAGATCAATAAAAAAATTCCTATGGAACAATGTCAAATTACCACATATGGGGAATCTTCTTCCACTTACACATCTTGTACCAGAAAACACATCTGTAGGATTTCTTGTACATAATATCATTGGAATAAAATCATGCATTGTGGTAGGAGAAGGATCACCTTTCCAGTTCCTTCTATAGAAATATATGAATGTGCCATAATAGTGTTGAAATTCAATGTCATGTCAAAAACAACATGTTTCATGGATTGCGTTGGGCCTAATATAATAGGCTTTCAATTTATCAAACATGCTTAAGGAAATATTTACACCATGATTTCTTTCTCGAAATTTCTCAAACTGTTTAGCTTGCATCATCTCAAGAATGTGCTTACAATGCTCATCATACATGCCTCTAGATAAGTGTCCTCACAAAAAATGCTTCTAATCTAGTATAGTATGAGCATGGGTTTCACAAATCTATAGCAGTTCCTCTCTAAAGCCTTATGAAAGTCTAACAGTATAGTTTCTTGTAATAAGATCCCATAAATAAGCTTCATTGTTTTCATCTATAGAGGCCCTAAATTTAGTATGCCTTCACAATATTTTTCTTGAAACATGAAAGCAATTTTGACATCTTTATCACAATTTGACTTCTTCAAGTCCATGGTGCAATAACAACAGTTGTAATTTCCTTGTGAGAAAATTGGATATCGAGTTTTATTGATTTTCCAAATGAAGAGTGCCACATACCCGATGACCTCAAAATGCCTTTGGGGCCATGAGATACTCAAACTACTGACCAAATTCACCTCTAATACTCAATTTCGTTTTTCCATCAATTAAGTTATCAAATTTACAATGGAATTAAATATACATATGTTTACCCAAATTAACTATAAACATATGAAAAATATACAGGCAATTTTTCTACATGGATGCATTCATACAATGCCAAGAATTCCATGCATTCACATAATCAGATAATAGTGAATTAAACATTATGTATAACATAATTTAAATACATGGGAATTTATACATAGATAGAAATTTATCTTAAATCCTCCAACTGACTGTAGACTGAAAATGTTCCTCCCATCCGTAGGCACTCTATTATACCACTTCTCTCTATAGCAGAGGCCACTACCGAGTTGGGGCTATAAATCCACAAGATGGTGTTAGACTCCATCTCTACAACTATCTCAATCCGCTAGCACTCCTCCCCCATTAGCTTGCACACTCCAAAGATTGGGGTTCCCTTCTCTAAGTTAACAGTACCTTGGGATATTTCCCCCAAATTCCCTTTCAAGGCTCCAACATAGGCTATCCAGGGAATCTCCATGTCAGGACTCCAAGGAACTCAGCTATAATTTTCGTTGTGTTCTCAGGTACGGATCTAGGCTATGGTATGGGTGATGGCTCTAGGATATGGTACGAGTGATGGTTTTAGTGATGTGAGAATGATGATTTCTGAATGATAGCTCCCATGAGTCAACTAACTCCCTAAAATTTGTATGGATGTTGAGAACTTTCCAAGTGCCATGCATGGAAAGTTCACTTATCCCCCTTCTAACCCAAGCTTAGGATAATTAACTCAAGGTTATGGCTAAAGTGCTTTAATAAAGAGGGTTTTATAAAACTTAGGATACAAAGGAATAATGATGCAAGGGCATCGGGACCCCAGGTGACTAGTTGAAGAAAGGATGATTGAAGTCACCTAGAGGTTATTCGACGACCTTCGGGAAAACACAGAACAAGTTAGTCGACAGAAGGGAGTTGTGGAAATATCGACCAATGGAAGTTGAAGACAGAGACCCGTTGTAATATTGGTCGATAGGAGGGATAGGTTGTATATTAACGGAGGTCGACCTGTTGGGCCATGTAAATTTTTGAGGTGAATTTTTGTGAATTTTTTTATCTGAATCGGGCAAGGGAAGAGTGGTTTGATGAGGAGAAGTCAACTCCAACGAAGCGACCGAGAATCTAGGAAACTAGGTATTTTGACGATGTCAAGGGAGGGGTTAAGTAATTTAGTTAGAAATTATTTTCCACTTACATCTATGAGTGGAGTATTTAGTTAGTGGAGTAGTGGGAGCGGGGAAGGATGTGTGCACGCTATAAATATGTAAAGGGTTGGGATTTTTGGGGCTGTTAGAAAATTAGAAAACTAGTCGATGTCCTATTTTGAGAGATTTGTTTTGATGTCAAAGAAGAGTCACATGATCTACAAGCTGTGTGTGCATGTCTATTGTAAGAAGAAGAGAAATTTGTAAGTCATTAGAGACATGAAGTGCTTATTTTTTACTATGACTCATGAATAAAGAAATCACTTCCGTGGTTTTCTCCCATTTGGGTTTCGACGTTATATATGGTGTCTAATGTGTATGATCTATGATGATGTGTTATTTTTATTACATGTTGCATGTTTCTAAATGATCAATGAACTATGTGTGTGAATTGAATCTGAATGAATATCTATCATAGTTAGCTAAATGTTAGATGCAAGTAAATATGTGAAGTGTTAAGTAGAGCCATCTGTCGATGTTAAGAATGTTGGGTTTGTGCCATACCCATTCACTACTGCAGAAGCTTGGTTCCTGCAGCTCCTATAGATACTTCAACTGAGACTTCATCTGCTTCGCAGGTGTTTCCAAAAGGGTTTAAAACCATTTCGGGCTGATATCTTGGGGATCTGTTGGTGTTTAGCTGTGTGAACCTTGGTTGAAGTAGAAGTGCGCCAATAAATGGTTTTGTTGCCAGGACAGGGACTTGTGTTGAGGGGGTATGTGGCATATGTGGCATCATACTAATCCCAATATCAAGGATTGGGTAGATCAGAAGCTGAGAGAGTTTGCTAAAGAACATAACAAGCATCCGTGACGGGATGATGAAACATGGTTAGGTGAGTTACAGGGGTTGGGTTAATTACTTCTACAGGTTTTTATTTCTCCAAATCAATAATCTCTCTTGTGGAAGTATACAAAGGAGGATTAACTAACAAGGTGGCAAACTTCTTAGTCTTAATAGCAAGGTCAGAAAGTATTTTAGACACAGAAAAAGGATCATAAACCAATTGAATATGGGTAGTTGACTTACTCTGTAGAGCATGTGTCTTATGTATGAGAAGATTTAAGTTTTGAATGGGGGTTGTGAAAAGAACTTGCTCCATAGGCTATTTTCACTACCTTTTTTTTGTCTCTAACTGTGTATTGCGCTTAGGAGTATCTGAACTTAGGACTATATATTTATTGGAAACTTCCAAGGATTCTCTAGTAGCATATTGTTGTTGCTGGAAGAACTTATTTCTCTCTTCCAATACCCTGATATTTTGTTGTTGTTGTGCTTCATGTACTAGAAGCCTTTGGCATGCATCAGGAATTCTGCTGAACACTTCTTCAAAATAATGATCATTCTGATATATGAAGTCATTAGGATGGACCTCATGAATATATTAATTATTGAGATGGGCCTGAACAAAATGATCTTCTATGAGACCCTTTGGGTCATGCATTCTCTTAACTACAAACCCTAGCTTAATTCACTCCATTTCTTTGACCATAGTGATGCCCTGGGTTTCATTTGGGATAACCAAGTGTCCAATGTAAAGTGGAAACTTAGGCCATGCTCTCCTCTTGGAGGAATGGCACTGGCCATGAACTCCATACACAGTTTGGAACGCTACCTCGCTGAGTACCATTATGTCAAGGGCAAATATGGGGAGGAGGTGGACTGATTTTCTTCCCCAAATTCTAATATAAGTGAATAATTCTACCACATACAAATCTCCCATAGTAGATACTATGGAAATTGCATCTTTGGAAATCTTAGGAGCGACATTTTTGAAAATGGTGTAATAGGCCGCATAAATTAACTTGTTGCAGATTTCATAGACATGTGGTGCATAATTGTCCTCCCAAAGGATTGAGTTGTAGATGTGGATCGGGGGTTTCTCCCTGGTCCAATGCTAGTCTAGTGCAGGATAGTATAACGATGCGCACATGATATCCATCATGTAGGCTGACATAAAAAACTGGGGCTTCTTGGCTGCTGGGGTTTTCTGGATGGCTGCAATTGCATCTCTAAAGGTCACAAAAAATATTTATGCCCAATTGAAGACCTTACCAGTATTCATGATGTAATGTGCCAATGGTTCCCATTCAAGCTTGAAATATTGGCAGGTTTCATCTCCATAGAACCTGCAAAGCATCGCTTCTAGTAGCTTATAGGGTTCCCTCAGCAAAGTGATCGGATATTGTTTGTTGGGTCACGGGACGAATGTGTCCGGATCGGCTATCCATGTCTTCAAAAGGACATCTGGCTCATATTTTTTCTTGAATGCTTTGACGAACTCTTGTGTGAGCAGCTGTTCTGGGGCCTTCAGGTTGTATATTCGGGCGAAGGTATCTGTCTTGGAAGAAGGATACACGATCTGCTCAACATCCCTGAAGGTACTAGTTGGGATATCCATGTAGTCTATCATCCACTTCACGACGGTGGTCTGCGCTACAATTGAGTGTAGTTGCGTGTTACTGATGTTCTGGTAGAGGGGGGAATCGTCCTTGTACTATGAGAAAGCATCTCCATCAAATATGTTGTAAATCCTATCCCAGTCCAGACACAATGTGTCTGAAACTCTTGCATCCGTATCTCAGTAGAACTCGAAGTTGGGGTCTTTGAACTTTAGTTATGGAATGGAGGCTTTGGTTCTGCTTCTCTTTTCCATTGCGGAACGAATGAACCTGCACAATCCGGAAAATAAAATAAGCAATTCAAAATGCATGAAAATCAATCCACTTAATAGTAACTAATCATACATGCAGTTGAAGATAAAGACTGAACTAAAAAAGGGAAACTCAAGCATAGAGCACTGGGTTGCAGAGGTGCTTGAGCATGGAATTACAGTGTTGTAATGGCGAACGATTCAAATTTTCATTAAGTAAGGATTAAGACGAACAATCATTTATTGCACATTAATTGAGGTAGATGACCAATAATTTGACAGTTAACAATTCACTAATTCAATTGGCCGGCACATAATTCAAAAAATTTGGCGCGTGCAATGAGATCATGGTTCGAATGGTGGATTATGATTGCAACTTCAAGGGGTCCCACAAAAGTAAGGAGTCAAGAGTTGGGAAGAAATTGCAAATTTTTGTTTAAAAGTTGTCGACTATTGAATTCAACGACCAGGGTTGCATAAATAGTTGGGGGTCGGGATGAATAACTGTGTGTAAGTTAAAAAAGGTCTCAACTCCCGACTTCCGCACTAGGGAGAGTCGGGAGTCAAGAGTCAAGAATGTAAACTCACCTAATGACAAATGTGTTCCTACCTCCGACTCTAGCTGAATTTGGAGAGATAAATTTGGTAGTCGGGGATATTCAACCAATCTTACACAAAAATTCCTTGACTTCCGACCTCCGACTAATCAGGAGAGATAAAAGTCAGGAGTCGGGATGAAATTTTTGACCAATCTGAGATTCTCGCCGACCTACGATTTTCACATTTTTTATAAAGTAGATTAACATTCAGATTAAATCGTTAAAACTGAGTTTGCTTAGGATTACAAGATGCAAAGTATGATTACGATGGATTTAAATAAATCTTAAACAATATTATGAAAATAAAAATAAATTGAGTAGCTTACTTGCACAATGGAATCGAAACTTGGGCTCCCATCTTACCTGGATTAGATGGGATATGTTGCAGCTACAACAAGTCCTTAGGCTATATCAAATCAAAATTCATATATCGATGGAAATATATCTTCGATATCTCAATTTTTTTTCTATAGAATTTGATTTCCCTTCATAGTTTGGGAGATATCATCAATTGAAGCTCTGCATGTTTGACATAAGAAGGCCATGTGTGCCTTGAATTTCAGCAATTATTTTCTCACTCCTCAAGCTACTACAGAAAAAGTTCCATATATTGATGGAAATATATCCTCAATATATCAAATGGGTCTTTGATGGAATTTTATTTCATTGTCTGTAGAAGAAGTTACAAATGAATTGGAAACAAGACATTAATTGCACCAAATATCATGTTTTTGAGGTTTTTTTTGTAGCCATAATAGACTATTTAGATTGGGATTCTATTCATATTTAAGGAAACTTGTGGTGGAAAAAGATATTATCATCTCCAATATTTGCGATCTTAATTAAAACCTTGCTAAGGAAGTTAACAAAATTTGAAATGATTTACCTTCTTCACAAGAGGAGCTCAAGCTTTACTTTTTTAAAAATAATCATTGTTGGAGTTTCAAAAAAGGATATGCAAGCTGAAGTTTCCAATTGGGACACCCACTATGATTAGATGGATGAAAAATTGAAAGAAAACACTACTTATAATTCTACCTCTTCCACTAATGATGAGGAGTTTGTTTTCTCTATTGCTAATCAAGATTTACTACTGACTCTGTAGATTCTATTTATGTTGCTACAAATTCTTCTTCTTACACTGTAGAGACTCATGAAAAGGAAGAAACCACAGACTTTACTATAGATCATACACTTATTGTGATTCACGAGCTTACAACATCACCTTCCATTAAGGTGCATACTCGTGGCTTTGGGTCCAAATTACTTCTAAAGATGGGCTACATTGGTGGTGGCCTTGATAATAATGGACAAGGGATATCAAATCACATTCAACCTGCAATGATACCAACCAAAGTTGAACTAGGTTTTGATGAGGCTTCATCAACATTACCAAGTTGTCTTGATTCCTCTACTAAACATATTTAGTTTATTCTAGAACTAGAGATCATCACATGATATGAATATTTTACTATTGAGTTGTAGGAGACATCTCTTTACCATTCTCATTACTCTTGAATTGATTGATTAGGATGCATTTGTAGTTCCATTCACCACTACTTGATAATTGTTATGGTGTTTGATTCTATACTTTGGAAGCACTCTTACTAGTTCGACCATCTTTGTGTAGGCTAGCACCTTAATTGTTTGAATACATTTGATTGTTTTTGTATGACATTAGCTTCAACATTTCACCTTCAGCACAATCATTGGAGTGGATTATGATCTATCATCATTAGATCATGCTTCATTGGCTTGTCATATTTTCTAGTTTTTGGAGACTATCTACCAGCCACATGGTGGAACTCACTTATATCCTCTTTTGGGGAGGGGGGGTTGCACTGGGTTTTCCATTTCCATGTTTTGAGGATTTATTTTTACATGGGTCCCTTGAATGGATTCATTTTTCGGGATCCATTTCTATCACCACATACTCACCTAACTTATGCTTAATGGGGGTGTTGGTGCATATGGTGCATGCATATAGTACACTTTCTATTCTTGGTACACTAGTTTTTTTCTTTAGTCTACTTAAGTTATATTTAGTATTTTCATGCACATACAATAGTTAAGCTCACTCGGTTGATTAATTTTCTATTAAGGGTAAATGAGGTCTAAGTTAAGCCTCACTTAGTTTATGTGTGTATTAAGCTTTTGCATGTAATTAATCCTAAGCTAAGTTGCTTATATATGAAGGCTTGTGCCTCTTTGATCATGCATTCATTCATGTACCCTCTTTGAGAAAGCTAGTTAAAGCAATAGAGCAATATCTTTTTACAAATATGATGTTAAAATTCTTGATTTGATTCCTCTCTTTCAGACTAGATCTTGGTAGAATCTCACACTTTAAACTTGAAAGATATTCTCGAATTCAAAATCTTATTAAAAATATAAAAAAAAACTAAGAAAATTTTGAAACCTTAAATGCAATGAATCTTTTCAAGAAAATTGTTTCAAACCAATGTAAGCATTTGTTTCCTATTTTAATGAGAACATGATAATAAATCAATTTCATATTTTTCTTTAACTGTGGTCAATTCCAAATGCACCAACCTACCTGAGAGATCCTGAATGAACTAAAAGGAAATATTTTGTATGTTTTAAATTTAACTTTTTGCGTATGAAGAGTGATGGCTAGCACCTATGCTATCTCTACTGAGCCTCCTAAGGAAAATAACAAGATGCTCAAGTCCAAAAAAATTTAAAATTGAAACAAGAGTTGACAAAGCTGTAATTTATTTTTTGCAAGCTACATGCATGTGCACAAGTTGCACACAAGCAACCTAAGTTCCATGCATGATCTAAAGAGAAGAAACTTGTGATCATGACTTTATGCATGCAAGTGTAGAACTACAAGGCACACATTGCATGTGATTGGTACCAAAGAAGGTTGTGCACACTTATAGAGCATTATAAAAATGGACAACAAAATCAAACTCAAATTGTATTTTTGTCCAAATAGTTTTTAGAGGAGAGCTAGTAGGAGTAAGAAGTGAAACACTAGCCTACATGGTTAGTCCTCGACATAGATGTATATATTTAACATCTTTCAATGAAATGAAAATATAAGATATAAAATCTAAATCATTGACCATGGTTAGTGATTTTTCTAACTATGGATTTAAATCTATTATTGTGGACATTACTCTTATAGACCTACATATGCTAAATGTGGGATTGTGAAAATGATGTATACATTGTTTGAAATAGTGCAGTGATATACCATTTCTTGAAATTAGAACAAGACACGAAAATATGGTTTCCTTTAATAGTTTATGATTATCATAACCTAAAGAAGGGCAACATGCCCCCTTCTCCATGCTACTTGTATTCTTCAAATTAACCATATAAACCTTGTAACCCCATTTCTCTAGATGAATCTTGGATATTATAATGAAATCATATTATTAAATACAAAGTTCAACCATACACTTTGAGTAATGAGTTAATTAAACATTATAGATAACATGGAATAAGATCAACATTGTATAATGTGTTAAGTTTAGCCTAATTTAGCTAGCAAGATCACTGAAAGAAACACAATCACAAGATAAACAAAAATTTATCCTGGGAAACCCTCATGGAGTAGAAAACCCAACAAATCTTTCCTCAATATAGATAATCAACCCAATACAAGATGTAGTCCTCAACAAGAGCTCCTTCTCCTCCTATGCAGACCTCTCTCTCACTTGTGCGCTAATCACAAGTGGATGAATGAGTGAGTTAAGTGAGGAACATACCTCCTCTACTTATACTTGTTTCCCGACTGAATTTTTACCCTAATGGGGCTGACCTATTCCAGAAGAGTCTAATAACCCCCAAAAGGTAAACTCAAGGCTGAACTCACATGGGAGATCTAATAACCCTAGTTACCACATTCTCTCGGAGGAATAAACATCTCCGGATATACAATAGGGTCACCACGGAGGAATGTACCATCTTCGGAATAATAAAATACAAATATAATATTCTTTGAAGTTACAATATTTCAACACTCCCCCTTAACGAGAAGGATATTATAACAACCTCTGCAGGAGCAAGGAGTCATCAACTACATGGTACATGATACATCTATAAATCATTGGAAGCTTTCTTTATACCTCATCATCAGTAAATCATATAGTTACTGGAACATAATCAACACTGGAACATCAATATCTTCAGTACTGAGTCTTCATATTCTGGAATGCTTGATCAGCTACAGCATCATCATCATCTCGATCATCTCAGTCATCATCATCTGGATCATCTCGATCTACAACATCTGGATCATCTCGATCTACAGCATCTGGATCATCTCGATCTACAGCATCTGGATCATCTCGATCTACAGGTTCTGGATCATCTTGATCATCACGATCAACAGTATCGTCATCTAGATCATCCTGAACAGCAACATCGTCATATAGATCATCACAATCAGCATCATCATCATCTAGATCATCACGGTCAGCAGCATTGTCATCTAGATCATCACGATCAATAACATCATCATCTAGATCATCACAATCAGCAGCATCGTCATCTAGATCATCATGATCAAAATCATCATCATCTAGATCATCACGATCAGCAACATCGTCATCTATATCATCACGATCAACAACATCGTCATCTAGATCATCACGATCAGCAACATCGTCATCTAGAGCATTAGCATACCTTGCAACACACATGATCCTTCCTTTCGGAATTACGGGATCATGGGCAGTCTTTCCTTTCGGAATTACAGGACTCTGGTCCATCAACTATGGTGATCCTTGTTAGTTTTTCAGAATTTTCAATCTGATCTAAGATCTTAACTAGGAGAATAACATGTACAACATATCTATAGCATATCAATCATGGACACAATAATGCAAGCACACAAGAGACATAGAGTTTCACCGGGGAAAACCAAGAAGGTGAAAAACCCCGCAACTTCCTCAGAGATAGAAAGAGCAATGATACAACCAAAGTACAAGAGATAGTCTTCTCCTAGCAACTGATCCTCCTCCTCACATGTGCACCAATTTTCGAGTGATGGAAGAGTGAGTAATGAGTGATCAAATAGAGATATCTCGATCTCTATTTATACTTGTCCTTTCCTGCCCAAGAAACTAATGGGGTCGACTTGTCTAGCTAAGCTTAATAACCCATGGGTAACTTAATCCGGGCCGACCCCACACTTGGTGGTCTAATAACCCATTTACCCACATGACTCATACAGGGCCGACCCCATCAAGGTGGTCTAATAACCCATCAAGTATAAGTTACGACACTTACAATATAAATGACGACACTTCTGTATAGAGGAATAATAACATCTCTATAGGAATAGAAACACTTCCATATAGAGGAATAATAACATCTCTATAGGAATACAATACATATGGGTAAAATACATTCCGAAGTTACATATACATCAACACTCCCTCTTAACTAGGAGGGTATTTCTCGACACAAATCTGCTAGCACAAGTCTTCTTCTATGGATCATCATCAACGAATCATCATCCTTGAATCATCGTCATCATCACGGCTGCTGCTATCTCAATCAATATCTGAATCTACTCGTCATAGGAAGTTCTACAGAGCCAGTCCTTTTTCATATTGGATGTAGGCCCACCACCTGTAGGTCTTCATCATCATTGGCCATACTGTAAAATCCTGAAGACTTATTATGTGAGTCAACAAAACCTCCAAAGATCATTCGATGACTGATTACAAGCACATAGCTCAACCTATCGGATCTCCCAAGACCTTTTACATGCTACTGTACAACCTGTCCACGGCCATAGAGTATCACGAAGCACAACCCAGATGCACATCATACAACACTTACATCTACGCCATGGGAGAACACATCTACAACCATGCGAGAATGGCACAACACTTATATTGCAACCATGGGAGAACACATCTACAACCATGCAAGAATGGCCCCAACACTTATATCGCAGCCATGGGAGAACACATCTACAACCATGCTTGAATGGCCCTAGCACTTATATCATAGCCATGGGAGAACACATCTACAACCATGCTCGAATGGCCCTAGAAATTACATCATGACCATGGGAGAACACATCTTCCACCATGTCGAAAAATCCCAACAACTACATCACGACCATGGGAGAACACATCTACAACCATGTCCAAAAAGCTCATGTGCATCTGTGTCTTCAAAACTCATCACACATAATCCAACCGATTATGTAATGTATCCACCTGATACATGTCAGCACATACGATCATCCTGATCATCACCATAGCATCATCCTGATGCATATCATCTAGAGTATCGTCCTGATACTCATCGTACATGATCATCCTGATCATCGTCACTGCATTGTTTTGATGCATGTCATCTGGAGCAACATCTGGAAGCTCGTCATCTACAATCATCCTGATCATACAATGCATCCACCTGATGCATACTAAGTATCTACCTGATACATATCATCATACATGATCAACCTGATCATACAATGTATTTACCTAATACATACATAGATACATGATCCAATTGATCATACAATGTATCCACTTGATATATATCAACACACATGATCTACTTGATCATACAATCGTATCCACCTGATACATATACAGATACATGGTCCAAGCATCCAACATGATGCATATACATGATCCAACTGATCATAACAAGCATCCAACATGATGCATATACAGAGAAGTAACTGGAGCATCGTCCTGATGCTCATCATCCAGCGCTTACATCCACAGCCATGGGAAGGATCCTCCTCTCACCATGCCTGGAATGGCTTCCAGCAAATATGTCCATCACTTCTTCCTCGAAGTGTCGTCAATCTGAAGAACAACAAGCCTTTCTCTAAAGTACTCGAACTTCACTCTGGCTAGTGGTTTCGTCAGCACATCTGCAACCTACTCATCCGTTGCAACATACAGGAGCTTCACTGCTCCTCTCTGCACCATATCCCTGATATAGTGATATTTGATCTCAATGTGCTTCGACCTGTCGTGGAACACCGGGTTCTCAGACAGCTTCACACAACTCTGGTTGTCACAAAATATACCGGTAGCATCCAACAAGAGATCAAATAACTCAGACAGTAGCTTCCGGAGCCATACTGCCTCACAACTAGCCGAACAAGCTGCAACATACTCTGCTTCGGCTGTACTCAACACTACGCAGGACTGCTTCCTGCTAAACCAATAGATCACACCTGATCCCATACTGAAGTAGCACCCATATGTGCTCTTCCTATCTGCAGCATTTCCCGCCCAGTCCGAATCAACATAACCTTCCAGGTTAAACTTTTGATTCGCATCATACTTGAGACCATAATCAACTGTACCCTTCAGGTACCTCAGAATATGCTTTACAGCAACCAGGTGAACACCTCTAGGATCCGTCAGGAACTGGATCAATGTGTTCACCGCAAAGCAAATATCTGGTCTCATGTGCGTCAGGTACATCAAGGACCCAATCATCTGACGATACACCGTGACATCAACCGGATAAAATGAAGCATCACACAGAAGCTTCAGGTTCGATGCCATAAGTGTGGCCATGGCCTTGAAGTCCATCATCCTGAACCTCCTCAGGATCTCTACTGCATACTTCCTTTGTCCAAGGAAGATTCCATCTGCACTCTGCCACACCTCCATACCAAGAAAGTAGTGCATCATACCCAAGTCCTTCATCTCGAACTTGGAAGCAAGCTTCCGCTACGTGTCAGCAATCAATATATCCTCACTTGTAACAAACAGGTCATCCACATACAAAAGTAGTATCACTGGATTGCCTTCCTCAACCTTGTAGTAAAGGTTGGAATCCGCTTTACTCTTGGTAAATCCCAAACTGGATAGAAAGCCATCTATCCTGCCATACCAGGTCCTGGCTGCCTGTTTCAAACCATACAAGGATTTCTTCAGTTTGCACACATGTGACTCTTGGTCATGTGTCTCAAACCCGAGTGGATGCTCCACATACACTTCCTCTTTGACTACACCATTCAAGAAGGATGTCTTGACATCCATCTGGTGTATCTTACATTTCATCACTGCAGCCAGAGCAAGTACTGATTTGATGGAAGTGTTCCCTGCTATAGGTGTAGAATTCTCTTCATACTCAATCCCTCTTTCTGGTAGAAGCCACGAGCTACAAACCTTGCTTTGTATTTCTCCATGCTACCATCTGCAGCATGCTTGATCTTATAGATCCATCTGGAAGTCACAACATACTTCCCTTCAGGTCTTGGGACTGCATCCCAAACATCATTCTTCATGATCGACTGGTACTCCTCGATCATGGAATTCTTCCCGAATCCTGGGAACTTCAATATATTTAGTATTTTTAATATATAACTTTGTTGTTGAAACAAATGTTGTAGTACTTTTTTAGGTGCTCGTATACGATCTTTCCTACAAAACAAGTTAAATTGCATGATTAGAAACTTCTCATAGTTTTCAGAACAAATTCTTACACATAAAGAAATATGTCATACATTCATGCAATTATTTTAGCCAATGCTTCAATACCACATTCATCCATATCCTGTAACTTTCTAGATGCCTTCCAATCTCCACCAGAACATTGTTAAGAGTTTTGCACTACTCTCAACATGTCAGCAAATAGGTTTCATTCTAGATAAGTAGCAATGGAATGTTGTACAGTGCCATAGGCCACTTACCCATTACATGCATATTAGTAGTATGTTGTTCATTAATGCAATTATTCTAATATGCCAAAATACACAGCCTAATTCTAGGAACATCAATATATACATCATTGAACAATATTATTTAAACAATCAAATATGCAAGAAATGATAATTCAAATACTTATCTTTGTTTGTTTGTTGGGTTGACTCCCTCTGAATATCTGCATCCTTGCAGAGACTAGTGGAGTGTGCTCCCTCTTGATCTTTGCTTCCTAGATTACTTGTCCTTGAACTTATATCCATCCTCAATCACTATGCATGCTTACAAGTATCATTATTGTTATATCCTCAAGATCTCATGCATAATCATACATTTATTAGTATAATCTCAATACTATCAGAAACACAATAATCTTAAACATGTATAGTAATGATCATTTTAAACATAGATAATAAACATTAGTATTCAAGGTTTATGTAGGACTCTTTTGGTTAGTCATATCATCAATTAAAGTAAGAAACATAATATGCCTAAACCCATGATTACTCAATCCTATAACTTCATGAATAATCATAATCAATCATGCCAAGTATACTTATATAAGATATCCTAACACAAGGTAGGATTTTAACTTAATATAGGAAAAACATACATGGATTAGCATGTTAGCTAGCTATGTCTAACATACCCACATGATGTCCTCTTGTTCTTCAATGACTTGTGCTAGTAACCTGCATATCTCATAGGTTAATCATTATAGAACCAAGTTATACATACCTCATAAGTAGATCTTCTATGTGATCCATGATAATGGTTGAATCTTTGTCTTCATGTCTCCATGGTCATATGTTCTTGAACTAGAACATGATTTGTCTTTCTTGATGTACCTTTCATGTTAGCGGACAACATCAACCTCATACAACACCATAATGCATTAGTACAATCATAAGTGTCAAAACCCTAATCAATGAATATCTTCTATCATGCATTCATAATTTTATTAAGGTGATACGACAAGTCAAAAATTAATCAAGATTGTACTAAAGTAATAATATAAAGACAAACATATCGTAAACTTAATCATGAACAGATTTTGAAACATACCTGTAAGTCATACCTGTCGAGATTGCTTGTAATCTTCTTGTGTAAGGCCTTAGCCTCATCTCCCTTTGAAACAGGAACTTCTTCACTTATGCAGGTGACCAATCCATTCTTTTCTAGGATTAATCCAATCCACTTGATTTGCATGAACTGGATCTGGAGCTGGATTAAGGTTTGCCAGAGAAACCCTAAAAAATCAAACTTTGAATTTCAAACTTTTGAAAGGATAGAAGGATGCACCTTGATGAGATGATCAAGCTGGTATACTCAAAATTTGAAAACTGCAAAGTTTCACCCCTCAAAATTGCCTTTGAAACTTCTGTATCTTCTGGACAGGATCCCGAAATAGGGTTTTATAAATCCCACCCTTCTGCCCAACCAAAAGGTTCGATCCAAAGCTCTAAACTTCTATTTTTCTGAGGAGCTTCCAGCCATGGTCACATACTTCAAAAATTCCAACTCTTGCAGAAGCCCTAATTTTCCACTTTTTTATCAAAGTCCCAAACTAGGGTTTGATCAATCCCGGCCTTCTTCCCAACCAGAAAATTTGATATTGGTTTCTAAATTTCGATTTTGAAGAGTAGCATTCAGCCGTGGTCTCCGATTACAAAAATTCCAACTTTCTCCGAAACCCTAATTCCCGGAGCCATGAATGAAGGTGCTCAAAATCCAATTCTGTTTTGACAGAAATAGAAATATGTACATGATTATTTCTGGTGTAACTCCGAAATGACAAATCCACAGGGTCTGAAACTTCTACCTATGGTAGCCCGGCCTATCATCTTTCCAACCCCATAGGTTTGACCTCAATTGTATTCTCTGAGAGAGAGTTATGCCAAGTGTTGCAACGTGACCTGTTTATGGGATAAAACAAGAGAGTGAACTTGTACGGAGTTCCACATGTCCCTAGTTCACTTTCGGCCTCTGAACCTTCGGCCTGTGAAAGTATAGTCCGTTCCCTACCTGTCACCTTTTACTAAATTGCATTTGGAGCTTCCTAGCCCAAGTTATGACCTTTTTTCCTAGTTCACCTGTTTAGGTCACCTGTTTATGACTGAGATCTGGAAGAGGCAGAAACCCTAGATTGTACAGATCATAAAACACAAAGTACAACGAATTAGAATGTTTTCTTTGGACACAAGATACATGGGGATATTAAATTCAACCTGTAAAAGTTTCAGATCCTGAAACTTTTCCAAAATGGATTTAGAGCGAAAGTGCTACAATGACTTGTTTTTTCTATATCAAGCCCTAGCATCGCAAGTGAAACAAGTGTCATAAATGCCATACCATGCCTTCTTTCAGGCTAGCTCTGATACCATGTTAGTTTTTTAGAATTTTCAATCTGATCTAAGATGTTAACTGAGATAATAACATGTACAACATATCTACAGCGTATCAATCATGGACACAATAATGCAAGCACACAAGAGACACAGAGTTTCACTGGGGAAAACCAAGAAGGTGAAAAACCCCACAACTTCCTCAAAGATAGAAAGAGCAATGATACAACCAAAGTACAAGAGATAGTCTTCTCCTAGCAGCTGATCCTCCTCCTCACATGTGCTCCACTTTCCAAGTGATGGAAGAGTGAGTAATGAGTGATCAAATAGAGATCTCCCGATCTCTATTTATACTTGTCATGTCCTACCCAATAAACTAATGGGGCCGACTTGTCTATCTTAGCATAATAACGCATGGTTAACTTAATCCGGGCCAACCCCACACTTGGTGGTATAATAACCCATTTACCCACATGAATCATACAGGGCCGACCCCATCAAGGTGGTCTAATAACCCATCAAGTATAAGTTACGACACTTACAATATAAATGACGACACTTCCGTATAGAGGAATAATAACATCTCTATAGGAATACAAACACTTCCGTATAGAGGAATAATAACATCTCTATAGGAATACAATACACATGGGTAAAATACATTCCGAAGTTACATATACATCAACAATCCTTCCTTTCAAAATTATGGGATCATAGACAGTCCTTCCTTTCGGAATTACGGGATCATGGACAATCCTTCCTTTCGGAATTACGGGACTCTGGTCCATCATCTCTGGTGATCCTTCATTTCCGACTTACGAGATCATGGACAGTCCTTCCTTTCAGAATTATGGGACTCTGGTCCATCAACTCTGGTGATCCTTCCTTTCGGAATTACGGGATCATGGACAGTCCTTCCTTTCGAAATTACGGGACTCCAGTTCATCAACCATATCTTAGACAATCCTTCCTTTCGGAATTACGAGATTCTTAGTCTAAGGATCAATATTTAAGACTATCCTTCCTTTCGGAATTACGGGATCACTGTCTAAGGATGATCAATCCTACCACAATCTAAGGATCAACGTTTAAGACTATCCTTCCTTTCGGAATTACGGGATCATTGTCTAAGGATGATCAATCCTTGATCCATTTAAGACACCTCTCATGTCTATGGACGATGCAGTCCAGATCTATTTACAGGATGATCAATCCTGATCCATTTCAGACACCTCCCATATCTATGGACAATGCAGTCCAGATCTATTTACAGGATGATCAATCCTGATCCATTTAAGACACCTCTCATGTCTAAGGATGATGCAGTCCTCTCATCCACTTACATAAATTCTAAGGACCACACATTGACTTCATCGTTGGTATCACCAATACAGGTATACACATCATCGAAATCATTGTCGATGTAGGAAATCTCATCATCAGTGACCACATCACTCCCCCTTTCAGGGAGGGTCCTTCTGAACTACACCAAGCTTGTCTCGAAAATACTCAAACTTTACTCGAGACAGAGGTTTGGTCAATATATCAGCAACTTGTCGTCTGTGCTTACATACTTGAGCTTGATAGCTCCTTTCTGCACCATATCCCGTATATAAAAATATCGGATCTCTATGTGCTTTGACTTATCATGGAACATTAGATTTTCTGTCATCTTGATACAACTCTGGTTGTCACACAGGATCTCGGTGGGTTCCATCTCTAAGTCAAATAAACCAGATAACAACTTCCGAATCCATATTGCTTCACAACTTGCAGAGCAAGCAACAATATATTCTGCTTCAAATATACTGAGAGCCACACTGGACTGCTTCCTGCTAAACCACGAGATCATGGCAGATCCCAGGAAATAACATCCTCCCGATGTGCTCTTCATGTCTGATACACTTCTTGCCCAATCAGCATCTGTGTATCCATACAATCTAAAACCATGATCTCCAAGATAGCATAGACCAAAGTCTATCGTACCCTTTAGGTACCTCATCACATGCTTTGCAGCTATCAGGTGAACTCGTCTAGGTTCCACTAGACACTGACTCAAGGTATTCACGACAAAGCATATGTCTGGTTTGGTGTTTGTTAAATACATCAATGACCCAATAATATGTCTGTACAGAGTCATATCCACTAACTCCGATGAGTCATCTGCTAACAGTTTCAGGTTGGAATCCATGGGAGTGGCCATGGCTTTACATTCCAACATATCAAATCTTTTCAATATTTCCACAGCATACTTTCCCTGATTGAGAAAGATTCCCTCTGGGCCTTGCCATACTTCTAGACCTAAGAAGTAGTGCATTAATCTGAGATCTTTCATCTCAAACTCTAATGAGAGTTTCTTCTTGCATTCGATAATCTGTTTCTCATTTCCTGTCAGAGATAGATCATCCACATATAGCAGCAATATGACAGGTTCATCATCCATAACCTTGAGATAAAGATTAGGATCAGCTTTACTTTTGGTAAAGCCTAAGCTTGTCAAGAAACTGTCAATTCTTCCATACCAAGCTCTGGGAGCTTGCTTCAACCCATACAAAGCCTTCTTTAGTTTGCACACATGGGTTCTTCCATCTTCCACCTCAAATCCTTATGGTTGTTCTATATACACTTCCTCCTCAATTACACCATTCAGGAAGGCTGTCTTTACATCCATCTGGTGTAATTTCCACTTCATGATTGATGCAAGTGCCATGATAGTTCTAATGGAAGTGTACCTTGCAATTGGTGCAAATGTTTCTTCATAGTCAATTCCCTCTTTCTAAGAGAACCCTCTGGCTACAAACCTTGCCTTATATTTTTTTCAATGCTGCCATCTACAACATGCTTTATCATGTATATCCATTTGGAGGATACCACACTCTTGTCCTTTGGCTTGGGAACTATATCCCAAACATCATTCTTCATTATTGACTGGTATTCCTCAGTCATTGCCTCTACCCACTCTTTCTTATGAATTGCATCTTCATAACTAGTAGGTACTTGATCTACAAGATCACACATCAGGGCCACATAGTTTTAGAATGTCTTTGGTTTCTTGCTAACCCTAGTGGAGCCGTTAGGAGCTCCATATTTTTCTACTCCTAGTATAATGTCTCTTGCCCATGCTGGCTTTCTCTTTCTTGAAATTTCCATGACAGGGGGTTCTTGTGGTTCCATCATGTCATGGTCTTCAAGAGTTGTCTCTTCAGGGGTGGGTGCAGCTTCTGTAATTCTAGAAGGAGCCTCTTCCTCATATACTTCTTCATGTTGGCACTTCCTAGATCTCTTGAGATCTGCCTCTTCATCAAATGCCACATCCCTACTTATTTCCATATGATGGAATCCTGGGATGTATATTCTGAATGCTTTGGATGCTTCACAATATCCAACAAATATTCATTTCTTCCTAGAGGGATCTAGCTTGGTCCTCTTTTCTTTTGGAATGTGAATGTATACTGGGCATCCAAATATCTTGAAGTGACTTACCTCAGGCTTCTTCCTTGTGAACACTTCTTCTAGGGTCTTGAAATCAAGAGCACTATGAGATAGTCTATTTAGCACATAGACTGTTGTCCTGGCTATTTCAGCCCATAAATATGTGGGTAGGTCTTGATCATGTATCATTGTCTTTACTACTTCCATAATGGTTCTATTCTTTCTTTCCGCAACACCATTCTGTTGGGGATTGTAGGGAGCGGTTAGTTCCCACTTGATTCCAGCTTCCTTACAAAAGGCTTCAAAATATTTTGAAGTATATTCTCCACCATTATCTGTCCTGAGTATCTTAATCTTCTTTTCTGAATGGTTTTCTATCAAGGCTTTGAATTCCTTGAACTTTCCAAAAACTTCATCTTTTCCCTTCAGAAAATAGATCCAAGTCTTCCTTGAGTAGTCATTAATAAATTTTAAGGTAGTATTCATATCCACTCAAGGATGTGGACGGCATTGGTCCACATACATCTGAGGGAATCAATTCCAATGTACTCTTAGTCTTTGTATCACTCTTTGGGAATGGGTTCTTGACATTCTTCCCTTTTACACATCCTTTGCAAGTGCCATCCTGGTCAATATTTAAGTTTTGTAATCCTATGACTACTTTTCTCACATGAGGTAGTGATTTGTAGTTAATGTGAGTAAGCATTCTATTCCATAGCTCACTTGGGCTTGTGGCTTCATGAACAAGGGCAGCTTCTGGATGACCCTTGAGTTTGTATAGACCTCCTTCCTCTTCACCAATAACAATTGCATCCTTAATTGATTTTCCTTTGGACCACATTAGCACTTGTCCATCTATGAATGCAATCCTATAACCTTTCTTATCTAATGCTGAGATAGAAAGTAAATTCTTCTTCAAACCTGGTACATATAGGATTTCCTTCATCTTCAATGGGGTTCCAGAATCAATCTTGTAGCTTGCTTCACCAATTCCCTTGATGGGATATTGATAGTCATCTCCTAGAGATACCTTCTGTGGAGACGTCTTTTCTTCAAGTCTTGAGAGAGTCTTCTTTTGACCTGTCATGTGCTTTGAAGCAACACTATCAATGAGCGATGTATCTTTTCCAGGTGTTACTGACCCAAAGAGTGCAGAGAATAGAACATACTCTTCTGCATCTTCTTCTAATACTTTAGCTCTCTTTCTTTTAGGGTTTTCCTCTTCTTCTTCTTCACTATCATCTTCTGCAAGGTGTGCATGATGTCTTTTGTGAGGATTCTTCTTCTTCCTTGTGGGACAATTTCTGGCAAAGTGTCCGGGTTTGTGGCAACTATAACATTTCACTGAGGAGAGATTTCTTTCTAAGCTTACTCCTTCTTTCCTTTGAAATCTATGTGGAGTATGAGATTTCTTATGGCCATTCTTCATGGAGTTGAAATGACTCCTTCTTCTTCTAGTATGAGTGGCTAAGGCTTGGTCATCTTCTTTGAGTAGGGATTCTCTATTGGATACCCTAGCCTCTTCCTGAATGCAATCCTCCCATAAATTTCATACTTTCCTTTCTTGCACACATAGTTTGAATAAATGACTCCCAAGGTATAGTGAGACCATTGAGAGCAGTCATGACTAGTTCATCTTCATCAAGGGTGTCTCCAATAGCTTCTAGTTGTTCCTTGAACTGGGAGACCCTTGTGAAATAGTCTTGAATAGATTCTCCTTTATTCATCTTGGTATTCTTCAATTGAGTTCTTAGATTCATCTTTCTATTGATGTTCCTCCCTTCATACATTCTGCCTAGGGAATCATACATTTCCTTTGGATTCTTCTTGGATGCCACTTGGGGAATCAAGTGGTCCTTAACAGAATCAGTAATGATTCTCTTTTCCCTAATCAAGTCCTTCCTATAATTCTCTTTGGCTTCATCTTCTCTAGGTTCTGCAACCTCATCTTTAATATATTGGGCAAGATCATTCTCTTCAAGAATGAGACCAATTCTGTATTTCCATGCCTGAAAATTTTCTATACCCTCTAGCTTGTCTTCAAGCTTAGTGCTTGGATCCATCTTATCCAGGAGGTCATAGAGATTGAAGTTTCAAAAGATAGAATAGTACTTACCAGGAGATGATCTTGATTGAATTGATAATTATGGTGTGATCAGCTTCTGGAAACTTCAACTTTACACCTTCCGGATATGCAACAGAATTTCTGGTTTTCTGGTCTTCTCTTTTCTGGTTTTCTGGTGCACAGCTTTTCTGGTTCACTGGTGCACAAATGCGCGGCTTTTCTGGTTCATTAGTTTTATGGTTTTCTGTACTTTTGGTCAAACTAGGGTTTGACTTTTGCCGGAGTTCTACCCAACCAAAAATCTCGATCCACGGCTCAAAAATTTGATTTTGAGGAGGGCTATCCAGCCATGCAATCAGAATCCAAAAATTCCAACTTTTGCAGAAACCCTAATTTTCACCGGAGGAGGAGAGAGAGGTATTTTCACCTTGTGAAAGATGTCTTATTCAGGCTAGCTCTGATACCATGTTAAGTTTAGCCTAATTTAGCTAGCAAGATCACTAAAAGAAACACAATCACAAGATAGACAAAAATTTACCCTAGGAAACCCTCATGGGGTAGAAAACCCAACAAAGCTTTCATCAATATAGATAATCAACCCAATACAAGATGTAGTCCTCAAAAAGAGCTCCTTCTCCTCCTATGCAGACCTCTCTCTCACTTGTGTGCTAATCACAAGTGGATGAATGAGTGAGTTAAGTGAGGAACATCCCTCCTCTACTTATACTTGTTTCCCGACTGAGTTTTTACCCTAATGGGGCTGGCCTCTTCCAGAAGAGTCTAATAACCCCTAAAAGGTAAACTCAGGGCCGACCTCACATGGGAGATCTAATAACCCTAGTTACCAAATTCTCTCAGAGGAATAAACATATCCGGATATACAATAGGGTCACCATGGAGGAATGTACCATCTCCGGAATAATACAATACAAATATAATATTCTTTGAAGTTACAATATTTCAACATAATGATGGGATTTACCCAAAAATATCACTCATGCTACCCTTCAAAATGTCAAAGGATATGCACAAAAATAATGACACGGGACAATGTGTTCATCTAGCTTTAGTTAGACAAGTTCACATAAGGTATCTACTGGTATATGTACAATAACATGCTACCAATGTTTGTAGTAGTGAATTAACAAGAGAGAACCATTAAACATCATAATCAACTCAAATGCATCCACACAAAAAATGACACAAGAATATAGATAGAACCTTGAAGATAGGGTAACACCATAAAATAATCCTTATGGAAGGAATCACTAACAAGCCATGCTTGATACAAATTTATAGATCCAACATAAATGAATACAATAATACTTGTGTATGTATACTTTCTCATGCTTATTCCTAGGGATTTATGCCCAAGTTACCCCTTATTATTATATTATTTCCTCTAACTGCCGAGCAGGTTTATTTATTAACCACTAAGTGGAAATATTCCATAATTATGGACACATTACATTCATGATCCCCTTGGGTACCTCCCTAGGTACCTCATATTATCCTCCCTATGTACATTACACATGTCTCTTCCTTGTTCTTGGGAAACGACCCACAAAATCCATGTAGATGTTCTCCAATGATCTGGCAGGTATAGTTAAGGGATGGTTTAACCCTTCCTTTCTATAATTTATTGGGCTTGTTCGTACAACAAAGTATGCATATTTTAATAAACCAAGTTACATCTCCTTGCATTCTAGGTTAATGCACATACCTCTATAATTTGGCAAGTGTCTTCCCAATACCAAAATGCCCTGCAACTTTGGAGGTGTGAGCCTCTTTGATAAGCTACAATATTTCATCTTTAGGAACACATAGTTATTTTCAGCTTGTAGAGACACCCATACTCAAATTCACCTCCTTAAGCATTGTAGTGTAGACAACCTTTTCATCTACAATGAGGAATTATGTTGAATGTATAGATACAACTATGTATATAATTTTATGTAATCCTTAACATGTATTGTTATAGTTAGAATGAAACATGTCTTCATTTGTATATCATTTATCAAACTATTACACAATTCTTTGGAAAACTACCTTTCATTGCCTATTTCATTGCGTTCCTTTTAATGAAAAATTATGCACATTGTGTCTCATGGTAGTAACTTAGATGGTATATTATCCCCACTATACATTCTTGAAAATAATTATTGTTCGATAAATGAACACCATTTTCATAATGATGACATGGAGATTCTTTTCCAAAGCCAAGGAAGCGGAAGAACTGCTTTGGATGTGTTTATCATGTGGAGTAATGGTCCATCCTTGATTAATTGGTACATTTATTTATCTATAATATATACAATGGGTTTGTCTATGTCATGCTTATCCACAATTTGGGTTGAGAACATGATCCATATTGTACAAAGAAAATAAATTATATCTATGCATATTGATGTTGATATGTCAAGAATTTGGTTAAAATTTGTATACAAAAGATTATGTATATGTACATATGAAAACATATATAGAAACACTTCAATATATGTGCACTTACAGCAACAAGCTTTCATATATATGCATGAGCATATACAAAAGTGCATTTTGAGAATCAAGATATGGTCCACCTCACTGAGTGTTACATGAAACATTCAAATAAAAAAACAATGACTTGTTTATAAGTGGCCATTCCATAAATTTTAAATCATTCCTAACAATATTAAATTTGATCTAGGTGGATATAGGTGTCCACCCACGTATTCCATTGGCTCAAAACAATTTTCCATTTTGGCAATTTTCTAGTAATTTTTCTATAGTTCTTCGGGTCCTGAACTTTCGGGGCCGTTTTGAGGCCCTAAGCGACATTTTTTGGTGATTCAAGAAGAAGGGTGGGGGTAATGGATAGAAAACATTGACCTATAGTCAACAATTGTATAGATTGGATATACCTTTCCAACAGGCTATTGAGCGCCCCAAACGAAGATCGTATGCAAAAGTTATGAACCCAGGAAGTTGACTGTTCAACTAACTACCTCGTGGCCGCAAAATTTATGACAGTTCATCTTCTAGGGTAAGGTTTTTGGATATTTAGGGTTATTTCACTCATGATTATGATAAATAGACCCCTTCGACCTCTTTTTGTATTCATCTTGTAATGAATGAGCATAGTCTCCACATCTCTTCTCAGGGATATAGATACCACCATTCTAGTTGCTTTTACTTTACAATTTGTTCTATTTCATTCATTTTAATAGAATATGATTTTATTGTATCTCTGTGTTCCTTGCAATATAGTTGTGTATGTGAATATACTTATGCACTTTCGTTTCGTTCTCACATAAATCTGGATCAATGGTATCAAAGCAATATGCTCTTGTGGTTTCTCAGTGCATGTCCTTGATGAGATCTGAATATCGAGAGTTGGATCTTGAACTAGTTGAGCTTGGGAAAAACCACTCTCATTGGCCCAAGCAACCTCGCATGGAGGGAGAATAAAAGAGAAATGATGGAGAAAGGAATCCTATTAAGTTGTTTCTCAAGGAAGCCTTCGCACGATGGAGGACCGATATGATGGATAACTTTGCTCAAATCCTTCAACGAATGCCGACGGCAACAAATGCACCTTCAATGAGCGGTCATTTTGGAGGTCCGAGTCCCTTCAAGGTACAAGTTAACTTTGACATTCCATTATTTGAAGGAAATATAAATGCATATGCTTTGGATAAATGTTTAAATATGTTAGAAGGTTACTACTCTGTTCAAAAAAATTTCGACAATGAAAATATCACCTTCGCACTCCTTAAGTCCCTACCCCATATCAAAGACTAGTGGAACAGATACTGTGAGAGGCATGCGAGAGATAAGTTTGAAATATACAGGACAAAACTGACTTGGGTGGATTTTTTCGATGCCATCAAGGAGGAATTATACCCAGTCAGAAACTATGATGACCAGTACACTAGGTGAATGACTTTACACCAAAAGAGAGACCATACAATGCCAGAGTTTACCAATATATTCCATACCATGCACTCAAAACTGGGTATCAGGGACTCCAGATGACACTTGGTATTAAAGTACCACAATGGCCTACACAAGTACATTCATACAAAGATGGATTTCCTGGAAATATTCTCACTAGGATCTGCTTGTCAGTATGCTATCAAGATTGAGCAAAAGTTTAAGCAAAATAATAAGCGAGAGTTTGGGTTTGCAAATCAACATCAATAGAAGCCTGGGAAATGTGGCCCTAAATCACAAAGAAAAGGATAGAGAAAGGATTGTCGAAATCCTGAGAACCATCCCAACCCATAGGAAAATAAAGTTAACAGGAAACTGAATAAGGACACCGACAAGTGGTGTGAGTTCCGCAAAATCCCCTGGCACAAAACTGATGAATGCTGCTAAAAACAATCATTGTTGGCTAAAACGAAGTCGCCCTAGTCAGAATCTGGCTTGAACTCTCATTCAAAGGAGGAAACGGGTAAGAGGATCATTGATGCAGAACCTAGTGCCAACATAACGACCACAAAGATCCAACCAGAATAGTCGGAGGAGATAGAGGAAGGGGAGCGCCTCTTCCATTCACAACTATGGGTGCAAGGGAATACACTACATTTCATTATTGACAATGTTATCCAAAAGAACCACATTTCATTCAAGGTCGTCAAAATATTAGCCGACAATTCCACACCCCTAACCATACACCATTGGTTGGCTGAGCCAAGGACGAGACATCTGCGTCAGTCAACAATGTCTCCTATCCTATGACATCAATCCCTTCAAAGATGAGGTACTGTGTGATGTTTCCCCACTTGAAGTTTGTTATGTTCTTTTAGGACAACCAAATATTTGGAAACAACATGTTGTGTATGAGTCTAGACCTCGTAGTGTCATTGTTACTTTGGTAAAGAAATTCTACAGGATACCAGAGATAATTCCCACTACTACAGTGTCCCTCATCACAACTAAGCAGTGTAGGAAGGTAATCTCTCAGACAAGTAAATTCATTCTCTTCATGATTCGTTCTAAAGGTGAATGAAAGATCACAACAACATCCACCACCTCCACACAGAGTCTCTCTACACAACAGAAGCAAGTGGAAAAGATCATGGAAGCATACAAAGACATCTTCAACACACCTACTTGGGTGCTAGTACATTGCTAGGTCAAGCATTCCATTGATTTGGTACCTGGGGAACCTTTACCTAATAGGATAGTATACAAGAATCCCCTCATGGAAAATGAGGAAATCAAACGTCATATTTAAGAATTAATCCAGAAAGGGATTATTCGACCCAACTCCTCACCTTGTGGGAGTCCAATTGTATTGGTGTAGAAGAAAGATGGGACATGGTGACTCTGCATTTATTACCAAGCTTTAAAAAATATCACAATCTGGAATCGACATCCCACTCCCCAAATTGATGACCTTCTGGACCAGCTCAAGGGTGCCAAATATTTCAATAAGATTGATATGAATTCTGGTTATCATTAGGTGCCAATTGAGCAGACCGATGTATGGAAGACTTCCTTCAAATACCTGGAAGTCCTTTTTGAGTGGTTGGTCATGCCTTTCGGCTTGACTAATGCTCCAACAACCTTCATGAGGATCATGGAAAATATTCTCCAGTCATTCACCAATTATTTTGTGGTTGTATATCTAGATGATATCCTCATCTATACCATAACATGGGTAGAACATTTACAACACATCCAACGGGTCCTCAACAACCTACGAAAACACAAGTTATACGTAAATCTAGAGAAGTGCTCATTTGGCATGGAGAGGGTCCAATAGATGGGATACATCATGGATGAACATGGTGTGCATGTGGGTCCGACCAAGATCAAATCCATTCGTGATTATCCGACCTCGAAAAATCTCACAGAGCTTCGCAGCTTCGCAGCTTCCTAGGCCTTGCCAACTTCTATCGCAAATGTTTTTTGGGCTTCTCTAATATTACTTGGTCCCTTAGCTGAGTGAACAAAGGGGGATCTAAGGTCAATTTTGTTTGGTCCAAGCCACAACAACAAGAATTTGAGGAGCTGAAACAACGTTTATGTTCTTCACCCATCCTCACATTACCAAATCTGCAACAACCCTTTGAGATTGAGACAAATGCTTGATACTATGTTGTTGGTGCATTCCTCACTCAGAATAGCCATCTAGTGGCGTATCACAGTGCAGAGATGCTTTTAGATACAGTCTGCAAGTACCCCATCTATGACAATGAAATGTATTCCATTGTCTAAGTGTGTTGCTAATGGAAGCATTACATCCTAGGAAAAGAGATGGTCATCCACACTGATCACAAGCCCCTACAGTTCATGCAATCCCAAGGAAAGTTACAAAATTACCGACACCAAAATTGGTCCACCTACTTGTAGCAATTTCACTTGAACATTAAATATAATAAGGGCAGCACCAATCGAGTCGTCGATTTCCTTAGTCGATATCTAGTACCGGAACTGACGATGGTGCTCAACTCTTGTGGCCACGATACCTCCGGGTGGCCTCAACTATATGGCAATGATCCCAAATTTGTTTCCATCTATAAAGAACTATATGCAAGCACACCAGTGACATAATTTTATCTCTAAGAAGTATTGCTATGCCACCCAGTCCATCTGTGTGTTCCTTCAAGCGAGCATGCAAAGATTATTTGGGAAGCACATTATAGTTGGGTGGCAGAGAAGTTTGGCACCAAAAATATAGTGGTGGTATTGCAGAACCATTTTGACTAGCCCAAGATTTGACAAGATTTCAGTCGATATATAAGATCCTGCACTTCCTGTGCCATCACAAAACTTGGCATCAACAAGTAGGGGTTGTAAACTCCTCTACATACTCCCAATGGGCCATGGGAATCCATATCCATGGATTACATGTCAGGACTACCTTCAACCAAGCATGGTAATGAATGTGTGTTTGTGGTTGTGGATTTCTTCTCTAAGATGGGCATTCTGATAGCTTGCAAGAAGAGCATCTTCATTGAAGCCACCGATAAAATTTTCTTCGAGCGCGTTTGGGTTCATTTCGGGCTGCCACAGACTAAAATTTCAGATTGGGACAACATCTTCCTAAGCACATTCTAGTCCATCCTATGGTCATTGATGGACACCAAGCTCACCAAGTCGACTTCCTTCCACCCCCATACTGATGGACAAACAAAGGTAGTCAACCAGGTGATTGTACATATTCTGAGAATGCAAAATTCTAAACATCCCCACATATGGGATGATATCCTTCCATATATTCAACATATCTATAACATACCCTTTCATAGCTCCACCAGACACAACCCTTTTCAGGTGTGCCTGGTGTTCCAACCATTGGCCCAAATTGATGTAGCTATGTCCATTGCATCTGCATGGGAGTAATATGCCCATGGTCATACTGAGGTTGATAAGGTCACGAGATTTGTTGAATGAATCCAACACATCCACCAACAGGTCCATGACATTTTGGAAAAATCCAATACCAAGTACAAGTAGCGACATGGCCAACATCATGTTCCACACAAGTCCTAGGTGGGTGATAAGGTTTGGTTGCATTTGCAGAAAAAGAGGCTCACAGGACCTCATTGCAAGATTCGGCCAATTCAATATGGGTTGTCCACCATCACCAAGGTAGTCGGTGAGAATTCCTTCGAATTAAGCATTCCTCCATTCCTTGGCATGCACCTGGTATTTAATGTGGAGCTCATTCACCCATATTTTCCACCATTGTTGGACACATTAGAGGTGGCAGCGCAGTTAACACCTACAAAGATTAACCATGAATGCATGGAACATGAAACCATCGATCCGATCATGGACACATAGGTTGAGGGAACTTGCTAGTAAAAGATCCAACTATATGGAGTCATCAAAGCAGGGCAGCTACTCCACCAAGGAAAGTGGCTCACCAGGAGTCAAGTTCAGTAGACATTTCCCTATTTGGTGGGGGCACTCAAAGCAATGGAGACCATTGATTCCTAAGTGGGGAGGATTGATCGACGTGGATATATGTGGCCACCCCACCTATTCCATTGGCTCAAAACAATTTTCCATTTTGGCAATTTTCTAGTAATTTTTCTACAGTTTTTTGGGTCCTGAACTTCCAGGGCCTTTTTGAGGCCCTAAACAATGTTTTTTGGCGATTCGGGAAATGGGGGGAATGGTTTCAAGCGCACCAAACATAGATCGTATGCAAAAGTTATGACCGCGAGAAGTTTACAGTTCGACTAACCAACTTGGGGATGCAAACTTTATGATGGTTCATCTTCTAGAGTTAGGTTTTTGGATGTTTAGGGTTCTTTCCCTCGTGCTTATGATAAATAGGCCCCTTAGGCCTCTTTTTGTATTCAACGTGTAAAGAATGAGCATAGCCGCCACATCCCTTCTCAGGGATATAACTACCACCATTCTAGTTTCTTTTATTTTACAGTTTGTTCTATTTCATTTATTTTAGTAGAATCTGAGTTTAATGTATCTCTATATTTCTTGCAATATAGCGATGTATGTGAATATACTTATGCTCTTCTGTTTCGTTCTCACATAAATCTAGATCAAAATTAATGGTAGTCTTTCTTGGTTACATGGAAGAGCTTCCATATATGCTTATTTATGGAAGCGAGCTTCTATATGGAAACATTTCTATATTTGTGCATAAAAGAACATATACCTAATTGTTTCTATATATGCATACATACAAATACACATATATAGAAGTCCACTTCCATAAATGAAATTTATATGAAAAGCCTTCCATAAATCAAATTTCCTCCCTTCCATTATTTTTTTTAATGTAAACTCTCTAAATTATGACTTGATTCAATCTCTTAATTATGAGTTGGAGTTAAAGTGGCACTTAAGTGGTTAATTTAATTAATATGTTAATAAGGCGATGTAAGTTTTTATTATTATTATTAACATTTTTATTATTATTAACACGATTTTGGATGTTCTTTCATGAAAATACTATATCAAAGAGGTTTTGGATGATATAGAAGTCTTGTCCTTGGGGAATAAAAAATTGTGTTATAGTTAACATTCTATAAATATGTCATTAATTAAATAAATATAAATCAATACAATATCAATATTGATAATAAAACCATTTTAATTACCTAAATGTGCATCCCTCAATCAAATACCCTCATTCAACCATTACAAAAGTATTAAAAGAACTCTACGAACCTCCCTTAAAGATATACCCTGACCACCAATAATAAAATTAATAGAACTCCTCAAATATGCTATCGATGGGACCTCCAAAGCCACATTATAGAACTCTCACTTACCTAAATACATGGCTTTACCTAAATATTTCGATTTTTTTTTACAACAATAATCATTGTCTCAATCATGTTTGGTAATGCATCCCAAATTCAACTCATCACCATTGTTGCTCATTATCTAACATTTCTTTATTTAGAAAAACAAAATGATATTACAAAATGAGATTACATGTTACTTTGATTCAATGTTTCATGAAATATAATTTATGAAAGAAAGTGGAATAGACATTTTGATTATCAATACATTGACTTTTAAATAACTATATTAATAGTTAATAAATATACAGAGAGAGAATTGTTTTAGGTATTTATTTGTTTTATTTATCACATTTTGATAATTTTGAATATTATATATACAAATTAATAAAAGAGATAACAATTCTTTCTAGTGGAATGTTGGAATTGAAAGATTTTATTTTGCTTAATTACATTTTTTTATAATGATGATGATGATTATTACTTGGTTTGCTTTAAACTTTTGTTCCTATGATAACTAGTAATAGCTCATACATGCATAGATAAGGAGTAGTTTATAGCTTGTGTGGACAATTCAGTTAACTAAAAGAAAGAAAGTGATAACAAGTAAGTAAAGCATAAACAACCATTAATTAAACTATCCATAAAGAAGAAATCACAAATAACTTGTTTAGTGACATTTATACTCTATTATAACTATACTAAGTTTTTATTGATTTATTCATATACTCTATTATAATTATACTAAGTTTTTATTTATTTATTCATATAAAAAATATTTTTTTCAGGCTAAAACAACAATTTTTATTAATTTAGCTATTTTTTTGGTGGGACGTTTCCAGGATCAATTTCTGATCTATGTGCGAAACTAGCGTAGGCATTTCGCTTATATCAACCATCCTCTTTCCGTTCACTGGTCTGAACGGCCAACGGATTTATATTCGATTACCATATGGGTTTAGCCATTCCTTGCGAATAAGTTGCATTTGAGTATCAAAATTCACTAATCGCAGGAAAGGACGCTGAGCCTGTTACACAAGGTACCTGCTGGGCGGATCGTACGCGCTGTGCCCACACTTGGTCTGCGTGAGTTTGGTTCCTCAAGTCACGGGATCCATACCTGACCGCCTTAAAGTTTTGAATTTTTATCTTTCACGTCACATGGTGAAAAAAATAACTCTTCAACAATGACATTTTATTAAAAAAATATCCTTCAATGATAAAGTTTTTATTAAATAATAATTTTTTAACTAAAAATTTTAATTTTCAATTAAAAGATATGTTTTTATTAAGAAGTTTAAATTCCAATTAAAAGATAACAATGAACTTATTTAACCATGTTTTTTTGTTGAACACTGATGGTGAAAAAAAACAACCTACTAATAGTGACATAGACCACTCAATGGTAACATGTGCCAACATTATGCATCTAAGGTACATTAAGTGATAAACTTAAGAAACAAACAAAACATGGAACCTAGAATCATTTTTAAAGGTTAACGTGAGGCCACATGTAATGTAACATGCAAAATATTTGCAAGGTTAACATATTGCGTCAATGGTGTAATTGACATTATGACATTTTAATTTTCAATTAAAAGATATGTTTTTATTAAGGAGTTTACTTTTCAACTAAAAGATAACAATTTACTCATTTACCCATGTTTTCTGTTGATCATGTACTCTAAAAAATCGAGGGTGGAACAAAATAACCTAGTCAAGCCACATGTAATGCAACATACCAATGTTTTCAAGGTAAACATGTTGCATTGATAGTGTAATTGAAATTGTGACATTATTCCAAAGGACTTGAGTTAAAAGGCCAGATAAATATAATGTGCCCTTTATAGAGGCTATTCATTAAAAAAAATACATTGCAATAGATATTGTACAATGATATTTCTCCTTCCTTTGTCAAAAGAAGTTTAATAAGGTTGTTTTTCCAAGGTATGGACTCTTTTCGATTCCTTAACTAGTATTGAAGGTGAAGTGAAGTTGTCTATATTAATTTGAATATATAAAAAGTTCTGGTGAAAACTATTTTGGAGGCATAAGTTTTACTAATATAAAGCAAGTGAAAGTGGGATTGGGAGACTCCCACAACAAATGTTAACCCAACGCAATATCAAAATAACAAAAACAATTTTATGTTTAAGAAAAAACACATAATAGTTTCATTAAAATTTGTTTTTAGATTATTATCAAATTTATAGAAAATTTGAAAATAACATCTTACCAAAATTAGTAGCTCCAAGCCTGTGGCATCCAGAAATGGGTATCTAAATTCAAACTTATGAGGCACATAAGCAAAAAGCAAGCATGTCTACAATTCCATAGGTGATGCTTGGTAAATTTGGTAGTTGATAAATTGTTGATGCTTGATAAATTAAGTCGTTGATAAATTGCTAATGCTTGGTGCGTGGATAGGTTAATTCTTTCATTAAAATAGCTTAAAACCAATGACTTCTTCTAAAATGGTTCCCACCTCTCTCTTGGAGCTACACTTTCGGACTTGAAAACTGAGTTATCCTCCTAAGGAAGGGCATAAAGGGCAGGGAAAAACATTGAAAGGAAGGGCACTACCCCATATTGGGACAACGCCAAGTCAATATAAGAAAAAAAAACAAGAAATGAAATGAAAGCAAAGCCATCCCATTGAAGGAAAACTCACCCACCTGCTTGTCAATCAAATGGGAAAGTTTCAATCTCTGTTATTACATATATAATAACAACCACCTTAGCATTTCGAGACGATTTGTTAAAATGAACCATATTTTGTTGGGTAAAATGCCTCGTGACGGTGTCAAATTCCAACCCTGCTTCCGGCTGCGTTTGTCCCCTCCAAGAGATTTTGCGTTTGTCCCCTCCAAGAGATTTGAGACGTTAAGCAACCAGAAGCGTGTGTTGACTGAAGACAACCGAAAAATTTGATATTTTAGTGTTGGGACCGACGAGTGTGTTGACTTTCGGCAACACAAAAGGCACGTGAATCTATATGCGGTTTCCTCGTGAGTCGTATTTCAGATTTTTGGAGTTAAGGAGCTTACTATTTTCTTCGGTCTTCAAGCATTTAGTTTCTTGTTATTAAGAACTTCGCTGCAGGGGGTAGAGGTTTTTGCCTCCGAGTTCTGGAATTTCTTTTATCTTTGGCCGCAGTTCACACGCTCGACTGGAAGGTGCGAAACTCAATATATGTTGTTGTTCTTTCAGAATATTCTCCACCTTCGAAAATTCATGTTTTCATTTTTACATCGATTTGGAAAGTTGCGATCCAATTTCGGAAGATTTTCAGTCACTTGTTTCCTGATTTCGTTCAGTCCAGCCAGAGATTTTATTTTTTTTAACTGTTTACCTTATTTCATTTTAAACATCATTTGGAATTTTTTTCCAAAAAAGTTATCAATCCCCTGAATTTAGTTATACAATTTTGATCAAACTGCAGATTTTCACGGTTTGAATTACATTTTTTAACTTAATTTTATGATACAAAGTTAAATTGCAAGTTTTGACTAAATTACATGTTTGAATACATAGATTCAACATTTTGAAATATTTTTTTATTTTAATTCTACAATCTGAATGTTTTATATTTTATATCTACAATTCTAATAATTATTTTCAAAATTTTACCAAATTTCTCAAAAAAAAAAAAAATATTGCACTAAATCTTTTAGATTACTCTGTTTTTTTAATAGTGTCTGTGTTTGCAAAGAATAAGTTCAGTCGACTCGAAATCAACTCTTGGAGTTCACTCATTATTAAATTGTTTATCTGTAAATAGTTTGTATTTCAAAATATCTAAATATTATTTGACTTTTCCATGTATATTATTTGATTCTTATAATTTTGCTGGAAAACGTTAACAAAGTCCTACTGGCTTTTTCAATTTCACAACTTGCCGAGGGTAGGAGTTTGAAAATAAAAACAACCGTCAATTTTGCAGGTTTTTCTGTAAGGGTTTTGAGGATTTCTTCCTTTTATTTGACGGTTACTCTAAAATATAATTCGTATTTGACAGACAAAATGGGCCATAACGAGCATTTTGCCTGTAAATTCCAGCCAGTTTCAGACCTAATGAAAGAGTCATTACTGTTTTTGATAATTTTCCCGGTCATTACTGTTTTTTATAATTTTGCCGGAAAACGTTAACATAGTGCCGAGTTTTAATGACTTGCCTTTTTCAAATTGCAATAGGCAAAGGAAATTCAGAAGAAAGGCTGAAGCAAAGTAGGCATCATGGCCAGACAGAAGTTGAAAGTATTAAATGCATTGGACGTGGCAAGAACGCAATGGTACCACTTTACTGCAATTGCTATTGCAGGCATGGGGTTCTTCACGGATGCCTATGACTTGTTCTGCATTGCCACCATCACGAAGCTCCTGGGAAGGATTTATTACTTCGATCCAACCAGCAAGAGCCGGCCCGGTTTTCTGCCTCTACATGTCTCGGCCACAGTGAACGGGGTGGCTTTATGCGGAGCACTTGGAGGCCAGCTTTTTTTTGGTTGGCTGGGCGACAAAATGGGGCGAAAGAAAGTCTATGGAATAACTCTCATGATCATGGTCATTACTTCCATAGCATCTGGTCTTTCTTTCGGCAGCACGGCCAAATCCGTAATGACCACGCTTTGCTTTTTCAGATTCTGGCTCGGCTTCGGCATCGGCGGAGATTATCCTTTATCCGCCACCATTATGTCGGAGTATGCCAACAAGAAAACCCGGGGTGCCTTCATAGCAGCAGTGTTTGGTCTGCAAGGGTTCGGGATTCTAGCCGGCGGTGCCGTGGCCATTGTGGTCTCTGCAGCATTTCAGAGCAAGTACCACCGCCCCGCATACAAGGACGATTCTCGAGGTTCCACCGCCCCTCAAGCGGATTTTGTATGGCGGATCATTCTTATGTTCGGGGCCATTCCCGCTCTGTTGACATACTATTGGCGAATGAGAATGCCCGAAACGGCTCGCTACACGGCACTCGTTAGAAGAGACGCAATTAAAGCTGCGGCCGACATGTCCAACGTGCTTGACGTAGAAATCGAAGTAGACCAATGGATGGCCGAAGAGATTGCAAGGACAGGGCCAGGGTTTGGTTTATTTTCCAAGGACTTCGCAAGGCGATATGGCTTACACCTACTGGGCACTGCAAGCACATGGTTTTTCATCGACATCGTCTTCTACAGCCAAAATCTTTTCCAGAAGGACATCTTCACGAAATTGGGATGGCTTCCGCAGGCCGAAACAATGAACGCCATTGAAGAAACCTATCGAATAGCAAGAGCACAGTCTATTGTTGCTCTGGTTTCGACAGTCCCAGGCTACTGGTTCACAGTCGCCTTCGTTGATCACATCGGTAGAAAACCAATTCAGCTAATGGGATTCTTCTTCACGACAGTCTTCATGTTCGTGCTTGCTATTTCATACCACCATTGGCGAGGACAACACACGGGCTTCATCGTACTTTATTGCTTCATCTTCTTCTTTTCAAACTTCGGTCCAAACGTCACCACATTCATCGTCCCGGCGGAAATCTTCCCGGCAAGGCTTCGTTCTACATGCCATGGCATATGCGGAGCAGCAGGCAAAGCAGGAGCCATAATCGGCGCCATCGGTTTTCTCTACGCAGCTGACGACCACACAGGCATTGGCACTAAAAAATCTCTGCTGGTCTTAGCAGCAGCAAATGCTATTGGTTTCTTTTTCACATTCCTGATCCCTGAGACCATGGGCAAATCTTTGGAAGAGCTCTCCGGCGAGACTGATGAACAGCAAATAGTCCAACTCGGACGCTTCCAACTAGACGCGGGTAGGTCCACACCAATTGAATAGCTTGTAAATCTCAATTTATTGAGAAAAGCTGTGTTCAATTAGTTTGCAGCAAATTGGATCTACAGTCATATGCAACAAAACTTTCATTTCCATGCGAAAAACTGGATTTGTAATAGGCACGACAATATCATGTATAATGCTTTACAGATTGTGACATGTTGAAATGTAATGGGTTGATACATTGTAAGGGCCATTCCATATCACCAAAAAAGTTACCGCGCGTAGGATAAAAGAAAATCAGAACGCTCGGCTTTTATTGCTATTTTGGGCCTAAAACTGGTTAAAATTTTTGTTAGAAATGGTTATTTTTACATTTGTAATTTTAGTTATTGAGATTTTTTATTCTAAATTAATTATTCAATTTTAAAACTATCTAAATTATAATTATTATGATTTAAGTATTCCAAATTACAATTTTGACAAAAATTATTCAACCTAATTCTATCCAATCCTACACATTTTAATTAACCCGTATACAATTACAATTCCAAAAGTTACTTGTAACCCAATTTTTCAACAGTGTTGAAAACGAGTTGCACATTAGTCAAGTTCGTCGTGTCGTGTTTATTAATAAAGGAACGCGTCTAATTAAGGGGTTACATTTAACGGCGGCTTTGGTGAGATTCCACATTGCAGTTCGTTAGTAATGATGTGCACTCACTTGACACCCACTTTCTCATTTCAATATATAATTAACGTATAGGATAAAAAAAAAAGACCACTTACGTCCATTGGGAATCCAAAGCTTTGAAGCTTATGTGTTTTTTTGTCAGCGCCGAGATTGGGTGGTTGAGATGTAGAAGCTCGCCTATGTAGTTGGAGACGGCATTGTATAGTTTGACAAAAAGATGAGGTTTTTAGTTTTTCTATATTGACTTTTCAGTATAATGGTTAACTAAAATGTTTCGGGTTTATTTAATTTGATAGAGTAATTTTTGTCAAAATAGTAATTTGGAATATTCAAATTGCAATTTTAGTGATCTAGGTAGTTTTAAAATTGGGTAATTAGTTTAGAAGAGATAATCCCAATTGCTGAAATTACAAAAATGTGAAAATAACAATTTTTAGCAATAATTTTTAAGGGTTTTTATCCCAAAATTGCCAAGGCCTTTTGGTTGTCTTTTATCCTGGGCATCCATTAAGTGATGAAATAAGAATCTCATCTAAACTAAAGGTAAAATTAAACTAATTTTAAAAATTAAATAATAATATTAATCTAATTTGAAGGTTATAGTTTAATCATACACTAAATCTCTGTATGAAATCTTTTTGTTTATAAAATATTGCTAAAATTTGTCCAATTGTGTGGTTGGGAGGAATGATTGTTTCCCTCCCCACCTAGGTTCAATTTTTGTTAGTGACATGATGCTCTTGTTGAGCCCTTATTGTAATGATTGCATTAACAACTGTGTGAGATGCACCTGCAACGATTAATTACTAAGAATATGCGAAATAACAGAAATAATAGAACAGAATCACTTTTATATTGATCACGGGCCACTTCGAGGGGGCAACCTCCTTTGAGCAAGCTCAATACAATTAACTTCACGGTGCCTTCAATGACCTCAACACACACTTATATACTAAGTCTATGCCCAATACCATGAGTCAAAACCATGGGACATATAATACTACGGGACGACTTACAAAGCATATGCGTCCAATATTATGGGTCAATACTATGGGCTAATATAAACTACGGATCAACAAATACTACGGGACGACTTACAAAGCATATGCGTCCAACAACAATATACTAACATAGTAAAGAGAAGGGTTTACATAGGTTCCTAACATCCCCTCTCCCTTAGAAAAAGCTTTGTCCTCAAAGCTTTGGTTGGAGAAATTGCTGCAGAAGTTGAAGGAGTGGTTCCCCGGTAGCATCCTCGAGTTGCATTTCAGGCCACTGACGTCTTTGGAGTGTCAAGGAGGATTGCTTGGAAGGCTGTAGATGAAAAAGAACCCTGTCAGCTGCGTGGAAAATGCGCTTAGAACGGTGTTGATCGGCTTGTTGATTCAGGCGAATTCTGGCCATGTGAAGATTGTCCTGCAGAATGAGAAGAATCTGATTGCGGTTTCGAAGAACCGAGTCAATTGCCTGAACTGGGGAGCTGCTAAGGGTATATGGAAGAAGAACTGGCAGTGTTTGTCCATAGGCCGCTTCATATGGTGTTCTGTGAGATGTGGTACTGTACCACCAGAGCGCTGCTAGGAAATCCATAGAAATAGTTGGCCAAAGCTGTTTAGGGATGGGCAAGGGTTTGAGCAATCCCAAAAGGAGTGTCGTTTCACCCTTGTTGACTTGGAAAGTATCATCGTCAGCCACCATCTGTTGAATTGTCATTTTTAGTCCCTGCCAAAAGAAGTTACATTGTTCTTGGTCATACCTATTGCAGAACCCAGAGTGCCCTGTTGATGAAGAAGCATGGAGTTCATAGAAGAGAGAGCCCTGTTGAACATATTGCACCCAATTTGGAACAAGCAGAGAAAGAGTTGTAAGAGAAACTGGGTCATAAATTGTGCAAGAAGGAGCATCTTCCACCATATTGTCCTTACCCTTCTTGTAAGTGATCACATAGGGATAACCCATGAGGTGGATAACCCATTTCAGGTGTGTTGGGGAGGAGACCCATTGTTCCAGAAAATTTTCCAGACTCGGGAGATCAATCTTGATGCAGAAATAATTCCCTAATAGGTATGGCTGCCACTTCTGTATTGCATGCACAATAGCCATCATTTCCTGCTGAGAGGTAGATGTGGCTAAATTCTTACCGGAAAGGTCTCGTGAAGGTAGCAAGCGCATTGGTTCAGTAAAGATACATGCATATCTATCCAAGGAAGTAGTGGAGACTGTTGATGGGTGTATCTGAATGGAATTGAGCTGAGCGATGACACCATGTGAATTCTTCTTAAGGAGTTTTTTCAGGCGATGTGAACTGATGATGCAGAGAGACCCTGGTTGTAAGCCCATAAATTTGTGTTGTGCCCCATTGACTTTAAACTGCATCCAAAGTTCATCAAAATCCCATAAGATGGGGCCAAGTGTGCGTAACCATTGAACGCTCAAAACCACATCACATCCGCCTAAGGGCAAGGCAAACATGTCAGAGCATAGGTTATAATCTTCCATAGAGATACGCACATTGTGACACTTCCCCTTGCAAGGTAAGGTGCCCCCATTAGCAACCATGACTTCAAAGCTGGAGCAAGGATGGAAAAAACAATCAGCCTGTTTGGCAATCCGAGGGTCAATGAAGTTATGAGTGCTACCAGAATCAATGAGTACGGTAAGAGGGAGCTTCTTGAAGTATCCCCTGACCCGCATTGTTTGTGGGGTGGTGACGCTGGTTACAGCATGGAGAGAGATCTCAGGTGGGTCGTCCTGAAATGGGGTGTCAACAGGCGGGTGTTGAATGTCGATCTGATCATCCACTGTATCTGTAGCTGCTTCACCAAGTTCTAAGGCAGGCGAAGAATCCACATCCAAGAGATAGAGTTTTTGTTGAACACATCTATGTCCCCGAGTGAATTTCTCATCACAATTATAGCAAAGCCCTTTTTTTCGGCGTGCCTGCATTTCTATTTCAGACAAATGCTTGATAGGAGTTGGTTGAGGAGAAGGCGTGATGGGAGGTCGTTGGGAACCCATATTTCTGAAGGGAACAAGGGTGGGTTTGGAGCGTTGTTGAGCTGCAATCTTGTCCTCAGCCAGCTTAGCCAACCCTAGGACTTCCATCATTGTGTTGGGACAAAACATTTTGACCTCTGAGCGAATTTAATCCTTGAGACCACTTATAAAATAACTCCTATAGAATTCATCAGACAATCCTTCTGTGTGATTGGCTAATTTCTCAAATTCTGTCTGATACTCTCTCACTGTGCCAATTTGGTGAAGTTTAGTGAGTGCTCCTGTGAAATCATCAAAAGCACTAGGGCCAAATCGTGGCAAAATGAGTTGGCAAAAATCTGTCCAGTTTGGCTCAGGATGAGCTTTGATGTACCAATGGTACCATTGAAGGGCTTCCTGTTCCAAATGAAAGGATGCAAGTGGAACTTTCTGGACATCAAAAGTATTATGCAGACTGAAATATTGTTCTGCTCGGTATATCCATCCAGTCGGATCAGTACCATTGAAGCGAGGAAAATCAAGCTTCGGCCCACGAAAATTGTTGGAAGGAGAGAACCCGGTGGCTGCAAAAGATTCTGGCTGTCGGTTATTGTTCATGGCTGAATGCTGAAGATGGAGGCTGAGAAATTTTTCATCCAGATCTTGGAGTTTGGTTTGGATGGCTGCAAGTGCTTCCTCCATGGTGTTTGCTCCTGCACGGGTGACAACCATAATCAGGTTTTTTTTTTTTTTATCAGACTGGAGCTGCTACGGCTTGAAAGGGATCTGGAACAACACCGAATGGATTGAAAACGGTTGAATCTGGAATGGCTTGCAAATGGATCTGAAACAATGCAGCAGTGATCAACAATAGTTCAGCTGAAAGTAGATATGGACCCCAGGTATGTGCGGCTTCCTAACAGTTCAGGGGTTTCACTCGGCCACCAATGCTGTCTGACGGCTTGCGTATTGGGGCAGTACCCCTCACTCCATGGCTCAGGTAAAACTGATAACTGCTTTGCCACAAACGACAGCTCTTGGTTTACCTCACGGGTGGGAACTAGTCAATCAGTTAGGGGTCGTTGCCCTTTTCACTGGCAGGTCCTCTCAATGGACTAGCTACTTCGGGGTTCCTGTGGTACTCCTCACAATGAGTTTTAGGGCTTATGCCCAAGTACTTCCAACAGTTAAGCAGATAGGGATGATTCCCAAATCCGAACCTGCAATAGAAAAAATTTGGGCAGAAATTCCACCCAATGTTCAAAAACCGGATCTATATTGCTCAGAATCGCTATTATAGCATGTTTCTGGAATTGGAACAACCACTCTGCTTCTACCAATGAAAGCGGAATAAAAATATGGGCACTCGGTCAAAATATTTTCTTGCCGCAATTTCCGCGACCGTCACCGAAATTCTGAAAAATTGCTGATTTTAGATCCGCGATATCTCCACTTTTAGAACTCCAAATGAGATGAGTTTTTTTTTGAAACTGCGTATTTTTGAAAGAGAAATTCAGATATGCAATCGGTTGCTTCTGATTTTGTGCAGAAAGTTTCAGAAATTGATCTGAAAGTCGCCGCCCAAAAAAAAATAAAGAATTTCCCACTTGTGCCAAGGAAAGTGCTCTGATACCAGATGAGATGCACCTGCAACAATTAATTACTAAGAATATGAGAAATAACAGAAATAATAGAACAGAATCACTTTTATATTGATCACGGGCCACTTCGAGGGGGCAACCTCCTTTGAGCAAGTTCAATACAATTAACTTCACGGTGCCTTCAATGACCTCAACACACACTTATATACTAAGTCTATGCCCAATACCATGAGTCAAAACCATGGGACATATAATACTACGGGACGACTTACAAAGCATATGCGTCCAATACTATGGTTCAATACTATGGGCTAATATAAACTACGGATCAACAAATACTACGGGACGACTTACAAAGCATATGCGTCCAACAACAATATACTAACATAGTAAAGAGAAGGGTTTACATAGGTTCCTAACACTGTGAACCACCATACTAAGAAAGTATGAAATTGAATGGTATTTATGTTTTATAGTGTTCTAATAATTAAATTTTGGTTTAATTTTAATTGGTTTTCAAAATTTATTTGTCTACTAGTAAGAATCCACACCAATATTCAATGAATTTGAAATTGTTTTGAATTTCCGTACACAAAATACCAATACACTCGAATAATGCTACTATGATTTTAATTCACAACCTTCTATGAAAAATTACCCATTCTTAACCATTAGACCCATTAAAGTTGTACCGCTAAACCCATGTTGAATGCCATGGAAACTTTGTAGAAGAGGCGAATGACAATACAAATGTACAATGAAAGTATTTAGCATAATAAGGTAGAGGAAGAAGACATTCCACATGAAGAATCTAGAAATCTAGAAGAAATGTTCACTAGAGAAAAATAGTCTCGGGAGTATACCCAAAATGGATACATACCCCTACATTCAAGAAGTTTGAATAAAAAGGCATTGGTTGAACGGATTTTGTCAAAATGCATAAATGATTTTACTTGAAAAGAGTTGATGACATCAATAGAGTAAATTTTCAAGGGACATACATCCCTTTGGTGGGATAACCTACACATGGATACAAAGAAGAAAGGTAAGAAAAAGATCAAAAATTAAGAGAGGATCGTGGCCTACCTAAAATCCAATTATTTTCTTGTAATTTCTCTTTGAACCTATTGAGAAAGTTGTAAACTTGAGATACATGAAAATATCAATGAAAGAAGACACTGAGGAGTTTTAGAGTTTGTCCATTAGATTTGGTCAAAGCGAGGGAATTGGATAAGTTCTTAACAAGTATGTAAATGGGAATAAATGTTTTCAAAATGAAATCAGAACGACTAGATTTTCTTCTATCAATGAAGCTTATCAATAATATATAAGGGTTGAAGAAAAGTTGCCTAAGAAGAAACTACGTCTTAGAATAGGAACTTGAGGAAAAGGAAATAACATGTTACATAGAGGACAACCATAAGGAGAAGAGAGTGAAGGAAATCATCTCAAGATACAAGGAAAAATACTAAACTTGGTTTTAACGCCAATAGGAGAAGAGCTAATAGAAGAGAAAGAGGTTTAATATCTAATGGTAGTTGTTATAAATGTCGACGGTATAAACATAAAGGATAAAATGGTGAAGTATACCAACACAATGGAAGAATAATGCTAGTGGAAATGTGAATAATGAGAAGTGGTAGCAGAAGAAAATGTTGACGATCAATTGTCACTAGAGCATGGATAAAACCTTATGTTTGGAATACTTTTGTTGAAGCTAGAGAGGTAGCCTACAAAAGAGGAACCAAGACAAAAGAAGTCACTCTCAAGAAAAAAAGGAAGAATGGAGGTAAGTGTTGCAACTTAATTGTTGATGGTGATATTTATGAAAATTTAGTATCTATAGAGGTGATTCAAAAGTTGACACTATGATGTGAATGTTATGTAACAATTCCTTAGAATATCATTATATACTAGAACACACACAATGTATATCAAATATTAACATGGGAAACAACTCCAAAATATATAATATAGATTAATTACACAACAATTCCTTAAATAATTGGAGAACCTCTTCCAAATACCATAATATATTCATACTTCCCAACAACATGTTCCTCCAATAATGACCGCAACACTTCTATATATACATATTCATTCATTGCACTTGTGGACCCTTTCTTAGGCTAGCCCTATTACATGTACCCCATATTTACACCCCTTGCGATCATATCAATAAACTACATTATATACCCTATAGAGTATCATGGTTGCATAAAGAGCACCAAGCCAATATGATTGAGCAAGCTTTAATAAATTCCCATATTAGACAATACCATGATCAATACTTATGTTCAATGCTTGTCATATATTGTTTAGAAGAACTTTATAATATGAAAATCACACTTTTCATGATGATATGATATGTAATTCCACTAAAATAGTTTGCCATAAAAGATCTTAGAATATTATCAAAATATCTTTACTTTAGGATTTTCAGATTTGTTGTTATTAGCTTAATGCATTAAAATGAAAGAAACAAGCAAATAAACACCATAAACATAATGAACATAAGTTGTACCATGGGAAAACCCAATACAAAAAAAAAATTTAGAAGGTGACATCTATGTTCTTACTCAAGTTTATTCTTAGTCATGAAATGCAGTACAAAAAAGGTCCACTCATTATGGAGTTTCCATGGACACTATGGCTTGAAATGATATTACTTGATATTCTACTTCTTCTGTTACACTATTATATCCATGCCTAGATTCTCTGCTCAACTATGGAATAATACCAATACTAATAGAATGGGAACCCCTTGTTTTCCTAGTGGTCAAGTATTTAACATAGCATAATAGTTGTCTGACGTTAAGATTAGGGATTTTTCATGCGTCAAACCCTAATTAATGATAGGGTTTTAGTCCCTCTAGAATTGTCGATATTTAGATATTGTGACATTACATTTATGTTATAATATTAGTATTGTATTTATTGGTTTTATAGGACCTTAATTGTAATTATAACATTTTCTCCCATGTATACCAAGGAGACCTATCTTTAGTGAGAATCTCATCCCGTCTTGTGAATTCGATACATTGTATAAGGAGGTTTCCCCTTTGAAGAGGCTCCTTATTATCTCTTTATATCACTCTCAAGGAATTGAGCTACTCTCTCTCTCTCTCTCTCTCTCTCTCTCTCTCACACACACACACACACACACACACACACACACATTTTCTTCTATTTTGGAAATTCAATGTATAACATTTGGTATCAGAGTCATTTTCATTGTAATTTTATTTTGGGATGTTTCAAATAGAGAAATTAGAGGCATCTTAGAAGACATACAAAGTACATGTGGTAAAATGTTTAGGTCCTAGTTCATTATAATTTTGGATTTAAAGTTTGTGGAAGTTAGGGTTTTTGACTAGTCCAAAAACTAGTCTCAAATAGGTCATCTGGGGAAAAATGATATATTTGAATCTTGAGAGATCCAAATTGAATACCACATATTGCATCCAAAGGAAGATGGACCATAGTGTTTGTAGTACAAATTTTAGAATTAGAAACAAAAATAGTGACACTTTTCAGTTTGTACAAATTCACTATCGTGAAAGGGACAAAAACAACAAGTTTTGGGAAAGTTACCATAACTCTCTCTTGGCACATTAGAATTGGGTCAAAATTGTGGCATTGTAGAGAATCATACTAGGATATTACATGATACAATTTCAAACTTATGGCTTCCTAAATTTCATATATAAATTGAGAGAAAGGTTGACTAGCAAGATAGCCTACAAACTAGGGTTTCTAAAGGTATGTTAACTTGAAACTTGCATAAATTTTGATTGAAATATCTATTTTGGGTTATTCAAAAGGTGTTATAAATATGAAATAGAGGTGAATCATAGGTAAATATTATTCTGGCCTCACATGGTCAGGGGTCCTATAAAAAAAAATACACCAATTAAGCCTCTAGAGAGCTCAACTATGACTCATGAAGAAAATGAAGAAATGTATAATTAGTTATCCAATTTGAAGGAAAATGTTAAGGAATTGACTAATGGGTCAGTGGCACATGTTCAATTGGTAAACAAAAAAAATGATATAGAAAGTGATTTGAGATTGAATATCCAAAAGATGTAAATGATGGATCAAAAGAAGGGAATGATGTATAAAAAAAAGAGGAAAGATGATCTCAAAGATATGAAAGGGTAATTCTAAATGAGACTCAAGGCTCCTCTTTAACCCTAATTCACCTCCTCAAGAAGAAGATAAATGGAACAAAAGGATAGTGTACTAGTCACATATTGGGAAAAATGAAAAAAAATTGGACAATAAGAGGATTAAATCCCTTACACTTGATCATTCATCATCATAATCCACATCATCATGGGTTCAACTCGGGACCACGGAACTAATTTATTCACAATATTGGTATGATAAATTTGGATGGAAATGACCAAATAACATGGATATTCTAGATGAAGCAATTCTTTGATCTACACCAAGTGTGACTTTACAAATTATAACTATTGCATCCTTGCATTTAGAACCTAATCAATTTTCATGGTACCAAAGGCTTTGCGATTGTAAAAATCATTCTATTTTCTCTTGGTCTATATTTATAGAAGAATTCATAGCATATTATGGGGATAGTAAGAGAAAGACATTCTTTAGACAATTGATAAATCTCAAGCAAAGATGTCCAGTTATAGAGCACATTAAGAAATTTTAAAAGTTGAGTTATAGAGTGAAGAACATTCTGTTGATGTAATTGTAACTTCGGAATGCATTTCACATATGTATATTGTATTCCTATAGAGATGTTATTATTCCTCTATACGGAAGTGTCCTCATTTATATTGTAAGTGTCGTAACTTATACTTGATGGGTTATTAGACCACCTTGATGGGGTCGGCCCTGTATAAGTCATGTGGGTCAAAGGGTTATTAGACCACCCTATGGGGCTTGGCCCTGTCAGCATTATGTTAAGTGGTTAAGTTGAGGCCAACCTAGTAAAGGTTATTAGGCAAGTCAAGTCATGTATAAATAGAGTGCGGGAGGAACTCTATTTGATCATTCACATTCTCACTCATACACTCATTGGAGAGTGGTGCACTATTGGAAAAGGAGAAGTTACTGCTAGGAGTATATCTCTTGTACTTGGGTTGTATCATTGCTCTTTCTATATCTGAGGAATTTGTGGCTTTTTTCACCTTTATGGTTTTCCCCAATGAAACTCTGTGTGTCTATTGTCTCATGTGATTGCTTGGTGTGATTGATATGCTTTATTATGCTTGATATGTTGTACATGTTATTCTCTCAGTAAATATCATAGAGTATGTTGAATTAATGCTAAAAAATTAACATGGTATCATAGCTAGCCTAAAAGAAGGCATGGTATGGCATTTATGACGCTTGTTGCACTTGCGAAGCTAGGGCTTGATATAGAAAAAACCATTCATCGTAGCACTTTCGCTATAAATTCATTTTGGTGAAGTTTAAGGATTTGAAAATCTTATAGGTCGAAGATAAGATCCCCATGTACCTTGTGTCCGAAGGAGAGCCTCTAATTTGTTGTACTTTCATATTTATGATCTGTACAATATAGGGTTTCTGCCTCTTCCAGATCTCAATCATAAATAGGTTACCTAGGAAAAAAGGTCACAACTTGGGATAGGAAGATCCAAATGCAATTTTGTTAAAAGTGGCAGGTACGGCATGGACTTTAATTACATAGGTACGATTTTCAGAGGCCGAAATTGAACCAGTGACACATGGCACTCCGTACAAGTCCGCTCTCCTGTTTTATCCCATAAACAGGTCACGTTGCGACACTTGGAATAACTCTCTCTTAGAGAATCCATTTGAGGTCAGACCCGTGGGGTTGGAAATTTAACAGCTCAGGATACCACAGGAAGAATTTTCAGACCATGTAGATCTAAAATTTTGGAGTTACACTAGAAACAATCAGGTGCATATTTATGTCAAAACAGAATTGGATTTTGAGCACCTTCATTCATGGCTCCGGGAATTTAGGGTTTCAGAGAATGTTGGATTTTTTTTGTATCGGAGACCACGAATGGATGCTCCTCATAAAAATTGAAATTTAGAGATCAAGATCGAATTTTTTGGTTGGGAAGAAGGCCGATCTTGATTAAACCCTAGTTCAGGACTTTGATCAGAAAGGTGAAAAATTAGGGCTTCTACAGAAGTTGGAATTTTTGAATTCTGTGACCACGGTTGCAAGCTCCTCAAGAAAATCAAAGTTTAGAGCTTTGGATCAAACCTTTTGGTTGGGTGAAGCTTCGGGAAAATCAAACCCTAATTCAGGGTCCTCCCTAGTGAATCCAGAAATCTAAAAGGCAATTTCAAGGGGTGAAACTTTGCAGTTTTCAAATTCTGAGTATACCAGCTTTACCATCTCAGAAAGGCACATCTTTCTATCCTTTTAGAAGTTTGAAATTCAAGTTTTGAATTTTTAGGGTGTCTCTGACAAACCCTAATCCAGCTCTAGATCCAGTTTCTCCAATTCAAGTGGATTGGGTTAATCCTATAAGAGAATGGATTGGCCACCTGCATAAGTAAAGAAGCTCCTGTTTCGGAGGGAGATGAGGCCTAGGCCTTACATAAGAAGATTACAAGCAATCTCAACAGGTATGACTAATCCAGGTATGTTTTTCGTATATCAAGTTAGAATCCTACATTATGATAGGATCTCTTATATAAGTATACTTGGTATGATTGATAATGATTATTCATGAAGTTATAGGTTTGAGTAATCATGGGTTTAGGCATATTATGATTCTTACTTTGATTGATGATATGACTAACCAGAAAAGTCCTATGGTCAAATAGGAATATGCATGAGTAAAAAAATTGTGATAGCATTAATATTATAGTAATGAATGTATGTATGAGACCTCGAGGATAACACAATGATGATACTAATAAGTATGCATAGTGATCGAGGATGGATATAAGTTCAAAGACAGGTAATCCAGGAAGCAAAAATCAAGAGGGAGGACACTCGAGTAGTTCCTGCAAGGAAGCAAATATTGAGACGGAGTCCACCCTACAAACCAAACAAAGATAAGTATTTGAATTGTCATTTCTTGCATATTTGTTTATTTAAATAATATTGTTCAAATGATGTATATGCTTATGTTCCTAGCCTTAGGGTGTGTATTATGCATATTAGAATAATTACATTAATGAACAGTATACTAATAATATACATGTGATGGGTAAGTGGCCTATGGCACTATACAACATTCCATTGCTACTTATCTAGAATGAAACCTCTTTGCTGACATGTTGGGAGTAGTGCAAACTCTTAACAATGTTCTGGTAGAGATTGGAAGGCATCTAGAAAGTTACGGGATATGGATAAATGTTGTATTGAAGCATTGGCTAAAAAGAATTGCATGACTATATGACATTTTTTTTATGTGTAAGAATTTATTCTGAAAACTATGAGATGTTTCTAATCATGAAATTTAACTTGTCTTGTAGGAAAGATCATATACCATCACCTACAAAAGAAGGACTGCAACATTTGTTCCAGCAACAAAGCTATCTATTAAAGGTGTTGAAGTTCCCAGGATCCAGGATGAAGTAATGGAAGAATACCATGATCCATCGATCATGAAGAAAGATTTTTGGGATGTAGTCTCAAGACCAAATGGGAAGTCTGTTGTGACTTCCAAGTGGATCTATAAGATCAAGCATGCTGCAGATGGTAGCATAGAGAAATACAAAGTGAGGTTTGTGGCTCATGGCTTCTCCCAGTGTTAACACCCAAAAAGTGCTCACTACCTCATCTACCCCATTACATGACTCATTGGTCCATATTTCCTACCATATTTGCCTCCAAAACCTCAAAAAACCATTAAAAAGCCTCCAAAAGGCCAAAAAACCATTAAAAAGCCTCCAAAGGTCAAAAAACCATTAAAAAAGCCTCCAAAAGGCCAAAACCCCCCCTTTTCCCCAAAATAAGTTATTAGCTGAAACTGCTACTAAGAAAAAAAGAGGGAAAAAAGGAAGCAAAAACCCTATATAGCTGACCTGAACCATATGGTGCCCAAAACCATGGGTCAGCACTCCACCACCAAAAAACCTATAAATAAGTAATGGAGGCTCCCCATTTTATATCCATAACCATCCCTATCCTCACTCTGCCAAAAACTCTCTTGAAACCCTAGCTCTCCCTTTGGAGCTAATTTCCACTTGAGAACCCCATTTGGCCCCATTTCCAAAACATCTTTGGAAGAAGGAGAAGGAACAACACTGGAGCTTGGAAGCAACCCTCTTGGACTGCTGCAAGAGCTTCACCAACCTCATATTGGAGGTATAAGCAATACAAAAACCATTTTTAATATCTTTTATTGTCTCATGCACATGCTAGTTTAAATTCCCTATTTTGTTGTTATTGTTTTTACTAAACTGCTACTAAGGAGTCCCTTCTCCTTAGTAGGTGCTCATTTGCACAAGCTAGGGTGAAAACCCTAGCTACAGTTTTGGCGACTCCCCTAGTGTTCCTTTGAATTTATAGTTATAGTTTTTAGAAATTTTTAGTTTTCTACAATATTTTTCTGTTTTTTCCTTTCGGCAGTCGGGTTTGCTGCCGTAAATCGCGTATTTTTTCCCCACAGTTGCGATCCGACCACCTCTTTCAGACTGTTACCTACAATCCGACCGCGGCTCTCAGACTATTTCCCACGATCTCCCGACGGCTTTCAGTCTGTTACTTGCGATCTGACTGTGGCTCTCAGCCTGTTTCCCGCGATCTCCCGGCGGCTTTCAGTCTGTTACTTGTGATCTGACCGCAGCTCTCATCCTGTTTCTTGCGATCTGCCTGCGGCTTTCATCCCTCTTCCTGTGACCCGCCTGCAGCTTTCAGCCATTTTCTTGTGATCCGCCTACGGCTTTCAGCCATTTTCCTGCGAACCGCCTGCGGTTTTCAGCCATTTTCCTGCGATCTGCCTGTGGGTTTCAGCCATTTTCCTGTGATTCACCTGTAGCTTTCAGCCATTTTCCTGTGATCCGCCTGTGGCTTTCAACCATTTTCCTACGATCCACCTACGACTTTCAGGCATTTTCCTATGATCCACTTGCGGATTTCAACCATTTTCCTACGATCCGCCTGCGACTGTCGACCTGTTTCCCACGATCCGACCACGCAGTTTCGTCGTAGACCCGCGATCTATTTTCTGCACTTTTTCCCTGTTTGAACCTAGAACTTTGTTGCAATATTTTCTGCACCTGCACAGTCATCTGTCCTATCTGTAGCCATACTTACCTACAGCCTTTTTCTACAGTATTATTTTTGTTCCATTTACAGAATTTTTAAAATTTTAGCATTTTAATTGAAAAGAGAAAATTTTGCATTTCAAAGTTTAATTTCTGCATTGTTATTAGTTAGAAAGTTGCCCACCTTGTGGCACTTTTGTTTGGGTTCATTATCTCACATGCACACACTCTATCACTTAATTCAAGTGAGCCCTAAAATATTGCTTAACACAACCAACATTCTAACCCCAACACATAAGAATATTGTAGTTAGGTAGGGTCGGGGGGATAGGCATCCAAATAACACCCCTCGGTCGCTTACACTTGAGACATAGTTGTTGTCCATTAAGGAGCCAAAATCCCCTAGTATTTTTTGACATGATTTAAAACCAATTTATCGGGAAGGCCTATCCTCTAGGAGGGTTGAAGTAGCCAGACTGGTTCTGGAAGCCTGAGTGGAATATCGCAATCCATTCAGTATCGAAGGATACCTTTTGTAGTTCTCGGTGTACTACCTGTATGGGAGTGTAGCAGCGATTGAACCAAACTGCAGATTCACCCAACCGAACATGTCATGAATGGGGTATCTTAGTTGCCTTTCTTCTAGGATTGACTACCCGGTGTCCCTCTCGGTAGGGGGATATATTTAGCCACTTGGCTCTACTACCGATATATTCTGACTTGGATTTCATCACCTTGCAAAGGATATGTCTGGTTGAGTCAGAATACTATTTAGCTAGGTGTTTTCATGCTCCTTTACCTCCCTTTGGTCTAGCGAGTCCACTATTTTTATTTTTTTAGGAAACCTGCTACTTGTTGGTCTTCTGACCACTTTCGTTGATGCTCCACTTATTGTAGCACAGCTGTTACAGTGAGTGTTTTGAGCTGGTTGTTGGCCTGAGTACCATATTTTTTGTGCTCTCCTTCTCCACACTCAGTGAGCTGTTTTTCGCTCGACACAACCCCCAGAGACTTGACACCATTTGTCACCATTTGTCACCATTGAGTCCTCGAGACATTCTCGGCATCTCCGGGGCCAGCCCCCGTAGCACAGTTCACTTGACATCACCTGTCATAGACGTAGAGCTTCATCACTCGACTCCACTCGTCGTAGACGTAGAGCTCCATCCCCCGGCACTGATGCCCCTTATTTTACCTCTGATTCTAAGGCAAAGTCCGAGAACCCCACTTATACTGCACTAACCAGCCCCATGGCTAGCATGACTTCCAACCCTTTCTTTGTAGGGACCATTGGTGGTGCATCCACCACCACTCCAGCTACCACACCCGCTTTGGGTATGCCCTCAATGGGGCCCACACCCACCATTCCGATCACTGTACCTATTCCAGTGACTAGCATACCCATCCCAACTCCACTGGTGACTCACACTATCCTTGGCGGTACTGGACTGTCCCATACCACCTTCGTTCCTCCACCTAGAGGCAACGTCCCCAACCCGAACCCAACCCCTCCACTTGGGGGCAGTGGCCCCAACGTGGTCACAACCACCAGTATGTCACATCCTTCTACTAGTTTGCCATTCATGGCTAGGCTCAACCTTCCTGACCTAGCCAGACTGACTAACGATCCCATTAGACATGACCTTGCGTGGCCTCACATGCCCACCAAGCTCCCATTAGACATCCCTAAGTTTGAGGGTAAGGTAGGTGAAGACCCCCAGAACCATATTATGTCCTTCCACCTATAGTGTTTCTCCAACTCCATAGTGGATGACTCTGTCCACCTCCGTCTGTTACAGCGCACCCTCACTGGCTCTGCAGCTAAGTGGTACATCGAGCAGCCCCATGGGACCCATGCCATCTTTACCTCCCTCGCCTCAACCTTCCTGCAGTTCTTTTAGTTAGCTGTCCGCTATGACGCGGGAGTTGAGATCCTACTGTCTTGCAGACAGAAGACGACGACCCACATCATTGACCACATTCATGAGTGGCGTCAATGCCGTAGCCTCTACAAAATCAAGTTAGATGACCGTATCTTCTTAGATTGGTTTCTAAAATCTCTCCTTCCTGTCATTTCCAAGGATGTGGCATCCGAGCGACCCCAGTCCGAAGAAGAGGCCATCCTCAAAGCCCAGCAATTTGACCTTATTTACACCCAGTCTGGTTATCTATATTCCATCATACCTGATGCTCCTCGCGGTGATTCTTCCCGACACGATGCGCCGGGGGCATCCCATGCCGCAGATGGAATCATTGGCCGTATAGCCTCACATAACCAGCCCTTTTCCATAGCAGGTCCTAGCCTAGGCCCCGACCTTTCGCGGGCTACATCCCAGTTTGGAGCAACCAATTCGTATGCTCCCATGGCACATCATCACCATTCCCATGGACCCTCATGTCCACCTCAGTGCTTTGGTCATGCATCCCCCGCTTACGCCCCCTTGGTCGCACTTCAGCCATATTACCACCCGTAGGCCGGACAAGCTCCTGTATCCTCTCAAGCCCCCCCTGCTTATTATCCACCCAGGAAGCCCCTGCGTAAAACCCATAACCCGTTGCACAGGCATATCAGCAACCCCCACAAGCTTCAACACCTACACCGCCTCCACCTACTTATTATCCACCGCAGCCTGCTTCCGCACCTGCACAACCCTAGAACACACCTGCCACCCAAGGGAAAGTGTATGCACAACAAAATCCGTCGCCCAACCAAAATAACCAACGCCAACAAGGCCAGCAAAACCGCGACAAAGGACATAACCACAGGAACAACCCCCCTCCAGATCAAGGCGATCAACTCCCTAATCCTCCAAACAATAATAACGCGGCACCTGCCAACCAAAACCCTGATCGGCTGCCCAAACAAGCCAAAAATCATAATTTGTGAACAAACCATCCTTGTTCTATTTGCGAGGTCTATGGCCACTACACACACGCTTGCCCACATTTGGAGTAGGCTCAACAACTCTGGATTGATCATGCTCACCGCCAAGGGCATGTGGCTCCTCAGGCGCCACCCAACCCCCCACCACCTCAGAATCAACCCTTGGTGCTACAAAACCCTTTACCAACCCAAGGCGTAGTGAACACTCAACTGTTGGCTCCCCCTCAAGGAAACGCGCCTCCACAACAGCAAATCACTTATGCCGCTCCTGATCAACCCATGATAGACTTAGGTACCCATCACTTGTTAATGATGTCATCCACCGATGTCAACCTTCAAACCCATCAAAACCAATATGGATCCACCCCCGAAGCCCCTCCCACCAACAAAAATACCAATTCTCATCCCACCGATCAGTCATTATGCATACCTCTGGCTCCACTAGATGGCGCCTCCGAAGCCCCTCGCTTCCCACTTCACCGCATCAACAATAACCCCAATGCTCGCACTGCGTCTAATTACAACATTGTAGATGACTTAGCCCAATTCCCCACAACCATGTTTGCGTTAGAGGTCTTAAAAAACTGTCCAACACAGCACAAGACTTTGCTTTCAGCCATTGGTGCTATTGACCCAAATGATTCACGAATGATGGCCTTCGATTTGGACCAATCCGAACCACGCCTACCTTCCAAGTTTTTGTATCTGTTCGAAATCTTATCGTCCATTGATGAAGGTGCCTCTACATTCGTTATGTCCACATTCATTTGGCAGAAGTTGGGATCCCCTACACTCTAACAGTCCACCACTACATTCTGAGCCTACGACGGTCATTCGGCTCAACCCCAAGGTCTCTTAGCTAATGTCCCCGTCCAGTTGGATGGTAAAATAGTGCTTATTGACATAGAGGTCATCAATGCCCAGCTTGATTATAACCTCTTACTTGGCCGCAGTTACATGTATGCCATTCGGGTGGTTGCCTCATCCATTTTTTGTACCATGATGTTTCCCCACGACGGACGCATGGTTAAAGTTGACCAACTCACCTATTACGATCCCAATGCCCCCGCTACACCCGAAAATGTTCTCCCCATGATTGAACAACCTGTTAGTGGTGCATCTACCTCGTTGGTTTCCTCAGTGGGACCCGGAGTTTACTCAGATATGCTAATGACCTTGACATTCCAGCCCATTCCACCTCCGTCATCAGCAACCGAAATATCTGACTTATGTACCCTTTCCCACAATACACCAACACCCAACCATCAACTGCCCTTGCTACCCCAACCACCATTGGTACCTAGTCATGTTGGTGTAACACCCATCCATACAATCCCCTTCCTATTCCCCCCTTCGGGAGTAGTAAGCGCCCCAGTTATGGCTACCCTCAACCTCCCAGGTTTAACTTTAGGATTACCTGTATGGTACATCATGCCTCCCGTTACCCCTCCGACACCAAATGTCATACTACAATCGGTGCAACCCATCACCACTACTAGTCAACCACCTCCCGGTGTCACTACTCCTTCCTCATCGACCAATCCATTCCCTTTTATCAAGCACACTGGGGGTAGAGGCCCACAACCATACACTGCTTTACCACCGCCCAAAACGGTTAAGAACCCCCTCGTGTTTCATGCCACTCCCAAATGCTCATTGTGTGATGAGTTGGGCCATGCTACCCATCAGTGTCCACAATTACCTGCATTACAAGAGCACATGCAAATGCTTGACGACGACCCCAACATCTCGATTGTCCAACTCAACCCTACCCCTAAGCCTCGTGATAAATCACTACGTACCAACCACCCTTGTGCAATATGCAGTATTTACGTCCATTACTCACATCACTGTCCAGATCTTCCAGATTACAGAGCCGCCTTCTATGAGATGAATAACTTGGACCTCGAGACGGCTCCCCCTACCATTGAAGAGACCCACCCCCCAGCATCCCCGCCAACCAGAGAGATTAATACCATTTATATTATCTCTTCTACTAGCACTCCCTCATCAACCGATTTGACAACCCAAAGTTTCCACAATGATGAGGAGATTCTAGAGGCTCTTACCGCCCCTGATTACCCTTGGGAAGATATGCACCATCGCTCTTATTTCCTCCCAGAATAATCCTCCTCCACCACATCCACCCAATTCTCGGTTGAGTCCAAAGATTTCCTCCCCGCCAAAGTCGACTGGTTCAAAGACCCCATTCCCGCCCCCGATGCCTATGAGGAAGGTAACACGGCCAATGTCTCACTCACAATCCACATTGATATCTCTGCCCCAGCTGGTGCTCCTGAAATCATTACGTTAGGAGCCTCTTGCACTGAGTATGAGATTAGAGAGTACACAATTTTTTTCCAAGAGTTCCGCGATGTCTTTGCCTGGTCCTCTACCGAAATGCCTGGTCTTGACCCCGCTATCATGGAGCACCGCATCGACACCTCTGAGTTCGGGGGCATAATAGATTACCTCGAACCTGGGGTAGGGAGCATGATGAATCATTTTGAACCTTCCCCATCACATCTATCTTAGCATGTCCATAAGCCCATTGTTCAAACCAACACATATGTGATCCACAATCACAAACCCCATGCACATAGCATGGGGGCAGGTCAATAACCCTGCTTACTTTTTCACATTTGTGATCTCAACAATTTTTGAGGTCACGTGTCACTTGTATATTTGATTTGATTTGATACGCCTAGTATTTCGCCCCCACAGGCCATCATTTCTCCCCACCACTGCATCCTTGGCTTGGTGGGCTCACCTTTATTTTGCAACCATTTTTTAGCATAGTTTTTCCTTTGCCATTTCGGATTCCATTCTCCGAACCGTTTCCACCACTGGACTCAGCATGATGAGACCGTCATGATGGTCGACTCGTTTTTTTATTTTTTCTAGACACCCCTCGTCACCTCGGTTTGTGTGCCACATCGGTTGTATCCCGTTTTTGATATATTTTATATCATCGGATTCATTTTTCTGGCCCGTGATGATGCTTGAGGTCATTTCTCGCTCTCACCTCCCAGATTTTTCGAGTATTTTTTCCAAAACACCCCTCGTTGCCTCATTTTGCGTGCCATCTCGGTCGTTCTCCATTTTTGACACTCTTTATATCACCGGATTCAGTTTTCCGCGCTCGTGATGATGCTCGAGATCATTTCTCGCTCTCACTAGGTACAATTGAAACATTGTTGTTAGGATATTTAGACACTTAGGAGTTAGTTAAGATCAACTTGCGTAATATATCCGTTAGGGATAGTGTGTTTCTTTAGTATGCATTAGTATGCATTTGTAAATAGTTAATCCGACGGTCACGATATGTTTCCGACATAGAGTAATCCGACGGCTCAACTTCTCTTAGATCAAACCTAACCTTGATCCGTGGCTTAACACCCGATTAGTCCATGATCTCTATTTAAAGAGCATGGAGGGTCATTGTTTAGTTGATCAATTATGAGAAGCTCATTTGTAACTTTCTTTCTTTGCATAATAAATTGTCCCGTAGAAGCTATTTGGCCGGGTCCGTGGAGTGTTTCCCTCAAGAGGGTTTAAACCACGTCAAAACATCGGTGTGTTGATCTATGATCTGTTTGTGTGAAGTGGTTTCTCTTGGTGTTCGGTCCTTTGGTAGTACCCTGTGTACCCGAACAATTGTGTCCCGACACCTTGCTGCCTTGGTTTGTGTGCCACATCGGCTGACATCGAATTGTTACATATTTTTTCATGAGCCATTCACTCCATTCATACTGCAATTATTTCGTTATTTTGCCACCATTCATCATCCCGCAATGACGCCCACTAGTGTTTCCCCCCACCCTCGTTCTTGGTTCCCATCGATGTTCCTTGATTGAGCACTTACTCCTTGTTTGGCCATTCCTTTTGTTCGGTATAATTTTATCCCTTTTTCGGGCCGGACAAGTCCTTTATGAAAAAGGCACTTAGGGAGTTTCTGTTAAGCTCTTTTCTGACTCCTAAAACAATGAAAAGATTGCCAAGCAATCTTGCTTCCTTTCATGCTCGTTAAAGTACCTGAAAGGGTGTCTATTTGGTATAAGTTTAACCCTTTTCCAGACTTGGTAGACTAATTACTAAAAAGGAATACTCTAGTCACACCGGCTAGAAGAGTTCTTCATTGCATCCTTTTATGCTTCTTCGGGCCTTGGAGACTAACAAACGAAAAAACACCCCCCTGGAGTCTCCTTATTGCTTTCAGACTCTCTAAAATTGAAAGCAACCACGAGCACGCATTATCCTGGGCTCGTACAAATCCACACGATGGTACCATTCCATTATTTCATAGTCTTCTTATCGCTTTTAGACTCCGTAAAATTGAAAGCAATCATGAGCATGAACTATCCTGGGCTCATATAAATCCACATGACAATACCGTTTTGAACACACTTCTTCTAGTTCCTTAAACCCATGAAGAAGTCCCCCCCGTGCCTCTCGGCACTATGATCGATCACCTCGGCAACACCCCCAATAAGTTCACCTTTGTTCAGAGTATTTTGCAGTCTCCTGCCATCTTACACCAACCTGAGTATCACTCATCCCAGTCACCATCCCTGATCCATTACAACTATGATCCCCTTCCCACCAGTCAGTTTCATATGCTACCCGATCACCCCCACCATCATACTCAGAACAAAGGAAGTTTGAGTCCACCCACTCTACTTGCCCAGTTATCCCCCACCGCCACAGTATGTTAGTCCTACCATCAGTACTCTCACACTTCGGTTCTCCACCTTGTACTCCTATCAAGGAAACATCATTTCCTTGCTAATTGTAGGTCTCCCTCTGTCAATGATAACTCATCTATTCCAGAGGATAGACCCAGAGGTCCCTACACCTTGGACTCATCACCATCTGTGGTGAGTGCCTATGGACCATTTTGAGAGGAGTCATCAGTGCCTCTCCGAGTGGTTGTTTCTCACATGCTCAACTTCAAAACCTTGATTGCATCGTTGAGAATCGCACAGGCTATATATCCCTTCAGTTATTGTTCGAAGACCCCGGATTTCCCTCGACTCTAGCACATTGGTGAGTCACTTCGGAACGCCCAGTTATATGTTCCCGTGGATGTCCGGGTTGCATTGGCGATTGTATTCGAAATCCATCCAATTCTATGCTTCCTTGAGTACCCAATTCAGTTCCAGTTCAGTGTACCATTAAGGGTATGACCTCCCGTCACTATGCCCCAGCAGCTCATTAGTTCCTCTGGTACCACACTCAGCACCACTCTTATTATTCCAGTGTATTAGTTCTTCAGCTCAGACATGGTCAACCCAGCAGTATGTCCCAGATTCTGTGTCCCCTCTGGACTCTTATGATGTACACAGTGGTTCTCCATGTATCTATCAGGCTCCCATTTTTGGGCCTCACTGTTATTTTTTATATATATCTTGATACAAGCATGGGTATGCCCACCTCGACCATACATTGAGATTCTTCCTCATTCATTATTTGAGGCCATGTATCTTTCAGGTCCCCATGTTTGGACCTCATTATTATTTGTTATAGATCTTGATACGAGCATGGGAATGCCCGCCTCGTCCATATGTTGAGATTATTCCTCATTCACTATTGAGGTCATGTATTTTCAGTTTTTGCAGTTTGTTCGAGACTATTGTTCCGGGCTCTAGTTCGTTTCTTCTCCTCTCCACATCCCAGGAAAACCATAAAAGACCTATGATGTCTATTGTCCATATGATGAGCTCCTTCCCTCACATATCAGGGGGCAATCTATTAACACCCAAAAAGTGCTCACTACCTCATTTACTCCATTACATGACTCATTGGTCCATATTTCCTACCATAATTGCCTCCAAAACCTCAAAAAAACCATTAAAAAGCCTCTAAAAGGCAAAAAAAAACTATTAAAAAGCCTCCAAAATGCCAAAAAACCATTAAAAAAGCCTCCAAAAGGCCAAAACCCCCATTTTCCCCCAAAATAAGTTAAATTCCTCCAAAAATAGCAAAAACCCTCTAAAAATGGAATAAAAAATACAAAAAAGAGAAAAAAATGGGAAAAAAGGAAGCAAAAACCCTATATAGCTGACCTAAACCATGGGTGAATCCATGAAGATGGGTGTCTATTTTGGGGGGTTTCGTGAGAAAATAATTCTGAATTTTTTATGTTTTCCATCTTTAAGCAAATAAAAGTGATATTTTTGTTTGGAATTTCACTTTTCACTAAAAAATAAACTTTTAGAGAATTATGTTAGCTTGCTATCCATATTTTTTTCAATTTTTATATGGAGATTTGATATGTCGATTCGACAAATGTTTGACAGTGTGTTCTTATAAAATGAAAGGACTACAAAATAGCCATGTTTTGTCGCATACGTAAAATCATTGTTAAACTTGTTTTTTGCAAAAAACAAATATGCTACGACAATCTACACACAATATACTACTGCATGACTATAAGTTTGTAACAAATGGATCTATATACTAATTATTATATTTATTTGAATTCGATCAATGGGGAAACCTTGTAGATTTTCAACATATTTTTTGTCATAAAACTTTTCTCTCAACTGAATATAAAACTAAAAATTCTATGAATACCCTTTTGAAATAGACACACCAATTAACTGCACCATAGTTTTCTCAATTTTTTTCGTGGTGTATTTTTTAAGTTATGGATTTTTCATTTCACCGCATTTTGAAAGAGATGAAACTAAACTCAACACCTGTTAAGAAAACAAACAATTACAAATATCAGATCTTACCTATACATAAAGAAATCTATATATTCGGAAAGTAGATTCAATAACGAAACTAATGGTATCAAGTTCAACAGTTTCTTTATAGTGTAAGAGATCATTTTTACTTTACCAAAATGGAGAAACCTGAAAACTGTGAGAGACAATCAGATTTTCAGGTTTCAGAGGTTATTCGGGCGAATAGTTATTCAGACGAATAACTATTTTCCATAACGGCGATGTCAATTTAATCAAAGGTTATTCGGCCGAATAACCAAACGTAAAAAAAAACTTGTCGACCGAAAAAAAAAGAAAAAAAGAAAAAAAAAGAAAGTTCTTTTCTAAACTTATATAAATAAAACTAAATACTTCAATTAATTTCGCACATTTTAATTTCACATACTTTCTGGTCAAAATATTTTTGAAGAGATTTTCTAAGGAGTTTTTTTTTGCAAAGGGAGTTTTTTTTATAAGGTATTTTTTTCTTACTTCTTTCTAAGGAATACATTAAAAGAATGTTTTTCTAAGGCATTTTTGTAAAATGAGTTTTTATTCCAAGCTTTTTGTACTTCTTATTTCTTTGCAATGGGTTTTTTTTCCAAGGATTTTTTAAGGAGGTTTTTTTGCAAAGAGAATTTTTTTTCAAGCTTTTTGCACTTCTTATTTCTTTGCAATGGGTTTTTTTCCAAAGATTTTCTAAGGAGCTTTTTTTGTAAAGAGAGTTTTTTTTATGAAGTATTTTTTTATTACTTCTTTCTAAGGAATACATTGAAAGATTGCTTTTCTAAGGCATTTTTGCAAAATAAGTTTTTATTCCAAGCTTTTGTACTTCTTATTTCTTTGCAATATGTTTTTTTTTCAAAATGACGACTTTAAAGAGTTTTTATTCCAAGTTATTTTTCAAAAGAGTTGTCTTTTTCATTTTTATTTATTTGAAAATGATTTTTTCGAATGAGTTTTTTCAAAGTTTTTTTTTTTTTTTTTTTCAAAGTATTTTTGCAAAAAACATTTATTTTACAAAGTATTTTACAAGTGGTTTTTTCAGAAAATGTTTCATTTCAAAGTATGCATTTACAAAGTTTTTATTTCAAGGCATTTTTGCAAATAATATTTTATTTCAAGTTATTTTTACAAAGGAGATGTATTTTTCCTTCTTATTTCTTTGAAAATGGGTTTTTTTAAAGTCTCCCAAGTTATTTTTGTAAAAAAATTATTTCATTGCAAGAGTTTTTACAAATAAATCTTTTTCTCAGGTATTTTTTCGAAGAATTTTTTTTTTTTTTTTTAGTGGGTTACAAAGAAGATTTATTTAGAAAGTGTTCTTATTCTTTTCCAATGGGTTTTTTCAGAAAATGTTTCTTTCCAAAGTGTGCATTTACAGAGTTTTTATTCCAAGACATTTTTTAAAATAATATTTTATTTCAAGTTATTTTTACAAAGGAGATGTATTTTTCCTTCTTATTTATTTGAAAATGGGTTTTTTCAAAGTCTCCCAAGTTATTTTTGCAAAAACGTTATTTCGTTGCAAGGGTTTTTACAAAAAATCTTTTTCCCAGGTATTTTTTCAAAGAAGTTTTTTTCGTTTTTTTTTTTTTTTTTTTTTCGTGGGTTTACAAAGAAGATTTATTTAGAAAGTGTTCTTATTCTTTTCCAATGGGTTTTTTTAAAGGTGATTTATTGTCAAAGAGTTCTTATTTCATTCAAAGAATGTTCTTTTCAAAGGAAACTTGTTTCTAAAGACTTTTTCTTCAAAAGACTCTTACAAGATTTTGATAAGGTGAAGTAAATTTTAGTTCATGTGTTTATAAATTTCGTAACTGTTTTTAAATCTTCATTTTATTTTTTTACAATAAAATGATGATTCTTTAATTTATCATTTATAGATTAAACAATCATGGGCAGTAAGAGAAACCGTCAAAGAAAATATGATCGTAAACGTGCTGATGATGATGATAATAGAGAAAAGAAAAAACTTAAATATCATGCCAACAAAGCAAGCCTTGTAGAAACGCAAGCAACGATTATTGAAGATACAAATACAGTTTTACATGATAATGTTGATGAAATGAAAATTGAAAATAGAGTACAAGAAGAACAAATTGAGGTCGAAGAAACCATTGTTGAAGATGTAAATAGTGATTTACATACTAATGTCGATGAAGTCAATATTGAAGATCAAGTTCAAGAACCAGAAATTGGACCAGATATGTATATATCATGTATTTTCCAAATTCATTTTTTATAATGAATTGTATTTTTGGATACATGTTTTAAATTAAATTTAACTTGATGTATAGGTACTTTCACCATTGATGATGATACGTTAAAAAAACGTTGATTGTAACAAATATGGAAAAAAAATACCCATACATGCTGCACGATATCGGGCTCAAAAAATTTATGATGATGTTCTGAAGAATTATTCAGCAACAGGACAAGCACAAATGTTGAGATGTTTATTAGTAACCAAGAAGTTAGAAGATGCTACATCATTATTGGGTATTCACAAGGCGACCAAAGAGTCAAAATTAAAACATAATGTGATATAAAATATAGGTGATGCAATAAAAAAGTTTTGAAAATCTAGGAAGAAAGACATTAGTGCTGCATGAAGAGCACTTCATACAACAATTATTTCGACTAGTACTAAACAAAAACATTTGACAACACAACTAGCAAAAGCAGTTGGAACCTCAACAAAGACATTATACAGACATAGCAAATTCAGAATGCAAATAGATGAAAATGATGAACTTGCTTGCTGGGTAATTATTTGTAAACATCCTTACAAAGATAGAATGGGAGCAGGTGTTAAAGATATTGTACGGGAATATTTGTTGACACATGCTCGAGTTTCACCAAATTCAAGAGATGTAATACGACAAAGAGTATCACGAGGAGTATATGTTAGCAGTCCAAAACATATAATGGATATGACACAAGTACAATTGTTCAATAAATTCAAGGAAGATCATCATGGAATTAATGTGTCAATCACTACATTTGTGCAACTAAAACCATGGTATGTTATACCTATTACTATCCGTGACACATGTTGTTGCCGTTATCATGTGCAATTCCAATTATATTACGACACATTTCTTGAATTCGGTAAAATGTTTTGGACAAATTCACCACATCCTCCCACAATACGTGAATTCATATCTCAAACCCTATGTGAGAGAAATCACGATGAAGTATTTTATAATAAGAAATGTGTCAATGGAAAACATTGTAATCGTTGGAAAAATTTGATTTTATTCCACAATAAATATCCTATCGATACTGATCACTCACTGTCAAATGCCACTGTTGATTGGAGAAGATATGAATACATTACAAGTACTAGTGACGTACATTCCAAAAAGATTGATTTGCGAGAAGATAAAATAGGTGTGGCATATTTTTTCAAGAAATTCGAAAGTGAAATTTATAAATACACCAAGCATTCACATAGAGCACGATGGCAAGACCTTTAATTCAAACAGTCCAGTGAATTTTTTTCACCAGGAACAATTTTGTTAGTGGTTGATTTTGCAGAAAATTATACATTTGCTGCACAAAAAGAGATACAGAGTGAAAACTATCATTCTGACCAAGTTTCAATATTTGTCCATGTTTTGTATAGACATTCTCAACAGAATATTGATGTCATTGAAAGCACGTGTGACAATCGAGATGTGATTGAAGAATATCACTTTTATATCAGCGACGATCGTACACACGATACACATTTTGTTCAGCATTGTATTGAAAGTATTTTCTACAATTCACTAAAGGGACGTAACATTAAATTCAATGAGCATTGGATATGGTCAGATGGATGTGCCAGACAATTTAAATCTTCACGATCATTTTATTGGTTATGTCGACTTCATAAAGCATTGAACATTAAACATCGCTGGAATTTCTTTGAAGCTGGTCATGGAAAAGGTGAACATGATGGTGTAGGAGCATGCGTAAAAAGAGCACTTCAAAGATGGAAAATGAACCATAGTTTTGCACGATTCCATTCAGCTACAGAGGTTGTCCAATGGTGTAAATCACATCTAAACCATGATTATAATCAACAATCAAAAAATGTGCATAGGCATGTACACACAAATGTTTTAATTTATATTTTATTGTCAATTTAAAAAAAAGTATGTACCTAACATAAAAATTTGTCATTTGTGTACTAGGTTTTTTGGCATGTTGGGGTCCAAGATATAAATAGATCAATACCATACGACGCTAGCACCATACAAGGGATTAGAGATTTTCACTCTTCAAACAAAAGCCTTCCAAAACATTTATGCATTTGACAATAGAAAGCAATCATGCTTTTGTCATATTTGCACTAAAAATATTGAATCTACAGAAGTTTGTGAAAACATAACGAACAACTACGTAAAACATTGGAAATACACAGAGATTAATCCTAAAGGAAAAATGCCACTAGCAAGCATAGAAGAATTAGAATTAGAAGATATAGCAATATCATCTAATGGTGACAGAATTTCAGATCTCGTTAAAGAAGGTAATGATCAAATACCACTGTTTTGTCGATTGTTCATTCTTGTCCTTCACCTTATACAAATGTATATTAGTCAATTTAATTGAATTAAAAATCCTAACATCAATTGTAATTTGCACAGGAGATGTTTTTGCCGTGATTGCACCTGTAGACAACAACGAAAATGTGAAGTATTATTTGATGCGATGCACTGAAGGAAAAATGAAGTTATTGGAAGACTACAATGACAACGGATATACATACGATAGAGGATCCATCATTTTAAAGGACTATTTTTTTTAGCAGACCCATATGACTCAAAATTATGTCTACTATCAGGATTATGAACCTGATGTTATATGTTGTCAATATAGCCATTTAGTATGTGCATCTCGAATAAAATTGGTTCAAGTTCCATCTAAAAAACAATTAAAAAATAAAAAATGGAAACTATCCAAATATGACCATGAACGGATAATTGAAGACGACATTCCATTGCGATGTTTTTAAAACTATATATTTAAAATTAATAGATCAATGGTTTTGTCGATGCCATTGTCAAATGTTGTGTACAAAATATTTTTTTCTTTCTATGTCTATGATCTTGAAAGGAACTGGAGTATAAGAGTTTAAATGATCGTATTCTAGTATGCTGAAATTTGAATTTAAAAATTATTTGGTAATGAAAACTTCAATATGTAAAATTTGTGTCTTAATTTTGTCTGAAATACTTTATTCGGGTCCCCATATGTCTATTAGACCACTTAATAGATGAGATAACGGATTTGTGGTTGTCGCCACTCTCCGCCCCGAATCTTTAATTTAAAATATCGCTTGTGTAAGTTCACATAACTGAAATCATGGCAAATGGAGATGACGATCATTTGATTTTTAATCACAAGAAAAGATTCCAGAACTGTAAAGCTTATGCTAAATTAGAAAAATGATTATTTACAATAAATCAATGAAAATTCATCAAATTGTTGTTTAAAATCATTGCTCTAATTTAACACAAGCTTTACAATCCTGTAATCTTCGCTTATGATTAAAAAAACATAAAATCGTTATCTCTATTTGCCATGATTTCAGTCACATCAAATGTACCTGGACATTGAAAATAAGAATTATTAATTAAAAATTCATATCAAAATTTGAACAAATAATATTCATTTTTCAGCTTCCTAACATTCATATTTCAATCAAAACTTCCTAACAAATTCCAGAACTTTGATCTCAGGTAAAATTCATTTTTAAACTTCCTAACATTCATATTTCTATCAAAACTTCTTGACATTCCTAAACTTCCTAACATTCAAAGATAACAATCATGTTCTTGACATTCAATCTTAACATTCATTCATTCGTTGCACTTTATCATAAATTCCTTAACATCCATTCTTACCATCACATTCATTCTTAACATTCTTATCAAAATTTAAACCTAACATTCAGATTTCAATCAGAACTTCCTAACAAATTCCTAAAATTTGAACTTAACATGTTCATTTTTAAGCTTCCTAGTTCGTCCATATTTCCATCAAAACTTCTAACATTCCTAAACTTCCTAACATTCAAAGATAACTTTCGTGTTCTTAACATTCATTTTTAGACTTCTTAGTTCATCCATATTTCCATCAAAACTTCTAACATTCCTAAACTTCCTAACATTCCTAAAATTTGAACTTAACATGTGTTCCCTTTTAAGATTCCTAGTTCATCCATATTTCTATCAAAACTTTTAATATTCCTAAACTTCCTAACATTCAAAGATAACATTCATGTTCTTAACATTCATTTTAAACTTCCTAGTTCATCCATATTTCCATCAAAACTTAGATAACATTCCTAATCTTCCTAATATTCCTAAGCTTCATAACATTCTTAAGCTTCCCAGTTCATCCATATTTCTATCAAAATTTCTAACATTCCTAAACTTCCTAACATTCAAAGATAACATTCATGTTCTTAACATTCATTTTTAAACTTCCTAGTTCATCCATATTTCCATCAAAACTTCAAACATTCCTAAACTTCCTAACATTCCTAAAATTTGAACTCAACATGTGTTCACTTTTAGGCTTCCTAGTTCATCCATGTATTTCTATCAAAACTTCTAACATTCATAAACTTCCTAATATTCAAAGATAATATTCATGTTCTTAACATTCATTTTTAAACTTTCTAGTTCATCCATATTTCCATCAAAACTTAGATAACATTCATAATCTTCTTAGAACATTCCCAAGATTCATAACATTCCTAAGCTTCCTAGTTCATCCATATTTCTATTAAAACTTCTAACATTCATAAACTTCCTAACATTCAAAGATAACATTCATGTTCTTAACATTTATTTTTAAACTTCCTTGTTCATCCATATTTCCATCAAAACTTCTAATATTCCTAAACTTCCTAACATTCAAAAATAACATTCATGTTCTTAATATATTCAATCTTAACATTTATTCATGTTTCAATCAAAACTTCCTTATTCATGAACTTTAAACTTATGTTCATCCATTTTTAAACTTCCTTTAACATTCCTAAACTTCATAATATTCAAGAATATCATGTTCTTAACATTCTTGATTTTAACATTTATTCTTACATATTCATTCATTCATTTAAACATGCAAGTACATATTATAAACCTTTAAATCACACCAAATATGCTAAATAAACAAAAATAAGTAGATCATTTAAACCAAGTTTCACAAAATATGTAAGTTCAAAGGACATGTATATAATCCTCAAAAAAATGCTCATGAACATGCAAGTTCAATGTACATATATGTATCTAGTCCAAAAATAAATCTCCTCGACATGTCCAAAACAAATCTTTGCAATCTATGCATATCAACAAAAAAAATGTCCACCATGCTATAAAAAGAAAATGTCCACCATGCTATCCTCCACTAGGGCCTCCCCTTGGACTCAACCCACCTTGCAACATGTATAAAAGCAGATTATGAATATCATTTAAATTATTTAAACTAAATTCAGAAAATTAAAATATTAAACTTATATATATAAAAAAATTCAATTATTAACAAAATTACATCAAATTCTCCAAATACTTGTCCACCACCATCCTCCAAAGGAGTTTTCCCTTTGCCTCCAAAAGACTTAAGAGACTCAAGCTGCAACGTGTATAAAATCAATTTATGAATCTCATAAATTACTTGAACAAATTTTAACTAAATCCATAAAAATTAAAATATTAAATTTATATCAAAGATCAATTCAAGTGTGAACAAAATTACCTCCTTGCCAATATCTGCTGCATGAAGCAGAGAACCTATATCTCCCCCCTAAAATTTAAATTGTATTAATAAATAAAACATAATGCAAACCAAAAAAATTACTGTGCCAATTAACTTAAAACTAAAACAAAAAGATTAAAAAAACATTAGCTCACAATAGATGGTAAATCATTTATAAAGTTTGTATCTAAAGAAACATGCATGGATAAGTCAAATTAACAATAAGATGCATAGTTAAATTAAAATTTATATATATATATATATATATCAAGTTCAAACATAATTACAAATATGTAAATAATAAATATGTACCTCTCGTATATTCTCTAGATTTTCGCTAGTTGAAACATGGAAAGAATGTTCATTCATCATTCTTGAAAATTGCAACCAATAAACATTTACATAATGTACCTATTACTTTACATCAAAAAACATAATTTATCATTCATATAATGTAACAAAAAATTCAATTCAAAATGAATAAAATATTTAATTAAGATCAAGTCATATCATAATCAACAAACCTCTCCCAAACTCGATGTGTCATTGGATATAACATTTGCCACTAGGTCGCGACAAACCTTGGCATATGCCCTGAGATCTTCAATGTTCATTCCATCTATCTCATCATTAGTTTTGTAAACAAACTTTTGATGAATAGCAGAACGAGCCCTTTCTCAAAACCAATCCCACATCTACTCCAACTAATGCTGACGATAAACCATCGCCAACAAAATTCCTTGCAGTTGTCCTAAGTTGAGATGTGGGCTCTATCTCTGATCTTAATGCCATCAACCTAGGTGGGCGAGATATCTGGGGTGGAGGTCGAAGAGTTGTAGGGTCTCTAAGAGCACCTTTTTGATTATATATTCGACCCTTTCCAACTCCGTAAAATTCTGAATGAACATCGGTATAGTCTGGCTTCATATTTAAGAAAAACTCAACATAAAAAAATCTAGCAAAATATTGAGAAACCTCATCGTTCCATGGAAACTGACCATAGGCTGCAAGAAACCGATCATAGAGTAGATGTGCAAGATCAGGATGCTTGAAATATTGCACTTTCAACATTTATCGCGTTAGACCTTCTTTGAAGTTAAACATTGATTTGGCCTGTTCTTTCGTCACTCTCTCCTTCACAACATCCCACTTATCTGGACCCATCACTTGTTCCCTTCGTCTTCGCATCAAATCAACAAAACCATTTGTAGTTGGTTCGAGATTCTCATATGCCTGAATGAATTTTTGCAATGATCCCAAAACAATCTCCAAACTTTGTTTACTCTCTGGAGGGAGATCCATAGTAGACAAATCATTTTCCAACTTGCCATAGTGGGATCTACATCTTTCAAGAGTCATTTGATGATCACCACTTTTCCATGGAAGCTCCCGAGGTAGATCATATGGATATGTTGTAATGGGTGTACAACCCTCAGTTAATTCAACATATTGCGTCCTAGCTCGACCATCATCACCTTGTGTAGAATGATGAGTCTCTTGAGAACCTTGCTCTGCACCCTCAACCATCTCCCTTGCTTGCTCTGTCTCCCTCCCTATAGAATTACAAGCATCTTCTAAACCATGCTCTGTTTCAAATAAAAATAAAGTTTTGTTTAAACACAAGTACAATTTTTGCGTACACCAAAAACAATTTGCATGTACATGTTAAAAGATTGATATTCATATACCAATAGAGGGTCGAGATCGACGTTCTCCCACAGAAGATATAGGGGAATCATTTGTACCCCTTTCGCCTTGTCGATGTGAACTATACTATAAACTAGAATCCCAAGGGGAGGTTGACAACCTCCGATTATCACTTGTAACACCAACCCCAGAAGTTTGTGAAGACCTCCTACACTTGCACAAATATCAACTGATGACATATTGAAATTCTACATGTTAATTCTACAAATTCTAAAACCTAGCTGCTAAAGAGACTAAGTTATTTAATAAGGACCTAGATTTACCTAATATCATCTAATAGTTCTTAAAAAGAGTATAGCTAATATTGTTAGATGTGTGAAGAATTAATGTACCAATGTTCTAAGTGTTTTTGATGTTTAAAATGAATGGAACCAATATAGTTAAATACTAAGTGAAGGGTTCATTTCTTTATGTCAAAGAATGAGTTCATGAACCTGTTTTAACTTTTAATCTAAATCTTAAATTAATAACTTAATTGATATTTTAATATTTTAAACATAAATTATATCTTCAAATATTTTCATTATTCCATAAAATAAAATAAAATTGACAATTCATGGTATTATGTTTCGAGTTTGACATGTTTTCCAAATTTGCCATGTTCCATAATGGTCTTCAGTTTCTTAAATTAATAATTTAATCAAGATATTTTAATACTTTAAACATAAATTATATCTACAAATATTTTCATTATTCCATAGAATAAAAAAAAATTGACCATTCATGGTATTATGTTTCGAGTTTGACATGTTTCCCAAATTTGCCATGTTCCACAATGGTCTTCAGTTTCAACTTGATAACGATAACGATTCTTGGTATTATGTTCTCCAAGTTTGCCATGTTGCAACCAAAGAAAAACATAATACCAAGAATGGCCACCTTTACAAGGATAAAACTCAAGACCATTGTGGCATAATATCATCTAATAGTTTTTAAAATGACTATGACTATTATTGTTCGGATGTATAAAAAATTACTGTACCAATCTTCTAAGTGTTTTTGTTATTTCATAGTACATCTAAATTAAAGTCTATAGTTTCGTTGTACCTAAAGTCAATTTTAAAGTTTTGTTGTATCAAAAGTAGAGTTTAATTGTCTAAAGTTTCATTGTATCTATAGCTATCAATCAACACAGTTTGTAATAGAACTAATATATTGATCTCTGCACTCTGTCAACGTAGATAGAGTTCATGAACTCAGTCCATGTCCATGTTGACAGAGTTCATGAACTCTGTCCATGTCCATGTTGACAGAGTTCAGCAAATAAAACAAGCCTATATATAAAAGGGATATATCATTTGCAAATACAATTGCAGTCCTACTTTTATTTTCATTTCTAAACACATAAGCAAAATCAATAATTTAACAAAAGTAACTAACTAAACACTCAATATATTCCTCTTTTTATATTTAAATTTAAATAATTTTCAACATACTATCTGACCAAAGTTCATGGACTCTGCCCAAATGGACAGAGTTCATGAACTCCGCCCAATTGGACAGAGTTCATGAAATCTGTCAAACTGAAAAGAGTTCATGTTAAACCTCTTAATACTAATCCACACTATCTGTGAGTAATATGTATCATTACCTATGCTTGTTCATGAACTCTGCCCAATTGGACAGAGTTCATGACCTCTGCCCATTTGGACAGAGTTCATGAACTCTGCCCAATTTTGGACAGAGTTCATGAACTCTGCCCAATTGGACAGAGTTCATGAACTCTGCCCAATTTTGGAGAGAGTTCATTTACAGGGACAAACTCAAAACTTTTCAAACCAATAATTAACTCTTGAATTTAAAAAAAAAAATTCGACTTACCTCTTTAGGCGCTGCTGAAACGAAAGCAGGCGAATTTAGATCTAGCTGAAGAGAGCCCCAAGAAGAATTTTAAACAGCTGAAACGAAACGAGCCAAGCAGCCAAGAAAAGAAAACCTGCAATAATAATTACAAATTAAATAAGCAATTTAAAGAAAAAAATAAACACATAAATATGCCAAAAGAATTACCTCTGCATAGGTTCGCGTCGATAGGTCCCCAGCTACAGCACCTCACTGTTGTGCAAACGTCCATAGGAGAACACTCCAACACCAAAGCTCCACCAACAGAAGTGCAGATGCACGCTAAACCTACAGATGTCCAGACGCAGACTCCACCAAAGAGTGTCCAGTCGTCCAAACAGGCTTACAACCCAGCGACAGAGGTAGAACCTCGCATACGAGCGGATGGGAGAAATAGAAGGTGGCGGATGAGCGAATGGCAGAGGCAGAAGCTGGCGGCCTAACAATCCAGCAACGACGAACTGCCGAGCAAATCCTGATGCGCAGGGTGGAGAAGAAATGAAACGCAGCAGCGGGGAATCGGGTGGCGGAGTTCGACGACAGCAAACTAGACGGACGAGCGGGTGGACAGGTAACAGTCCTGACTGGTGACGCGAAGGTGGGACCAGCAACAGCGCCATAGTGGTCCACAAAATCAGCGAAAAGTGACAAATAATGGCTGCGGCCGAGCTTTTATGTAGAATAATTATTCGGCCGAATAATTGTTCGACCGAATACTTATTCGGCCGAGCAATTATTTGGTCGAATAATTATTCGGCCGAATAATTGCACAACGCTATGTCTTTTCTCCATCTGGATAAAACCTCACACACACATCGAGGCCACCATTAGGTCTAATGGTGGCCCGTTAATTGTTATTTGGCTGAATAAATAATAAGTTATTCGGCCGAATAAGTTTAATTATTTGGCTGAATAATTAAATTATTCGGTCGAATAATTAAACTTATTCGGCCAAATAACTTCCACTATGGTTATTCGGCGCCCGATTCTCACCAAAGTGTAACCCACCTTCGCGTTTCCACCCCCATATTGTGCCTAAAACCATGGGTCAGCACTCCACCACCAAAAGACTTATGAATAGGTAATGGAGGCTCCCCATTTCATATCCACAATCATCCCTATCCTCACTCTGCCAAAAATTCTCTTGAAACCCTAGCTCTCCCTTCGGAGCTAATTTCCACTTGAGAACCCCATTTGGCCCCATTTCCAAAACATCTTTGGAAGAAGGAGAATGAACAACACTGGAGCTTGGAAGCAACCCTCCTGGACTGCTGCAAGAGCTTCACCAACCTCTCATTGGAGGTATAATCAGTACATAAACCATTTTTAATATCTTTTATTGTCTCATGCACATGCTAGTTTAAATTTACTGTTTTGTTGTTATTGTTTTTACTGAACTGCTACTAAGGAGTCCCTTCTCCTTAGTAGGTGCTCATTTGCACAAGCTAGGGTGAAAATGCTAGCTACACCCAGAACAAGGGATAGATTATGAAGAAACTTTTTCTCCTGTAGCTAGGTACACTTCCATCAGATCAGTACTTGCTCTGGTTGCAGTGATGAAATGGAAGATACACCAGATGGATGTCAAGACAGCCTTCTTGAATGGTGTAGTCGAAGAGGAAGTGTATGTGGAGCAACCACTTGGTTTTGAGACACATGACAAAAAGTCATATGTGTGGAAACTGAAGAAATCCTTGTATGGCTTGAAGCAAGCTCCTAGGACTTGGCATGGTAGGATAGACAACTTTCTATCCAGTTTGGGCTTTACCAAGAGTAAAGTGGATTCCAACCTTTACTACAAGGTTGAGGAAGGCAATCCTATGATTCTACTCTTGTATGTGGATGACCTGTTTGTTACAGGTGAGGATAGATTTATTACCGATACGAAGAGGAAGCTTACTGCCAAGTTCAAGATGAAGGACTTAGGGATGATGCACTACTTTCTAGGTATGGAGGTGTGGCAGAGTGCATATGGAATCTTTCTTGGACAAGGGAAGTATGCAGTATAAATCATGAAGAGGTTCAGTATAATGGACTACAAGACCATGGCCACACCTATGGAATTGAACCTGAAGCTTCTGTGTCATGCTTCATCTGATCCGGTTGATGTCACTGTGTATCATCAGATGATTGGGTCCTTGATGTACCTAACGAACACAAGACCAGATATTTTCTTTGCGGTGAACACATTGAGCCAGTTCCTGACGGATCCTAGAGGTGTTCACCTGGTTGCTGTAAAGCATATTCTAAGGTACCTGAAGGGTACAATTGATTATGCGATCAAGTATGATGCAAATAAAAAGTTTAACCTGCAGGGTTATGTTGATTCGGACTTGGCAGGCAGTGCTGCAGATAGGAAGAGCACTTCTGGGTGTTGCTTTAGTATGGGATCAAGTGTGATCTCTTGGTTTAGAAGGAAGCAGTCATGCGTAGCACTGAGTACAGCTGAAGCAGAGTATGTTGCAGCTTGTTCGGATAGTTGTGAGGTAGTATGGCTGAGGAAGCTACTGTCTGAGTTATTTGATCTTTCGTTGGATGCTACTGGTATATTTTGTGACAACCAGAGTTGTGTGAAGCTGTATGAGAACTTGGTGTTCCACGACAGGTCGAAGCACATAGAGATCAAATATCACTATTTCAGGGATATGGTGCAGAGAGGAGTAGTGAAGCTCCTATATGTTGCGACGGATGAGCAGGTTGCAGATGTGTTGACAAAACCACTAACCAGAGTGAAGTTCAAATACTTCAAGGAGAGGCTTGGTGTTCTTCAGATTGACGAAACTTCGAGGAAGAAGTGATGGAAACATTTGCTGGAGCCATTCCAAGCATGGTGAGAGGAGGATCCTTCCCATGGCTATGGATGTAAGCGCTGGATGATGAGCATCAGGACGATGCTCCAGTTACTGCCTTGTATATGCATAATGTTGGATGCTTGTTATGATCAGTTGGATCATGTATATGTATATGCATCATGTTGGATGCTTTTTATGATTAGTTGGATCATGTATTATGTGTGCATCATGTTGGATGCTTTGTATGATCAGGTAGATCATGTATGATGATATGTATCAGGTAGATACTATGTATGTATCAGGTGGATACATTGTATGATCAAGTAGATCATGTATGATGATATGCATCGAGTGGATACATTGTATGATTAGGTAGATCATGTATGATGATATGTATTAGCTAGATACTATGTATGCATCAGGTGGATGAATTGTATGATCAAGATGATCATGGATGATGAGCTTCAGGATGTTACCTCATATCATGTACATAAGGATGATGTATGGTGAGTATCAGGTTGATACTCTGTGGTTGTGGACAAGTTGTACAGATGAGCATGTAAGTTGACTTGGGAGATCCGATAGGTTGGGCTATGTGCCCGTAATCAGTCCTAGGATGCTCTTTCGAGGCATTGCTCTGGGAGGACATGTAATATTTCCCTAGGAGATCCGATAGGTTGGGCTGTGTGTCCGTAATAAGTCTTGGGATGCTTTTTCGAGGTTTTGTCCTATGGCATGTAATGTAGCCTTGGGAGATCCGATAGGTTGGGCTGTGTGCCCGTAATATGTCCTGGGATGCTCTTTCGACGTTTTTCCATGACCACATGTAATGTAGCCCTGGGAGATCCAATAGGTTGGGCTGTGTGCTTGTAATAAGTCTTGGGATGCTCTTTTGAGGTTGTGCGGTGGAAAATCCTAGATTTATTCTAGGTCACATCCAGTATGAAAAAGGACTGGCTCTGTGGTGGTAAATCCTAGATTTGTTCTAGGTCACATCCAGTATGAAAAAGCACTGGCTATGTGGTGATAAATCCTAGATTTGTTCTAGGTCCCATCCAGTATGAAAAAGGATTAGCTCTGTGGCAGAAATTCTAGATTTTTTCTAGGTCCCATACAATATGAAAAAGGATTGGCTCTGTGGCGAAAATCCTAGATTTGTTCTAGGTCCCATCGAGTAAGAAAAAGGACTAGCTCTGTGGCAGAAATCCTAGATTTGTTCTAGGTCCCATCTAGTATGAAAAAGGACTGGCTCTGTGGCAGAAATCCTAGATCTGTTCTAGGTCACATCCAGCATGAAAAAGGACTGGCTCTATGATACATCCAACATGAAAAAAGGGTTGGCTCTATAGATGATGAATACCTGCAGATGGCAGGCCTACATCCAACATGAAAAAGGGCTAGCTCTGTATAAATTACTATGACAAGTAGATTGGATATTGATTGGGATAGCAGTAGCAGTGACGATGATGATGATCCAGTGACGATGATCCATAGAAGAAGACTTGTTCTAGCAGATCTGTGTCGAGAAATACTTTCCTAGTTAAGAGGGAGTGTTGATGTAATTGTAACTTCAGAATGTATTTCACATATGTATATTGTATTCCTATAGAGATGTTATTATTCCTCTATATGGAAGTGTCGTTATTTATATTGTAAGTGTCGTAACTTATACTTGATGGGTTATTATACCACCTTGATGGGGTCGGCCCTGTATAAATCATGTGGGTCAAAGGATTATTAGACCACCCTATTGAGGGTCGGCCCTGTCAGCATTATGTTAAGTGGTTAAGTTGAGGCCGACCTAGTAAAGGTTATTAGGCAAGTCAAGACATGTATAAATAGAGTGCGGGAGGCACTCTATTTGATCATTCACATTCTCACTCAGACACTCATTGGAGAGTGGTGCACTATTGGAGGAGGAGAAGCTGCTGCTAGGAGTATATCTCTTGTACTTGGGTTGTATCATTACTCTTTCTATCTCTGAGGAAGTTGTGGGGTTTTTCACCTTTATGGTTTTCTCCAGTGAAACTCTGTGTGTCTATTGTCTCATGTGATTACTTGGTGTGATTGATATGATTTATTATGCTTGATATGCTATACATGTTATTCTCTTAGTAAAGATCCTAGAGTATGTTGAATTAATGCAAAAAATTTAACACATTCTAGAGGATAATTTGTTGTATATATTTATGAGAACTTTAAAGGAGAGCATTCAACAAGAGGTATGTCTCTTTGAACCTAAATCATTTGAGAATATATTTAGTTTGGAAAGGGAAGTTGGAAGTAAAAATATAACTACTAGAAGAGTTGCTACTAATAACTATAGAGAGGGAAATGTCCCTCCCGCTACCCTTTCAGCATCACTCAACCTACAAGGTTGACACTTCATTATCTGGAGGAAAGAAGAACAAAGGGACTATGTTTCAATTGTGACAATAAGTATAGTAAGGGGCATAAGTGCAGTGATAAAAAAATATTCTACATAAATTGTGAAGAGGAAGAAAATTAAGAACTAGAAAAATATCAATGTGTAGAACAATAAGATACTACTCCAACCATATCTTGTCATGCATTGGCCAACATTAACACTCCTCAAACTCTCAAGATAGAAGGATATATAAAAAGGAAAAAGGTTATATCAGTGATTGATTTTGTTAGTACCAATGTCATCATTTGTTGGAAATTAGCCAAACTTATCAATTGCTTTACATATCCAACACCAAATTTTCAAGTAATGATTGCATATGGATGTCCCATAAATTGTTTATGGAGGTGCCATAGTATTAGATTACTATGTGGGAGTATTTATTGGATAGTCCAATGGTTACAATCCAAATGGGTGGTGATGATGTTTTATTAGGGGTTCAATGGTTACAATAATTGGGAATGGTGGCTCTTAATTTTCAACACATTTTCATGACATTTTCCCTATAAGGAAAATAAATTGAACCTAGAGTATTCTAGGGAAACCCTCTAAGGTGATAATCTCCAAGGGCATGACAAAATTGCTAAAATAGGAACACCATGCTATACTTGCACAATTGTGCACACTAGATGTCCAAGCATCTATACCATCCGTTCTAGTGGAACCCAGAGAGTTGTTGGTAATCATTCCCAAGGTATTTGTAGAGATGCATTAAGGTATTCAAACTACTCAAGATCATGGCCATGCTATTCATTGGCAATTGAGAAGTGTACCGCCTAACATCAGATCCTACATGTACCTATATATAGAAAAGAGTGAGATTGAGAACATGGTTCAATAAATGTTCGATGCGTGCATCATTCATCCTACTCAAAGTTCTTTCTTTGCACCAGTGGTGATGGTTCACAAAAGTGAAGGTTCATGGCATGTGTCCAAAATATTTTAGAGAGCTCAACACGATGACCATTAAAGATAATTTTCCTATTCCTTTAATTGATGAATTACATGGAGCAATTTTCTTTATCAAGTTGGATCTTTGTTCTAGATATCATCAAATTAGAATGAGGTAATAAGACATTCCAAAAACATCCTTTAGAACACATGAAGTTCATAATTTATGAAATTTTGGCGATGCCATTTTCCCTTACAAATGCACCTTTTGTTGATAAGGGAAACTAAAAGTTCCTAAGTCAACTTTTCAACTTCTTAGTCGTCTAAACCAAGAAGAGACGGGAATGATAACCCTTATTTTATATCCTAAAAGATAACTCAACCTAAACCTTCACGAATGTTTAGTGAGATCATTCAAAACATATCAAAAGACATTATAATACTATGTAACAACTATCTATCCAATCACTAGAATACTAAAATAAGATCACAGGTGAAAGGTAACATAACATAACATATTCATAATCAACATTCTTTCCTTATCCTTTATATGTGTGAATATGCCTTTCATGAATAGAAATATACAAAAGAAACTCCACCAAACTGACATGATGACTTAAATGTATGAAGAAATATGGGAGAACAAAATAGAAATAAAGTCTTTTGATTTTTTAGAATGTAAATGAGAAAATGATGACGACATTAACAAACAAATAGTAAATGAATGCAATGAAACTAGAAAATCATTCAACTAAGGAAAATAAAAGAAATATGAACACGAGAAAAAGCATTTTTCTTATTGAATATTTTTTCGTCAATACACTAGAATAATTGTCTTAAGCTCTTTTAGGATTTTGGGAAAGCCTAGACCAAAAACATGTTCTTGCGTAAATATCTAGAATTTACAATACTACTTTGTCATTATGTAAATGAAAAACAAAGACTACCCCTGACAAAGCTACAATAGGATTCAGTGAAATTTTTTTAGTGCTAGTACTATTCTCTACAACCAAATAACCAATTAGATAAGCTAATGGAAAATCAAACCTCTTACTTCAACAAACAAAAAGTAATATATATCTTATGTAGAAAAAATTAGAACCTAATCTCCCATCTTTTCATCTAATAAAAACACATGCTATCAACTGAACTGTTAGAATAAACTATTCAAGTGCAATGACAGAAAAATAACTTTAATCCGAAGGAACAAGCTTTAAGCATACCATAGAAAGTGTAAAATTGGAACCCTTCTCCTTGAGGATTGATGTAATTAAGTAGTTCACCAACATAATGATTAGAAACTACCCATACCCATGTTGGCACAAAATGCTAGACTGCTAGTTAATTGTTAACATGTGGTCACAAGGACTGGCCACTACACTATTATGAACTCAAATAGACTCGAGAAGAAACAAAAAAGACTCAACTGAAATAGATTTTCACGATGGTAAAACAAGATTCAAAAGGGGGCCTTTCGTTTCCATTTAATTTGTCACTTGGGGATGAATTACAAGGAGCTTGATTAAACACCTTGTACTCTATTTGTCATTTACAACATAATCATTCTAACCATTCACCATTGTTTCAATAAAACAAGTAGTAAAATCACCACAACATATAACATATGTGTTTCTATCATACTACATAAATATGACAACATGCATATGTATAAATAAGAATATTTTAGAACTATCCTTCATATTGTCCATCACAATTCAAAATTTAAAGTGTCTCAATAGTCTCAAAATATGCACTTTTCATGTCCATCAAAACTACAAAAGCAATTGAAATTAAACCACATAATCGCAAAACTTCCAGATGAAGGTCTTCAAAAGAAATCTCCATTCTTACTGAATCCCACCGTGTATTTCCATGACTATTTCCACTAGCCTTGGTAGGTAAACTTCACTGTACTTATATATTTTTTCCCTTTGTCCTTGTTGGGACAAGGTGGCTCATTGGATAGATTCTCAAGGTCATCAAGATTTTTCAAATGATCCTTGGTTTAAGGAGTTTGGGGTTTGTTCCCAGATGATGCATAACTAACAAATTAGTGGATAGAGGGCTGAGGAATGTGAGGTTCCCGACTAGTTCCTTTTCCTAGCGACAAAGGAGTCTTGTAGTATCAACAATCATTATGAACAGGTAAGTATTGGGGAATTTATACTATGCTAGGATGTGGTTGTAATTTATACTATTGGTGAAAAGGAGGGGGCTAAATAGGATGAGGAGGTGTTCCCAAAGATAGATGGCTAGTTTGGGTGAAATGGGAAAATTCCTTTGAATCTGCATTGAAGTAGACATAAAATCGTATCCTCTTCCTCATTCCATCTTTCGATGCATAGTGTCCTCTATTGCCTCTACCTCTTATTGATGTCCCTAATCCTCTACTATGAAAACTCATCTAACAATCAAGAAACCACACTATTAATTGTGAACTTACCATTGTCACATCACATAACAAGCTACATGTAAAGATCATAAACCAAATGCATTATTAAGAAATTATACATACTTTCGCATTGATACCATCAAATATACTAAGCCAATATCAAGAAGAAATGCAACATATTGATATATTCAACTACTAAATTCACTTTTGCAACTACATATAATTTTTGTTGCATCTAATCAAATCAAATAATTAAGATAGTGGGTATGGAGAGACTCATAGCTAGGTAACACAAAGGCTAATAATCAGGATAGTATATATAGGCACGAGAGACTAAATAAATTGCGCAGAGTGCATGATAATTGAGCTATACATTTCTTCCTTTGGGCATGTCTGCATAAACCCACATGAATTTATTTTCCGGTAGTTCGACCGAAGAGAAAAGGTCTTCTCTTATTTCATACAAACTAAATTTTAATTCATATAATCACCCACATATGCATGTAATAATTTGACAATAGGGAAAATAAATCAATTATGTAACAAGGAGTTATAAGACTATTGGGGAACCTCTTTACCTTGAACTATAGAACATAAAATAAATGACAGAAGGGAACAATATTCCATGAACAAAAGTTATGTCTAAAGACATCGTTACAACACTTAAGCACAACACATTGTTATTAGAACATAGAAATGAATTATCACAAAGGATGCATCTCATCATCATTTTACATAATACAACCCATATGGTTTTCCTTTAATAGTCTCCATACCTAACAAACTCCTTGAAAGTGAGGAAGATCTAGTTCACAAATAGGGTTCGTTGGTTCTACCGATATCCAAAAAATCCACAACGTCCCAAAGTGCAGTCAATTATTTTAGTCATGCCAACCATGGTCTTACCAACCACCCAGTCATTTGTTCAACTGACTATTTAGTCAATCCTTCTACTCTCTCATTCGGAACTCCAGTCAATTGCTTTGCTAGTCGATTGTAGTCTATTGACTAATTGTCTCCAAAAGATCCAAGAGTGTGATGAACTTGCAAAACCTTAGGTTCCAACACCCCCCCATCAACACAACACTATGGATATTATGGATATGAAATTACGTTCTCTGAACACTACCCCATAATTTCAGATCCCCGAAGCCTAATCATAGCTTGAATTTTCACAAACTTAGCTTTTGTAAAGGATTTGTAAATATATCAACCACTTGATCATCTGTCCTACAATAAACAAGTGAGACAAAATTTTCCTGTACCAACTGTCTCAAATAATTAACATGAAGCTCATCATGGATCATCTTGCTATGAGAAACAAGTTTATTATCAACTTGTATGGTACTCATATTATCACAGTAAATAACAATCGAGGCAGTAATAAGAAACCCAAGCTCTTCAAGAAGCTGACAAATCCAAATTGCCTCTGCAAATGCCTTGACAATGCCACGATACTCTACTTATGTAGTCAAAATAGAGACTACTTTCAATTTATTACATGAATAGACCAAGGGTCCAAAACTTAGTCAAAACATATAGCCAAAATATCAACTCCCCAATTGGAATTAGTGAACCCAACAAGTGGTTTTGTACTACGACAATACTTAATAACATACTGATAAGTGACATTAATATAGAGAACAATTCTCTTTGCAAATTTCCAGTGGATTTATCAAGGATATTGCATGAATTGAGAGACCACACTAAAAAAAAAGGAAATATTTGGTCAACGGTGAGTTAAGTAAATCAAGCTACCAACCAATTGTAGATAAATAGTGGCATCGACTCGTGGAGAGTCACAGTATTTTGATAGCTTCACTCCTGACTAATAAGTTGTAGCACATGACTTGTAATCGTCCATCTTGAATAATTTCAAAAGATCCGAGGCATATTTAGGTTGAGAAAGAAAGACACCATCATCCATTTGCAAAATTTGAATTTCAAGAAAGAAATGCAACAGACCAAGGTCTGTCATTTCAAAGGTATCTTCAATTTGTTTGTTTCTTCAGATCCAAAACTAGATTGACATTATTTCCAGTTATGAATAAATCTCCAACATACAATGCCACAATAAAAGTATCACCATGAACATGCAATACATAAATGTTGCGATCAGATTCACAATGTTTGAAGCCAATATTTCTAAAGAAGTGATCAATCTTCTCATACAAAGCATGAGGTGCAAGTTTCTAGCCATACAACGAATTTTTCAGTCAACAAACAAGACCAGAATCTATCACAAATCCAATAGGTTTCTCCATATATATTTATTCACTCAAATATCCATGAAGAAAAGAAATTTAAGCATCCATTTGATGAAGCTTCCATCCAAAATGACCAACAAGGGAAAGGATTAGGTGAACATAGTTCATCTTTGCAATAGGGACAAAGGTTTAAGTGTAGTCAATTCCTTCTTACCGAGAAAAAAAATTGGTGACCAAATGAGCCTTGTGGCATTCAAAACCACCATTGAAAGTAAACTTGGTCTTATAGACCCATCGACACTTCACAATGTTCTTTCCTTAAGGTCTAGGAACAAGTTCACACGTCTGATTCTTCTTCAAAGAAACAGTTTCAGCAGTCATAGCATTTTCCCATTTTAGCAAACCCTAAGCATCAACATAAATGTCAAGATCACAAGTGTTAAGAACATGAGACATCAATGCAACGCTTCCAAATTTGTTTTTACTACGAGTCTGCCGACCAATACTAGAATATCCAGCTTTTGATCTAACAACTTCAATCGTCTTAGAATCCCACCAAGGTAAGCAAGTCGGTGGTGATTTTGGTTAGTTATTATTAGTTGAATGAGTCGGGCAAGTTAGGTTTCCAACTTCTGCAATCATTGTAGACCAACTACCATTCGACTCAAGAACAAAATTCATCGATCCAGTCAACACTCCATAGAAGGGTAAAGTTGATCCAAATTCTTCAAGAATGTCAAATGGATCTTTGTGCAATAGACTAGAGGAGTAATTCAGTGGCTTATTACCTAAAATCATTTCATCAAAGATCACACTTCTACTTAAGATGATTAGTTGTTTGACAGGATCAAATAGTCTATAGGATTTCGACTCATCAGAGTAGACCATCATGATGCAAGCCTGACTCTTTGCATCCAATTTCTGTGTGCAGTTACTATCGATATTCGCCTAAACAACACATCCAAATGTTCTAAGGTATTCTACAGAGGGTTTCCTTCCATTCCACTTCTCGAATAGAGTTATGTCAGCGACTGATCTAGTTGGTACAAGGTTCAGGAGATAGTTTGAATAGTAAACAACCTTTTCCCAAAACTTCATAGAAAGATCTTTGGTCCGTAGTAGGAACCTTTCCATTTCTACCAAAGTCCATTTTTTTCTCTCTACAAGTCCATTAAACCTAGGGGTGTGAGGGACAAATATCTTCCAATAAATACCATTTTGCAAGATATACTCTTCAAACTGTCGACTCACATATTCACCACCATTTTCTGATCCCAAACATTCAATGGGACGAGCACATTGGTTCTCAGCCAATGCTTTAAAATCCTTAAATATTTCAAATACTTGTCTCTTATTCTGCAATAAATATACCCATATAAATATAGAGAAATCATCCATAAAGGTTAAACTATATTTCACACCTGCTAATGAAGGTTTTTTCATGCAATATAGATCACTATGAACATGTTCTATTTTATTTTGTGCTCACCATGCTTTCCTAGAATCAAGGGGTTTCTGATGATGCTTTCTAAGCATAGATTCTCTACAAATTCCATCAGGTGGAACTATCTTTGGGAGACTAGCAACCATGTTGTGAGTTACCATCATTTTCAAACTTTGAAAGTTCAGATGTCCAAGTCGTTCATGCCAAATTCTACTTTTTTCGTTGGTCTGAGCAATGAGTGTAGTCGACCCAGTCGTTGTAGTCGGTGCAATCAATCAAGAAGAATAAAAAAAATTATAAAGTGCATCTTTGGAATATATATACCCTGGAGAAATAATTTCCCCTCCAAGCCTCAGATCCTTTATGATAAAGTGATCTGGCCAAAACTTGGCATATTTTTCTTAGTTTGTGTATGTTGAGCAATCGACAACAAATTAGTGCTCATACTAGGCATATGGTAGATATTCAATATTCAACCATGCTGACATTCAACATCTCCACTTCTAGCAACTATGAGAGCATAGTCATCAGCTACATAAATATTCTATTCTATAGCTCCACTTAAGGATGAGAACAAAGAAGCATATTTCGCCATATGATGAGTACATCTAGAGTAAACTATTCATTTTGTCTGAGTGGTACAAGCGTGTAATGCTTGAGAAGTACTTACGTGGAAGGTATATTTTCAGCAGGTCAATTAATCAGTTGACTAGTCGATGCACTATCCTCGAGGTGCTTGAACTTTTCTTCCAAATCCTTCATCTTCTTCCAATATTTCTTCTCGACATGTACCACTTTCTGTTGCGATATTTCTGTGGTTGATGGTTTCATGGGGTCACATATAAGATTTCTAGAATCCTTAGGAAGAATGACATCATAACTTCTTTCAAACCCTCATAAACCATTAGATAGAAAATGAGATCCGTTAAAGACCCTATTGACCAAACACAATGCAAAGGTGTTTATAATGTCCCTTGTTCATGCGAATTATGTTACATAGGTGAGACAGGACGTTCCATCCATACTAGATTAAAAGAGCATGGAGCTGAGATAAGGAATGAGCGTATCTGAACCTCAACTCTTGCAGAACATTGTGCCAAAACTAAACACCAAGTTCGCATAGAAGACGCCAAGATTATAGCAAAAGAAGACCATTACTTCAAAATGAAACTTAGGGAAGCCTTAGAAATTATAAAGCTGCCTAACAATTTAAATAGGGATGGAGAATTTGAAGTGAGCACTAGTTGGATTCCTCCTTTACTTAACCGTAGATCAAGATAACAACCCATTGATTCAACTACCTAACCATTTATAACCCTAATTGTATTATACCATATTATATTTCAATTGATAACCAAGTTAACCTCTCTTTCATAATTAATAATGTATATACTTTTTCTAGTTAAAGACCTCCTCACCATACACTCCATTACTAAACATAGTTTTATTTAAGGTTATTAATAAATATATTAAACTAATTTAACCTTAAACCATTTCACTAAAAGTATCCCTTTACTTGTCATTTCCAATTGATAATAAACCTTCTTAATAAAACAACACTCTTAAGTCTTAATAAACTAATTAAATAATTTTTAATAAACTAATCAAATAATTAAAAAAGATTTATTTGATATTAAAGCTTTATTTGATAATAAAACTTTATTTGATAATATAACTTTATTTGATATTAAAATTTTATTATTACTACTAATATAGAGGAATTTATTTAATAAAGTCCACCAAACTTTCTAATCCTTAAACACACTTTTAAAATAGGGTTATATTAATTTATTAAAACTAGTATTTTATTAACCATTACAAAGAAGTTAACCATACTAGTTTGATTTTTAGGATAATTACTTTAGTTATCGTTCTTTAATAACACTCCACGTAGTTTAAATTAGGTTTTCATTAAATATAAATAAAATTAAAATTAATTAATACTCTCAATCTAATTATTAACCCTACTCTTTCATCGAAACCCTAATTTCTTCACAAAAAACAACATAGTCGACAATATCTTATCAGATCATCTCTACATCTCCACTATATATCTTAGTTCTTATGCTCTCCAAAAGATTGACATTTACGTATTGATGATGGATCCTGATATGGATTCAAAACATCGACTTTGTAATATGGAAACTGTGGATTCTCCGAGACTACATGTACCACTTTTCCACAAGGTAGATAGGCCTTCTTATTTCGATCCTTCTTCGTCAATGATGAATCTTTTGTAGGGTGGTTGATAAATTCTAGTCAATGATCCAATTGACCACGTTCTTTAGAATTTTTCTTAACCTTTCTTTTGAGGAAGTGAGCCTGATGTTTACTACCAAGATTCCCCTCTTCAAGAAATTTTTGTTTGTCTTTAATCAACAAATAATAGAAAGTATCAAAGGTAAAATCCTTACCATATTTCTTGTGTGACATCAAATTAGCGTGAAAAGATAAATAGAAGACATCATATGGTGTCTTCAAATTCATTAGAACCAACTCAATGAGCTTCCCATCATTCTTCAGAAAATACTTGCCACGTTTTCCCAATTTCAGCTGTAGCTCCTTGATGCAAGCTAAATATTCCTCAATCCTATCAAAGGATAGAGGTTCTATAGAGATAAACTCTTTCTCTATCTACATTACTTGAATTTCACTAAACTTGTTGAAAAGTGACTTCAGTTTAGTCCAGACAGCATGAGGACAGCCAATCCCACTCATGTCAAAGCGAATCTCCCTCTAAATGTAGGTCATGATGACACCAACAACTTCATACTTTTTTAGATCAATGGTAAACTTAGCATCTACATCCATTGGATCAACAATAGAAGTCTTTATGTATTGTCACAGTCCTTTTCTATTCAACAAAGTCTCCATTTTTGTCACCCATATTGCATAATTATGTCCATTAAGAACAATAGGCTCTACCTTGGAAGACATCCTTATCATCAAATAAATTTGATCAAAGTTCAAGAAGAGGTATCAATCAACAAATATTCAGCCAAGAGTCAATCAACCCTAGATCTGAATCAAATGATTCGTAGACAACAGGGCTAGGTCAAAACCAACAACTCTAATACCATGTTAGGGAACCTCTTTACCTTAAACTATAGAGAAAAAATGAAATGAAAGAAAGGAACAATATTCCAAGAATAAAGGTGGTGTCTAAATACACTATTAGAACATTTAAGCACAACACATTGTGATTAGAACATCATAGTGCATTATCACAAAGTATACATCTCATCATCATCATACATAACACAAATGTAATAATACCCCTATTTGACCCTTAGGGCTTATTGGGTTCAATGCAAATATTATATACATGCAATGTGTGTTTTCCCTAGTGTGGAGCTCAAGGCCAAGGCCACACTAGAGGATGTCCAAGTTTTATTTAAAAGGAAATTATTTGTCATTCTGATTCTCCATGTGCTATTAATCCATGAGGTATTGTAAATGATGTAAATATTAAATATTGCAATAAAATACCAAGGAAACTGGCTAAGGAGGAAACCAATGAGAAGGGGCCATGTGTATCCAATAGGGAAAGGTGAGGGGGTTATGTGATTGGAACCCATGTTGCCACTGTCAATTTGTGAACCCATTTGACTCCCCATGCTGACATTTAATTTTGTTGTAAGAAGGTGGTTGAGAAAACCTGCTCCATGAAGTCGATGGAGTATGGAGCGGCCTTGCAATCCGTATGGCAGGGTATGGCTATATTTTGTTTATCCCTTAAGCCACTCAACCTCTTGGGAATTCACTCACCCTAATCCCTATCCCATTTTTGACCAACAAATGGAGTTCTCATGCATTTGCAGAATCCAACCGAGAAGAAGAAATAAGAAATCATGATTCTGTGTAAGCGCAAATTTTGCATAGCCAAATGCACATAGAAACTCTGGGTAGGAAGCAAATCGATTGGGATATCCATGGATCAGAACCTAGGAATAAATTACAGAGCTAGGAAGCTTAGAAAACCCATGATAGAACTTGGATCTGATAGTAGAAGTCTGAGTTGCGGGACATAGCTTCAGTTGCAACCCTGATAAGATTCCATCTAGAATAGTAGAGAAAAGGGTTAGACAGAGGTTGGGGTTTTCTTGATAAACCCAGTGAAGGCTAAAATCTCATGAAAGCAATATTTTGGAACTTTCTATTCCCACCCTGAAGAGCATTGGAGGGAAGGGGCCTTGAGGGACTATGCATAGAGAGGAGGGCCTTCCTTGTGTTGGATGAGGTAGGTAATGTGGGTGCCATGCTTGATGAGTAGTTGAGATGCCTGTAGCTCTGCGGATGAGCTCACTAGCTTAGAATAATCCTCCTTGTTCCCTTACATGCTTGATAAAATCCAATGTACGTTGGCTTAGCATGAGTGTGGAGCCTTGACTGTGAGAGATCCTATTTAGCCCTCCTTAGTGGATTCACATCCCATCTTGGGGGTGGTCTCTCAGCTGAAAGAGTATAGGATGGACAGAGACCTATGGTTGGGTGGAACGTTTCTCTCACTTAGCCAGTTGCTTGGGTAGCTTCATTCCAAAGATAAGTTATTTCTGTAGTGTAAAATGATGTTAGTTTCCCTATGTTATGTTATGCTTTTTATGCTCAAGTTATTGAATGAATAATTACATGAAATTGATCAATAGGGAGCTATGTATAATCCTAATTATGAGGTTGAGTTCATGTTTGAATGCTTCATCATTTGCATGAATTTAATGTATTACTAACCTTACAGGTTGTAGATGCATTGACTAGTTTTAGTTTCATAATATGTGTTTAATTATGCATTGCATTCACCTTTATGAGGGATTGCTTGGATTCATCTGGACTTGGGGAAAGGAAATAGATAACCCCATGCTGTGTTTCATGATCCCTCTATGGGTCAGGTGAAGGGAGAAGTCATGGCAGAAGGTAAACAGAGCTCCTTGCAGAAGGGTAATGATGCATTGAGGGAGTTTAGGAAAGACTTCAGTTGGATAAATGGCCAAGTCAGAGAAATCATATGTGATAGGGGATCACACTAGTGTATTGAGCTCTTCCAGAGCTTTCCAATAGTACGGGACTTGTCCAATTTATCCCAAAGATGAAGAAGTTATTGGGCTAGAAAGTTGGTTGTAATAGGGCATGGCCAGCTCCTGGCTTTCTGTATCTGCATTGCGGAATGCGAAAGTTGGGATCATATTTTTGCAGCGACAGGCCTTTTGGCACTCTGCAATTTCGAATTCCGCACTGTGGAATTTGAAATTCATGGGTGCATTTCTGCAGCGACGGGAATTTTGGCACTCCATAGTTCTGACTTCCGCACTGCAAAATGTGGAAGTCGGTGGCACATTTATTTAGCGCCAGGTGTATTGGCGCTCCACATTTCTGAATTCCGCACTACGGAATGCAGAATTCAGGATTGTACTTTGTTCGACACCGGGTAATTAGCACTCTAACTTTACAAGTTCCACATCATGGATTGCGGAACTTTGGAAGTCAGAGGGGTGTTTTTCAACACTACATATTTTGGGAATCCAATTTCTAAATTCCAACTGTAGATTGTGGTAGGGTGGATTTCATATTGCGAATCGGAGGCCATTGCAACTGTGGGTAAAACAAAAGGAATTTGGTAGAAAAAAAAATGTATCAGGGTCTCCCATAACCTATGAAGGGCACCAAGGCAACCGGGGACGTGAAAACAAACCATAGGGTCATCCTTTTATAGTCTCCAGATCTAACTAACTCCCTGAAAGTGAGGAATATTTTTTCCACAAATAGGGTTCATTGGTTCCTACGGTTTCCAAAAAATATGCAACATCCCAAAGTGTAGTCAGTTGTTGTAGTCGTGTTGACCACGGTCTTACAGACCATCCAGTTGTTTTTTCAACTGAATTTTTAGTAAATCCTTCGACTCTCTCAGTTGGGACTCTAGTCGACTGATTTGCTAGTCGACTGTAGTTTATCGACTGACTATCTTTAGACTATCAAGAGTGTGATGAACCTACACAACCTTAGGTTCCAACAAGGCTATAATAGATCACCAAGGTAAATCAATAGAGCACATGGAGCTATAAATCCTTTGTTCATAATAATCACAAGGGAATATGATAGTTTAATACTCTAAATCATAAATGAACATAGGGCCACTAGCACATCGTTTTAGAGGTTTTAACAGGGTTTTAGAATAGGGTTCTCACCACCATTACAATTGAAGATCTAGGGTATTATTTGAGGAAAATTTAAGCAAACTTATGAACTTGAGAGGGTTGTTAGAGTTCAAGTCACAATGAGGGAATAAATCATGTTTACACAATAAAAACAAAACAAAGAAGAGCAGTTTGTGGAAAAGGAGTAGACTGTCGCATAGCAGAGAGTATGTAAACAAAAGAAAACATTACTATGGTATTCCCTAATTAACCACATGATTAAGTGTATTTGACATCTCGAGCTATAGACTAGAGGCAATGGCCTTCCCCCCCCCCCCCCCCACTTTATATTTACAATGAAACCTTTTTTTAACTCATATAGTGTGTTAATCACCATTGACCACATATCATTTAAATGAATATATGGAAGAACGAGGTCATGTTCTCTTTGACTACTAGGCCGAGATTTTAACTGTTACCTATTTCCAAAGATAATACATTAATTGTGATTTATGATTTCACAACATATTGGACATATACCCATTCATATGTTATCGAACAATACTTGTCACTGATATATAGTTTACACAGAATGCTGGGTATTACACATGGATACTTTAGAATAATAAGGATTCAGATGACCCGGTCCATTTGAAATAACAAGGGGGGTGTTAAGTAATCCTGAATTCCAACAAACAATGTAAAATTGTTCAATGGAAGAAGCGAGATATTATATATCATTCATAGGGTAGGTATTAATGTTTGATCACAATAGTAGTAGGATGGCAGGGAGCTAGTTAGAAATATTTATATTCAATCAATACATAAAAATCATAACATTCAAACCATGATATCAAATGATCCTACTGGGTACCATGATGTCAATTTCCTTTGATGTTGTGAGATGCCAATTGGTGTTCTAAGTGCACAAAAGTTGTGCGCCAACCTACACTTTCAATTTTTTTATGAATTATTTTGAAACTGAGCAGGAAGGAATCTAATGAATCACTTACAGAGCCTCCAATAGTAGGGATGGTGCAACAGTTACAATTTTCAGGCCACTCAACTCATTAAAACCTACACCACTCCAAATTTGATGCAACAACTAGAATGGATTGAAGGAGTAACCTTTGAATCCCAATGTCATTGTTTCCATCCATTGGCAATACAGCCATATCAATAACATTTACTACCACAATCTATGTGAAGTCAAAGACAACATGGAAAGTGGGGTGAGATCAATCACAATGGTGCATTGATTTTGATAAATAAGAAAATTGAAATTGCTCTGAAGAATTAAATACAAACAAAATTAGTGAAACAACTTCAGACCTTAAGAAAAAGGTATGCAAGTAAACCGAGAAAATAAATATGTAAAAGTGAAATCAACAAAATAATTTCAAACATTAATAAAATGCATGTAGGTAAAATAAGAAAACCAAGCAAGAGAGCAACTAATACCACAAAAATGCTTCTAGTGCTTGAGTTATTTATGACTGGGATGACTATGGATTAGGGTTGAAGTAGTGTTTCAAATGGGATCCATTGATAGTATAGTAAATGAATCTGCCATCACTATCCCTTATTAGGTATGAATTGTTGACCACCATTGTAGGGACGATATACAAGCTAATCAACAAATTTTGGAATTTAAATTTTTTTCTTTTACTAGAGTGAGCAGAATTCCACAACAAGAATTTATGGCCAACCTTAAAGGTCACAAATTTAGCACGTTTGTAAAAATACTTCTTAACATACTATTGTATCTGCTCTATGTTATTCATAGTATGCCCCCATGTTCACCAGAGCTAGAAGGACATGAAACCTCTGTGTTAACTTAGATTCTTTCTATTCCTCGGTTTGTAAAGTGAGTCTAAATGAGACCAACATGGAAAATTTTAAAGATCCATAATTTTCTCAAAGTGTAGAAACCTTGGTGAATCTTACTAATTCTTAAATTTGCAACCATAAAATTTTTAGCGGTTTAAAAAATATATTCAAATTTCTAAGGACTTTATATAGGTTTCAGAAAATTTTGGCAATTTTTAAAATACAAAAAATTATCCCATGAAATTTGAGTGAATCATCTTTGAAAAAAGGAAAATTGGAGAATCATTTTTTGGAAAAAAGGTTTAAAAATAGCCATGGGCTAAATTTCACCCCTAAAATTTTCCTTGGAGTCCAAATGGAACTCAATATGTTCAAAAATAGGATCATAGATCAATAACATAAAATAGATACGGAAATAAAACACATAATAACACAATACAAGAGAGACACCAATATACATGGTTCACCCAATATGGGATACATCAATGGACAAACAACCGGTCCTTTCTATTATACCATCCAACAAAATTAAGGGATACAACCCGCAACACATAAGCTACAACTTCCTCTTCACTCTCTCACAGTCTCTCTCACTCAGTCACACTGATGTTTCACAATACAAAACTGAAATTTAATTCCTTCATACAAAAAAGAGGGTTTCCTTCTAGGGAAAAAATCCTAACAGAACTTCTACCATCATATATGCGACCTAATAATAACCATAGGAAAATATCATGAGCTACACAAAACTATGGGCCTGTAAACCACTAACTAAAACCATTATTAACCAAGTCAAGAATGGTCCATATGAATACGAATTTAAAACAATTTACAAAGAATTTTTAAAATATCCATTGGGGGGAGAATCCCCCAGACCCCATGAAAATAGGGGTTGGTTGCATCAAGAGGATAATCAGGCTCCATAACCAACAATCTCCCACTTGGAGACTAATCATAACAACTCTATTGCTATTGTACCTATTGGACTATGATCCATCTTGGACTTATCAAGTTTCTCATGTTCACCTCTGTTAAAATTCAATATGCTAAGACAGAAAATAGCACCATTACATTCCATTTCACAATAATAGCATATACAGGATCACTGAAGAAACAACAAGCACAGCATAAACACAAGAGACAGAGATTTATCCTGGGAAACCCTCATGGGGTAGAAAACCCAGCAAAGCTTCCTCAATATAGATGACCAGCAATATACAAAGATGAAACCCTGAGATATGATCTCCTCCTCCACAATAGCAGATCTCTCCTCCACAAGTGCGCTATCCTCAAGTGTGTGTATGTCAAATGAGGAACACACCTCCTCTATTTATACACTACTCTGATATGTATTTTACACAAGTACATGTAGGCTCGTATTTAACCATTAGGTTAAATACCCCATTATAACTGACTGGGCCGACCCCCACATGGTGGGTCTAATAACCCTAGTTACCACACCCAACTCGGAGGAATAAACATCTCCGGATTTATAGTATAATCACATCAGAGGTATGGAACATCTCCGGAATAAATAATATACAAATATAATATTCTTTGAAGTTACAATATTTCAACACTCCCCCTTAACGAGAAGGATATTATAAAAACATCTGCACGAGCAAGGAGTCATCAACATCATACATGATACATCTATAAATCATTGGAAGCTTTCTCAACATAATCAGTAACTCAGGCAGTTACTGGAACATCTTCAATACTGGAACATCAACATCTTCAGTACTGAGTCTTTATCTTCTGCAGTACTCGAATAGCTACAACAACATCAACATCTAGATCCTCACGATCATCAGTATTGTCATCTCACGATCATCAGCATCGTCAGCATCGTCATCAGCATCGTCATCACATGATCATCGGCATCGTCATCACACGATCATCAGCATCGTCATCACACGATCATCAGTATCGTCATCACACGATCATCAGCATCGTCATCACACGATCATCAGCATCGTCATCTCACGATCATCAGCATTGTCATCACACGATCATCAGCATCGTCATCTCACGATCATCAGCATCGTCATCAATACAGGTATCCATAACAATACAAGTATCCACATCATTAGTACACGTATTCATGCTAATACAAGTGTACATATCATCAATACAAGTATCCACACTGATACAAGTAACCATATCATCAATACAAGTATCCTACCGATACAAGTAACCACATCATCAATACAAGTATCCTACCAATACAAGTAACCACATCATCAATACAAGTATCCTACCGATACAAGTAACCACATCATCAATACAAGTATCCTACCGATACAAGTAACCACATCATCAATACAAGTATCCTACCGATACAAGTAACCACATCAAAAATCACTTTCTCGGAGACCATACGTCTACGGATCAATTCAGGGACCGAAGTCCGGGGATGATACAATCCCCACTTCTCGGAGACCTCACGTCTACGGATCAATTCAGGGACCTAAGTCCGGGGATGATACAATCCCCACTTCTCAGAGACCTCACGTCTACGGATCAATTCAGGGACCGCAGTCCGGGGATGATACAATCCCCACTTCTCGGAGACCTCACGTCTACGGATCAATTCAGGGACCGAAGTCCGGGGATGATACAATCCCCACTTCTCGGAGACCACACGTCTACGGATCAATTCAGGGACCGAAGTCCGGGGATGATACAATCCCCTTCCTGTTCATTCAGGACTTCATTATCGGAGACCCAGTCTACGGCTCTATTTTGGGACCTCAGTCCGGGGACGATACAATCCCCTGCCTGTTCATTCAGGACTTCATTATCGAAGACCTCACATCTACGGCTCTCTTTAGGACTGAAAGTCCAGGGATGATCCAATCCCCTCAACTGTCCACTAAGGACTTCATTCTCGGAGACCTCACGTCTACGGCTCTCTTTTAGGACTGAAAGTCCAGGGATGATCCAATCCCCTCAACTGTCCACTAAGGACTTCATTCTCGGAGACCTCACGTCTACGGCTCTCTTTAGGACTGAAAGTCCAGGGATGATCCAATCCCCTCAACTGTCCACTAAGGACTTCATTCTCGGAGACCTCACGTCTACGGCTCTCTTTAGGACTGAAAGTCCAGGGATGATACAATCCCTCTTCTTTCTCGGAGACACCTATCTACGGCTCACTTTAGAACAAGTGTTCAAGGATGATACAATCCTCACATGTATTCTTATCAATACAAGTACAAGTATCCTCAACCATACAAGTACATTAATCAATACATGTATCATCAAAAGTATGTATTCTTACCAATACATCTTTATCATCAAAAGCATGTATTCTCACCAATACATCTATCATCAAAAGCATGTATTCTTACTAATACATATAACATCAAAAGCATGTATAAGTAAAACTAAGTATTCTAAGTATAAGAGTCCTAAATCTAAATATTTCTAAGTATCTAGGTGTAGAGAACAGGTTACCTCATCATCGACCTTGTTGTTCGATGAGACAATCTCATCATCAGTGACTATACTACTCCCCCTTTCGAGGAGGGTCCTTTCAAGCTTGTCTCGAAAGTATTCAAATTTCACTCGAGACAGAGGCTTGGTTAGTATGTTGGTAACTTCTTCACTTGAGGTAGAGGTTTGGTTAGTACATAGGTAACCTGTTACAAATTCAAACTTTATAGTTCCTTTCTGTGTCATATCTTGTTAGATCCCTATGTTCTTTGACTTATCACGGAACACTGGATTCTATGTCATCTTGATACAACTCTATTTGTCACATAGGATCACAGTTGGTTCTATGTCTAAGTCAAGCAATCCTGAAGCCAAACTTCTTCACAACTAGCAGAGCAAGCAGCCATATATTCTGCTTGTGCTGAGAGCCACACTAGACTGCTTCCAGCTAAACCACGAGATCATGGCTAATCCTAGACAATAACATCCTCTCGATGTGTTCTTCCTGTCTGATACACTTCCTTCCCAATCAGAATCTGAATAACCATCTGAAGTCATGATCTTCAAGATAGCATAGATCAAATTCTATCGTGTCCTTTATGTGCCTCATCACATGCTTTGCAACTATCAGGTGAACACATCTAGTTTCCACTAGATACTGACTCAAGGTGTTCACAACAAAGCATATATCTAATCTAGTATATGTTAGATACATCAATGACCCAATAATTTGACTGTACAGAGTTATATCCACTAACTCTGATGAGTTATTCCCTAACAGCTTCAAGTTGGAATCCATAAGAGTGGCCATTCCAACACCTCAAGTCATATTTCTCATCATACTTTCCCTGGTTGAGAAATATTCCTTCTGAGCCTTGCCATACTTCCAGACCTAGAAAGTAAAGCATCAATTTGAGATCTTTCATTTTCATTTCTGCATTGAATGATCTTCTGCATATCTATCTGTGCCATCTCTCGTTAGATGGGTCTACTGATATGAACCTCAATATCATTCGAACTCTGTGGTGAGTTCCTTCTTGCATCCATGTCATATGTGTATAGAAATCATATTCAACCTTGTAGCAGAGGTTGAGATCCACATCACCCATGGTGATCATTAAGCTTATCAATTTATTATCGATCCTAGGTACCTATACAGAACCTGATTCACACTTCTTCTTTAATTACACCATACTTGGAGCAAACATCTTGTCATGATTCTCTTCCCCTTTCTAAGAGAATCTTCTAGCCATGAGCCTTCTATATTTTGTTTGATTTGTAAATCTTCTTGTTTGAACATCCACCACTTGTACGGTGTCCATCATTCTTCATGACCTTTCCTACAAATCAAAATTAAGTACATGATTAGTAATACTTCATAATCATCAAATCATATTGACATGATAACCTATTATGCATACAGATATCATTTACATAGTGATGCAACTATTTTGACCAATACTTTGGCACAACACTTTCCCATATCCTGTATGCATACAGTGGCTATCTAGATGCCTTCCATCTCTACCAGAACATACTATCGAGAGTGTGCACAGCTCTCGGCATGTCAGCAAAGAGGTTTCATTCTAGACAAGCAACAATGGAATGTTTGTCCAACTTACCAATCATATGCACATTAGTAGTATACTGTTCAATGCTCTATGAATGTTTATACTCAGCATTATATATTCTAGGAATACAAATATGCATACAACCTATTACAGGCAATATCATTACTATTTCAAATAACAACTCAAATACTTATCTTTTATGTTTGTGTGGTTGCCTCCCGCTTGATCTTCTGTATGTCTTTTGAACTTCTATTCATTTTGTACCATTGTGCATGCTCAAGAGTCATCCTCATGATCTCATGCACAAACATACACTCATTAGTATATTCTAAATGCTATCAAAACATTATAGTACTAAATAATCTTGAAAATGTATAGTCATGATTATAGTTAATAAACATTAGTATTCAAGATTTCAGGGAAGTCTTCTTTTACTCATGCATATCATCAATCAAGATAAAAGATATAATATGCATAATCCCTTGATTACTAACTTTATGAATAAGCATAACCAATCATTCCAAGTATACTTATATAAGGGATCCTAACACAAGGTAAGATTCATGGGAAACATACCTGGATTAGTATACCTACTTGGTTATGTATAACACACGTAAACAATCTCTTCAATGATTTAGAGATCCTGAGCTAGAACCTGCATGTCTCATAGGTTAAGCATAATATAACAAAGTCATACATACCTCGTAAGTAGAACAAAGATTATGGATGAGTCTTTGTCTTCATGTTTTCATGGTCATGGAACCTGATTTGTCTTTTGTGATGTACTTGTATCTTGTTAGCAGACAACATCAACCTCACACAACATCATAATGCATTAGTACAATCATAAGTGTCAACACCCTAACCAATGAATATCTTCTATCATGCATTCATAATTTTGTTAAGGTTATACGACAAATCTAAAATCAAAATTGTACTAACTGTAATAACCTGAAGACAAACATACCATAAACTTAATCATGGACAAATATCGAAACATACCTCGATGAGTCATACCTGTCGAGATCGCTTGTATTCTTCTTATGTAAGGCCTTATCCTCATCTCCCTCTTGAGACATGAGCTTCTTCACTTATGCAGGTGACCAATCCATCTTCTTCTAGGATTAACCCAATCCACTTGATTTGAAAGAACTGGACCTGGAGCTGGATATGGGTTTGTCAGAGAAACCCAAAAATTCAAACTTTGAATTTCAAACTTTCGAAAGGATAGAAATATGCGCTTTGATGAGCTGATCAAACTGGTATATTCAGAATTTGAAAACTGCAAAGTTTTACTCCTCAATTTTGCCTTTGAAACTTTCGGATTCACTGGACGTGACCCTGAAATGGGGTTTGATGAAGCCCACTCTTTTTCCCCATCAAAAGGTTTGATACAAAGCTCTAAGCTTCTATTTTTCTGAGGAGCTTCCAGCTGTGGTCATAGATTTCAAAAATTCCCATTTTTACAGAAGCCCTAATTTTCCACTTTTCTGATCAAAGTCCCGAACTAGGGTCTAATCAAGCCCGGCCTTCTTCCCAACCAAAAATTCTGATCTTGGTCTCTAAATTTCTATTTTGATGAGTAGCATCCAGCCGTGGTCTCCGATTACAAAAATTCCAACTTTCTTCAAAGCCCTAAATTCCGGAAGCCATGAATGAAGGTACCAAAAAATAATTCTGTTTTGACAGAAATATGTACCTGATTGTTTCTAGTGTAACTCTGAAATTTTTGATCCAAAGGGTCTGAAAACGTTTTCTGAGATAGCCTGACTTGTTAGCTTTCCATCCTGACAGGTCTGACCTCAATTGGATGTTCTGAGAGAGAGTTATGCCAAATGTCGCAACGTGACCTGTTTTGGGAAAATACAGGAGAGCAAACTTGTACGGCGTGCCACGTGTCACTGTTTGACCTTCGGCCTCTGAAAACGTTTTCTGAGATATCTCAGCCTGTTATCTTTCCATCCTGACAGGTCTGACCTCAATTGGAGTCTCTGAGAGAGAGTTATGCCAAGTGTCGCAACGTGACCTGTTTATGGGATAATACAGGAGAGCGAACTTGTACGGCGTGCCACGTGTCACTGTTTGACCTTCGGCCTCTAAAAAAGTTTTTTGAGATAGCTCGGCCTGTGTACTACCTGTCACTTTTGACGAAATTTCATTTGGAGCTTCCTATCCCAAGTTATGACCTTTTTCCCAAGGTCACCTGATTTTGACTCAGATCTGGAAGAGGCAGAAACCCTATATTGTACAGATCATAAATCACAAAGTACAACGAATTAGAGGTTGTCCTTTGGACACAAGGTACCTGGAGATTTTAGCTTCGTCCTGTAACAATTTCAGATCCGAAAACTTCTCCAAAACGGATTTATAGCGAAAGGTCTACGATGACTGGTTTTTGCTATGTAAAACCCTAACCTTCAATTTGTCGTAAGTAAAGCAAGTGTCTTTAGTGCCATACCTTGTCTTCCTTCAGGTTAGCTCTGATTCCATGTTAAAATTCAATATGCTAAGACAGAAAATAGCAGAATTACATTCCATTTCACAATAATAGCATATATAGGATCACTGAAGAAACAACAAGCACAGCATAAACACAAGAGACAGAGATTTATCCTGGGAAACCCTCATGGGGTAGAAAACCCAGCAAAGCTTCCTCAATATAGATGACCAGCAATATACAAAGATGAAACCCTGAGATATGATCTCCTCCTCCACAATATCAGACCTCTCCTCCACAAGTGCGCTATCCTCAAGTGTGTGTATGTCAAATGAGGAACACACCTCCTCTATTTATACACTACTCTGATATGTATTTTACACAAGTACATGTAGGCTCGTATTTAACCATTAGGTTAAATACCCCATTATAACTGACTGGGCCGACCCCCACATGGTGGGTCTAATAACCCTAGTTACCACACCCAACTCGGAGGAATAAACATCTCCGGATTTATAGTATAATCACATCAGAGGTATGGAACATCTCCGGAATAAATAATATACAAATATAATATTCTTTGAAGTTACAATATTTCAACAACCTCCATGCTTGAAGGGCAACTGAAATTGAGCAGGAACTCGGTTTCTCCCTATTTACTAGCTTTGTTAACATGTCTATAGGATTCTGGCTAGTATGTATCTTTTCCAACTTCAATTGTCCATCTTTTAAGATGGATCGTATTAAATGGTATCTAAGATGTACATTTTTGGTCTTATAATAGAAGGATGAGTTCTTTGCAAGAGGAATGGCAGTCTAGATGTCACAACACAACCTGATATTCTCCTTTTCTTACCCAATTCCTCCATGAACCTCTATAGCCAAATCATCTCTTTACTAGTCTCTATAGTAGCAACATACTCTGCTTCCTATTCGGGTACACAGGGTACTACCAAAGGATCGAACACCAAAAGCAACCACTTCACACAAACAGATCACATATCAACACACCGATATTTTGACGTGGTTTAAACCCTCTTGAGGGAAACACTCCACGGCCCCGGCCAAATAGCTTCTCTGGGACAATTTATTATGCAAAGAAATAAAGTTACAAATGAGCTTCTCATAATCGATCAACTAAACAATGACCCTCCATGCTCTTTAAATAGAGATCATGGACCAATCGGGTGTTAAGCCATTGATCAATGTTAGGTTTGATCTAAGAGAAGTTGAGCCATTGGATCACTCTATGTCGGGAACATATCGTGACTGTCGGATTAAATATTTACAAATGCATACTAATGCATACTAAAGAAACACACTATCCCTAACAGATATATTACACAAGTTGATCATAACTAACTCCTAAGTGTCTAAATATCCTAACATCCCCCCTTAAGAACAACTTGGGATAGGATTGAAGGATTTACAAAAGTGACACTATTAGGAGAAGGAAGGAGGCATTAGAGCCTATCCCCCCTTAATGACAAGTTCCTAAACTCCTAACATAGATCGAAGTTTAGAAAACTTCGCTTCTGTAAGAGACTTGGTGAAGTTGTCTGCAACTTGATCATCTGTAGGGAAAAAGAGCACTTCAAGAACATGATCATGAACAAGATTTCTAATGAAGTGCATATGTAGCTCAATGTGTTTGCTGCATTGTGTAGAACTGGATCTTTGGCAAGCTTGATGGCACTTTGATTGTCGCACCAAAGTGGAGTAGGCTGCTGCTGCTCGAATCCAAACTCTGAAAGGATCTGTCGAAGCCATAAAGCTTCCTGACTGGCATTAACTGCTGCTCGATATTCTGCCTCTGCTGAAGAAAGAGTAAGAACTTGTTGTTTCTTACAAGCCCAAGTAATAGGTCCAGATCCTAGACTGAAAACATAACCTGCAGTAGACTTTCGATCATCAGGATCACCGGCCCAATCTGAATCAGTGAAACCAACCAACAAAGGTTCCCCCCCTATACTGTAATGAATCCCAAACTGAACTGTACCTCGAATATATCAAAGTATTCTTTTAGCTGCTTTCCCGTGACTTTCATGAGGTGTCTGCATATAACGGGCAACACGACCAATGGCAAAGGAAAGGTCAGGACGGGAATGAGTCAAGTATAAGAGACTACCAACAAGCTGACGATATAAGGTGGCATCGACTTTAGGTGAAGTACAAGTGGCAGAAAGTTTGACTCTAGACTAGAAGGGAGAAGGGGCTGGTGTACAATCTTCCATGTGAAAGCAACGAAAAAGGTCACAAGCATACTTAGACTGAGAAAGAAAGATTCCTTCTTTGGTTTGCAGGACTTGGAGACCAAGAAAATAATGCAAATGTCCTAGGTCTGACATTTCAAAATTTTGTTTAAGAGTGGATTTCACATGGGTTATAAGCTTGGGGTCACTACCAGTAAGAATAAGGTCATCAACATATAGAACAAGTATGATGAGATGGTTTCCTACTTTCTTGGTATAGACATTGGGGTTAGAATGGCATCTAGAAAAACCAGTGTCAAGGAGAAAGTTATCCATTTTGGTATACCAAGCTCTAGGAGCTTGCTTAAGGCCATATAAGGATTTCTTAAGGCGGCAGACAAGGCTAGAGTTATTCTGAACATAGCCAGGAGGTTGTTCCATGTAAATTTCTTCCTGTAAATCACCATGTAAGAAGGCAAACTTGACATCCATTTGATGGACTTCCCAGTTGTGTAAGGTTGCAAGGGAAAGAACAAGGCGGATGGAGTTCATTTTTGCGACGGGAGCAAAGGTTTCATTGTAGTCAATCCCTTCAACATGGGAAAAACCTTTGGAAACTAACCTTGCCTTAAGTCTTTCAACACTTCCATCTGATGCATACTTAGTTCTGTAGACCCATTTACATTTGACAAGTTTTCTTCCTTTTGGAAGAGGTACAAGATCCCAAGTATCGTTCGCCATTAAGGAACGATATTCTTCATCCATGGCTGCATCCCAATCTGGATTCCTTGAAGCTTCTGCAAAAGTTTCTGGATCATGATTCTCGAAAACTTGAGCCAAAAGAGAAGAGGCTCGCTGAAACTGAGAACGTGTTCGACGTTGATCTCTAGGATCACCGGCAAGATCACCAGCTGCTTCACATGTTGAATGGACCCATCGAGGAAGCACTTGTGCTGGTGCAACTAGAGAAACATAAGCAGGCGGAGGTCGATTTTCATCCTCACTGTCATCATCAGAAACTGGAGTTGGAAACCTGTCAAGGAAGTTGGAAGAAGAAGAAGAAGGCACAAACGCCGAATCAGGCTCACAGGCCAAAGATGGCACAATCGCTAAGTTAGGCTTGCAGGCCAAGAGATTTTCATCAAATTTAACATCTCTTCTAATGATTATATCATGAGAATGTGGTTGAAGAAGTCTATAACCTTTTACATCTTCAGAATATCCAACAAATATGCACTTTTCACTTTTAGGCTGCAATGCTTTCCGTTTTTCATCCGAGAAGTGAGCCCATGCTTCACTACCAAACACACGGAAGTGACTTACATCAGGTTTAGTTTTACTCCATGCTTCTTCCGGTGTTATACCTTGTACTGTTTTAGTGGGGGTGTGATTAACTATGTAATTTGCACAATTTATGGCTTCAGCCCAAAATTGAAGATTTAGTCCCTTAGATTGGATCATACAATTAGCCATTTCTTTTAAGGTGCGGTTCTTCCGCTCAGCTACACCATTTTGTTGTGGTGTATATGGAACAGTGTGATGTTGTTGGATGCCTTGTTTAGTGCAGAAAGTAGTGAACTTTTTGTTAACATATTCTCCTCCATTGTCAGATCTTAACTTAATAATTTGATGACCAGATTGTTTTTCAACAAGGGCCTTATAGGCCAAGAACATGTTAAATACTTCACTCTTAAGTTTTAGGAAATAAACCCAAGTGTGTCTGGTGTAATCATCAATGAAAGTTAAGAAATATTTGAAACCAGAAAAGGAAGCAGATGAAAGAGGACCACACAAGTCACTATGCACAAGCTCCAAGGGAACCGAGGCGTGCCAAGAGGCACGTTTGTCAAAACTGTCCTGATGATGTTTTCTGAGTACACAACCGGAACAAACACCATCCCTGCAATATACCATCGGAAGACCTGTCACCATATTGTCTTTACATAGTTGTTGCAATGAGCGATAATTTAAGTGACCAAATCGCTCATGCCAAAGTTTGCTCAAGTTATCACCATGAGCAACAAAAATTGAAGGGAAAGGTGATGACCCAAAGTTGTTAAACTTGTACAACCTGGTAATATCATGAACAATTCTGGTAGCTAGGACCTGTTGAGGATCTTTAAAATCCTTGATTACAACTTGGTGAGGTGTAAAGGTCACAATTTTACCTTCACCAGAATGAGTGATCTGATAGACTGATAACAAATTGCAGGAAATTCTTGGAACACATAGTACATCACTAAAATGACCATTATCTACTGGAACTGTTCCAGCTCCTACAACACTTAGAGATCTATCATCACCAACAAATATTTGTTTGTTGTTACATTCATGCATAGTAGAAAAGATGGCTTGATCCTTATCCATATGATAAGATGCTCCAGAATCAATGAGCCATTCATTTGAAGTAGAAGAAGAAGATGCATTATAAGAATAACCAAAAGCACAAAGTGCATGTCCATGAGAGGCAGATTCTGAAGGTGAATCTAGGATGATGTGGTGCTTCTTCATTGCTGCCTCCAAGGCTGCCATCTTCTTGAAACACTTAGATTCATCATGTTATCTTTCCCGCAATAGTTGCAATGACGCTCAGTCTTCTTTCCTTTTGGCTTGGATCCTTTGTCATTCTATAAAGAAGGAGCCGACTGAGAGGGTTTTGGACCCTTGTTTGACTTATTATTGCAAAAATTTTGTTTCTTGGGAGGCTTGGACTTTTCTTTCTGTTGGGACAATAAGGCTTTCCCAGATGTATCTGCATTGTCGATTATTGTTGGCGGGCAAATCTACCCTATAGCAAGGAAACTAATGCTATCAACTTGGATGGGGTGACAGGTAAGTGTATTAGATGTATTGCAGAAATGTTTATGAAAAGAAATGAGTTATGGACCTTAAGAACATACCTTTTAACCGACGTTTGATCCTAGCTTTTATTTGATCCCTCGCTCAGTCCTCAAATCCACCTTCTGTTCAGTAAACCTGCAAGACAAACACCTTTCTCAGCGTATCTTGGACAATATATAAAGCTTGAAAGAAACAAAAACAATGTTTAACATTCAATATTGACCAAAACAGATCCAAATTAAGATGTTATTTCAGAAAGCATTCAAATTGGAACAAGAAAGACACTTCAACCTTTATTGTCAAAAGTAAATTGATGTACAAGTATACCTGACTTTATGATAGGCTCCTGCAACTTGATTCTGGGCTCTTGCTCTTCTATGGCTTGGATATCTTCAGCATCAACTCCTCCAATGCAAGCTTCTTCTTTAGATCTCTATGTTTCTAAGTTTCTCCATTAATCCATCTAACCTTTCTCTTTAGTCTTCCTTGTATTTATAGGATTAGAGAAGTAGTTCAGGTCGATGTATGGTTATGGAGGAAGTTGGGGAAGTTGGGAAACTACCAGCAACTAATCCTCCTCGTGAAAATTAATTATTTTTTAATCATCTTTTGATATGTACGCGACTATTTTTTAGTGAAGTAGCGTATAGGGCGCTACTTTAGTGCTTACCAACTAGCGCTCATCCAATTTTAAATGTTGAGCGCTACTATGCTGAGAAGGAGTAGCGCTCATAAGGCTTTGAGCGCTACTTTTATACACTGGAGTAGCATATGGGCGCTAGTCTCTTTGAGTAGAGTAGCATTCATATCTCAGAATGATATGTTTAGGGTTTTTTCCAGCAAAGTTAGGAAATGGAGTAAGTCAAAGTATCATCTAAGATCAACATGCTCCTCCATCAAGGTTGTCATTTTGTGTGATCAACAACTCAAGGTGATCACGGACGGAGAGGTGCAAGTTTAACCTATAACAGATGCCCCCTAATGTGTGAGGTCAGAGAGAAACGATGGCCGAAATACATTATAATCCAAAGCCAGAGGAGGAGCAAATAACCGCAAAAAACAAATCACAAGAACACCTGCAACAAAGATCAAGGTCAACGAGCAATTACAGCTTTGACATCATATAGATGTGCAGTGTGATACAACATGATCTCCGATACATAACAAGGAGATGTATATAAAGCATGGAAACTTGGAATACAAGCGTGGATCCATGTCAAACTGAGAGATCATAGCCATAACAACAAAATGGATCTATGTCTCATGAAGAGTCGAATATAAGTGAGGCTCAGTCTTGCGCAACTTGGGTGATAACAAAATGAGGTACTGTCATCCAAAATCCCAAGGTCTTCATCCGAAACAACTCTAGGTACAAACCCTAACCATGTGAATAGATGAGCTGATAGTCGAACATGGGGGGTATCGTTTGATTACCGGTCATTGATGTATACCGTTAACAAATGCGAGGACTTCCACCGATAATGATGATGGGGTCCAAGGTACCAAGTACGATCCACCAAATGTGAATAAATGGACTTGGAGTCGAACACTTGGGGAACCTATCGAAGAAGAGACATTGATGTATTCTCATCATTCAACAGCGAGGAAAATTGCCACTAGTGACTGCAATCTCCAAGGTACTAACCGAAACTCTAAACTTCATTCCCGGAGTAAAATGAGTTTATGTCGATGGAAAGACGTTCGTTGGAAGGGAGGCCTTAAGGCATCCTCCATCATCCAACTCGAGGAACACTCAACCGGTAAGAGCTGATATGGAATAATATGTAACAAGACTGACACTAGGAAGGCCGACACATGAGGTCAAGGTAAACTGCAGAATGGTTGACACAGGGTATATCCTTGAACATTGAGCACGACACAAAGTGACTCAGGCAGTTTCTAACATAATGGGGTAAATAATAAGCCTGAAATGTAAGAGACATTATCAGACCCTCCATATGGTTGGAAGAATAACCAACCGAGGGAGTAAACAACTCGGAGGAAAAGTTCACCCTGAGGTCAAAAACTAAACCCAACCGACAAGATAGACTCAAGTAGGTGCTGTGTTCAAGGATAGAACTGAGTAAACTGCCTTTGACAATGAAGATATGATACATCTTTCCCATTCCTTATTCCTTTTAGATGAAAGAATACCTTTCTTGTTGTTTTAATGAGTCCAAGAAAGAATGAAAACTCAATAGATCCAACCATGTAAAAAGTTTAACGAGCCCATGGGAGGAAGACTCGGGACCTTCTTCATAATTTATAGAGTTCGAAGAAGAGATAGAAGATTACTCTATATTACTGATCTCTGGATTTTAATATCGAGGCGAGATCTGTTCTTGCTCGCCGGTGTTTTCAATTTTAAGGAGTCTGAAAAACTTAAACAATAACTCCATATATCTGCTCGTGGATTTTAGTATCGATCCCAAGAAGATTAATGTTCTCCGGTGTTTTCCTGTTTATAGAGTTTGAAAAACTTAAACAATCCTCTTTTCACCTATCCGTGGATTTTATATCGAGCCCAGATTGGTCTGTGCTCGGCAGTGTTTTCTTGTTGATAGAGTTGAAAAACTTAAACAGTCCTCTACTTACCCTCTCGTAGATTTCACATCGAGCCTGAGTAGGTGGATGCTCGCTTGGTATTTTCATGTTTAGAGAGCCTGAAAACCCTAAAGAAAGGCTCCAAAAGGTCCTTTTTTTGTGCAGTTAGTCTCCTCCCCCGAAAAATTATAAAACAATGGAAGAAGAACTCTTCTAGCGCATACAGGAGTATACCTAGAGTATACCTTTTCCGTAGTTAATCCACCTAGGCCCGGAAAAGGGGTAATTCTATACCTGAGTGGATGAGCCTTCGATTACTTTAACGAGCTCGAAGAGGACAAGCTTGCTCGGCAATCTTGTTTAGGTTTAAATAGTCCAAACAAGAGCTTAAAATGACTTAAAGGTTAGCTTCTAGGATCATAGCTTCATACTCTGCCAAAACCAGGTCTTCAACAAAATATTAGTCGATACGGCAAAAAAAATCTCGAATGATATATGAATTTGAACTATTTAATTAGTTGACAAGGTCTATCATCAAGAGTTTTTAAACTTAGGAGATGAATCCGACAAAAATTAAATGAAAATTGAGCTTGGATTAGTAATGCACCATATGTGTGTTTCAATTGATTAATTAGGGATTTTTTGAAATTTTTTTGAAACTATAGAAAATTAAACAATGGTGGGTAAAAATCAAATTTCAATTCATATATATAATTTCATTTTAAAAAATCAATTTCCAATTTGTTTTGTAGGGAAAAGATTGGGGCATCCTTATGCAAATTTCAAATCTCCGTGGCGATCAAACCAAGCATCCAAACGTCGTTTTTTTCCACCAAGTAGGTTAGAATTCACCTTACTTGCATTTTCATGGTTTAGTTTTCATTTTTTGAGCAAAAAATAGCTTGCAACGTAATGCTCACAAGCGTTGCTGCGCAGGCGCTACTGTGTAACCACAGCAGTAGCGTATAAACGTGATGGGCGCTACTGTGCTCAAGCAAAGTAGCGCCCATACGTGACTGTGTAGTATACACAGTAGCGCTCATATTTGAAAACCTATATACAAGTGCTGAGACTCAAAAAAATTTCATTTTTTGTGCAGGATGGTTCTTCAATGGAGGGAGAGGGAACATGAGGACATGGATAGGTTGGCCATGCAAGATCTGGCCACCCTCCATGCTCTCCGAAGATGCGGTTTATTGAAGTTTTACCGAACCGTAAACATGAGGGCTTTAAACAAACTGTTTCGAAGACTTATTCAGTACTGGGATGTGGATACCAATACTTTTGTCATCCGTGGGAAAACTTTGGAGCTTACAGTTGATGACATATATTTCATTACTGGTGTCTCACGGAGAGGAGATGTAATCAATCTGAAAGGGTCTTCTCGTGTGGGTGTAAGGTCTGTGCAAGAGTATGTAAATACATATTGTGTTGCTGGAGCGGAGAAATCGGGAAGCCAAGTCTTGATTTCAACCATTGAAGGCCTCCCTTTGAAAGTGATATTGAGCATGATCAACCGGGTGGTGGGTAGTGCCTCACAAAACTTAGCTTCCAGGCACTCTATGCATATTGGTGTACAATGCTTACACAGTCATGTCTATGATTGGTGTACAAGTTTACTAGCGAACATGAAATCTCAATTGACAGGTTGCAAATCCGGCTCAATGAAGAATTTTGGGTATGGTAGTATTTTGTGTACTTTCTTCTTTGAGAGGATTCCTGCTATCAGTTTGGGGATGCCTCTACCTCAAGTTAACCCCCGTGAGCCCAGACTAGGCCGTTGGGGTGACATATTCCTCCGTCAGGGTGGTGGGGAAAGTCACTACTGTTATTATACTGATGATTTCTGGGGGTGGTGGGAGAGGCAAGTGCCCGCTTTCAAGCAGTTTCCATATGCTGGATTGGATTTCTGTCATGATCCAGAACTGGTGCTTCCTCCAGGTGGAGCTTGGGGAGATATTGGTATGTTTTAAATTTTGAGAATTATTTAATTTTTTCAAACTTTTTCAAGTATTTGATTTTTATAAATGAATTTTGAAGTTCTAATCAAGTGTCACATGCAAATGTTGGGGTTGTTCGTCCTGAGGGACATCCTACCATCTTTGTGAGGCCAGCTGATACTGCTGCAGTAGATGCTATGTTGGGGACCCTGGAGAGAAAGATGAGTCGGTTGATTCACGAAGTTCCTGCATGCCGTATGGATCAAATACCTATTGATATGCAGGAAGATGATGTTGGGGTGCCCCCGGCATGGCTTAGGGTGCTGCGGAAGATAGCTAGGCTAGTCATATGCTATCGCAATGCAGTAGATGATGATGAGGTCCCTCCTTCTCCATAGGAGAGGGATACATTCTATGTATATATTTTTGAGGCTACTATGCCCAGTTTTTGTACTTTTATGACTTAACTTGATAGACTTGTGACCCAAAACTCATATATTTTTTGATACAGTATCGGCTATATACAGTTTCGGTTATTTACATGTGTATGTGTTTTATGTGTGCAATGTTGTTTATGACAATGTATGATGCAAATGCCAGTCTAACACATAGTTTGCTAATGAATCAGCTAATGTGTTTAAACTTCTTGGAAAGTGTTCATATCTAATAGAATCAAATTGTCTTTCCAATAGTCTAACTCGTAGAAACTGACCTAGCAATCCAGGATCCCTAATCTGATAGACACCTGTTAACTGAAATACAATTAATTGTGAGCCAAGCCTTACCTCCAAATTTGAAATGCCATGACTGAGAGCATCTCGGAGAAGTTCTATAACTGCACTGTATTCAACCACATTATTCGTGGTAGGACCCAAACAAACCCCCCCCGAAGAGACAAGTTGGCTAGCGGGTGAATAAATGACCCAAGCTGCTGCAGCCAACTGACAGGTGTGGCGACTGGCGCCATCAGCAAATCCTAAGAAATGTTCGGTTAACATCTGGTACACGAAATGAAAAACACGCATAAGATTACCTAACGAGCATAACAAAAACTAGCTTTACAAAAAATATACATCTATGTTACAAGAAAAAGTACGTCAGCCTAAGCGTAATACTTTTTCAGGTAGGGTCAATGCCTGGATCCTCCTCGTGAGGTCGGGAAAAGGTGTTATGGAAATCACGGAAAATATTGGTATACGGAATGATCTCATCGAGATAACAACCCGTTTCAAAGAAAATGTTTCCGTTAACCACAGTAAAAATGTTCACCAGCAAGGTATTCAATCTATTCCCTTCAACAAGACCAACTTGTGAAGAAGTGGAATTAATATTTTCACTGGGTGTTGGACAAAATTCACCTCTCTCTATCAAGTTAAGAAAAGGAACCAAGAAGGACCCGGGATCTATATGTTCCCGAGGATGATCCGGGTCGGTCATGGTTTCTAACATTTCCTCCTCAGAAGGTAAAGTAGTATCTGAACTATCAAGAGAGTGGATCGGGTCTGGTGACTGAGTAGTAGCACAATCTATATTTGACTCGACAGACACCAATGGAGTCAACATATGTTCGGTTGTAGTTTGATAAGAATCCAAGTGGGTAACTTCTACAATAGGGTTGGGCATGGAGGGGTTTGTATTAGTTGGGAGAAACCCAGAATCAGTTGTTAAACTAACCATGGAAGTTTCAGACGATGAACATCCCTCAATACCAATGAATATGGTAGGAGCCGATAGGTCAAAAGTGCCAATTAGTGACCCGTAAAGTCCTGCTCCTAAACTCTCACCAACCGGGGTGGTTTGATCAATCAATGGAACTGTGGTATCTGAAGAAGTCTGGTTGTTTCTCTGAGTGAAAGAAAGTTGATCGACTGTAACGATCTTACCTTCAAATGGGAACATGACAACTCGAAAAACTACCGATGCAATAGCTCGCATGGCATATGTCCAACTCCTACCCAATAACATGTTGTAATCAAGCAGAGCGTCCAGAAATTCTACTTCAACAGCAATTGCCTTACCGGCCAAAGTGACATCAAATGATGGAAAAACTCCATGTGGACGAAAATTTCTGCCATCAAATCCAGTAAGCAGTGTGTTAGAAGGGGCTAACTCATGAGAACCTAGAGCTTTCCAATAGGAAATTGACATTACGCAAGTCGACGCGCCCTCATCTACAACAGCTCGTCTGATGGTCATTGGACCATGAACGACTTCAAACTGAAGGGCAACGTGGTAGGGCAGCCGGTATTTGACATCAGTCATATCAAATTGCGCAGACATGTTAGAGGATTCCATACTTCCAATAGCTACCAGAAGTGCATTCCGTTGTAGAGGACAACTTTGCAAGACTTCTAAAGTAGACATGGCACAAGGGGTTTGGGCTAAATATTCAACCACGTTGTAGTTGGAAGCGGCCCTAGTGTTGGGGTTGTGCGATGCCCATTTCAAGACACCTTTCAAAATCTTGGGCATTGGGTCCACAGGTATGTGGAGTGGAGTGGAGGATTCTGGAATCTCTTTATCCTTTTTCTGTGCGTCTGGGGTATAGTTCCTGGCTCTCGTTTGTAAGAGTGCATCCGAATTAACCATGTTAATAAAAGTTTGATCAACCGTAGCATGTCTAGTGCCCCCGGTGTTGGAGGTGCCAGAAGTTGAGCTCTGCCCTTTAGGAAATGGATCTTTCAGGACGATAGGCTTCTTTTCTCTTAAGAGCTTCTGGGCTTCTTCAAGCAGAGGGCATTGGTGAGTAAGGTGGTTTTGCTTGCAAAGTTTACAAGGGAACTTAACCTTCTTTTCCTCTTTGTTACCCTCTTCGGCATTCTATTTTTTGGGATTTTGTTAGTTCCCCTCTCCTTTCTTGCCCTTCTTTTTGTTATTGGGATGCTGAGGGCCCTTTTGATTGTTCTGAACCTAGTTGGCAGGTTCAGAAGTAGAAGGAGAGGTTGTGACGGAAGAAACATATGCAGTCGATTGTTTGACAGATAAGGCATGAACCTGTTTGGTCAATGCTTCGAAAGCTGCAGAGTCAACTAAACCCACTATGCCGTCAGCATGTGGTCCAGGTTTAGGTCTACTCAGATCGATATTTGATCTTGGTGCATCAGGTATAATCTCATACAATAACCCGAATTGTGCATAAACGAGATCTAACTGCTGGGTTCGTAGTATGGCTTCTTCCTCGTTAGATACTCCAGACGTAGCTACTTGCTTAGAAATATAAGGAATGAGTGATTTCAAATACCACTCAAGAAGGAATTCTGGAGGTATGTTGGCCTTAATGAGCCTCTTCCGTGTTCGCCACTCCTGAATGTGGTTAGATAAATGAGTGGCTTTATTTTTCCTAAATGTAGACAAAAGGTCTGTTCCGGCATCATACCGAACAGGAAGCTGGAAGTGATTCAAAAAGACAGTTGCGAGATCCCCAAAATTAGAGAATGTAGCTGCAGGTAACTCAATGTACCATTTGGCTACAGCACCGGTTAAGGTCCTTTGGAACAGTCTCAATCTATTGGAGTCTTCATTTAATGAATTCAAGGAACACCATAAGTGGAAAGTAGTGACATGGTCACCAGGGTCTTCACCTGCTTTGCCTTCGAACTTTGGAATGTCTGAGGGTAACTTGGTGGGAACTGATGGCCATGTAGCATTATGACACACTAGATCGTTGGTCAGTTTGGAAAGATCTGGCAAATTTAAAGTTGCCAGAAATGGTAAACGAGGCCGGTAAGACGGTACTTGATAAGCTGGGGTCGAAAAAGGGGAACCACCCATAGTTTGACCCATGAACTGCTGGTAGGGGTTGCCCCCAGCCGTCTGCTGGTAGGGGTTGCCCCCAACCATCTGTTGATAAGGGTTTCCCCCGACCATATGCTGATAGGAGTTTCCACCTACCATCTGTTGATAGGGGTTTCCCCCAGCTACTTGTTGGTAGGGGTTGCCCCCTGCCATCTATTGTTGTGCGAAAGAGTTATTGAAATTTCCCCACCCATATGAAAGTGGATTAGTGCTCTGTGGGTTCGTCCACTGTGGCTGGGTGTTAGCCCCGCCATATTGCTGGTTAAAAATATTACCCCCTCCCCCTGAGAATAAGGAAAAAGGGACATTACCTGCAGGCATATTACATTGATTCATGTTAGGGCCTGCAAAGGTATTGAAACCAGTGGTAGCTGATGTAGACGGTGCAGTCATGGTACTCATGACCAGCACGGTTGTAGAAGCACTTAGTCCTACAGCAGGTGTGGAAATCCAAGTACTAGGTATCTGATATAACGGTTGAAAAGCGAGAGGTGGTGCTAAATTGGCTGTACTGCTAGGTCCAACAGTAGGTGTAGGGATAGATGCCATCATTGTTGAACTTGGCATACCTAATGTACCAGTATTAAAACTGAAGGACGGAGTAGACACAGAGGTTTTCTGTGCCTGACTTGGCGTAGCAGTAAAAGAAGGATTTACCGTGTTAGTGTTCATACCTAAGCTGGGAGTTTGGGGAACTCCTTGTTCACCTCCTAGAGTAGACATTAGATGTCTGGGCAAAGAATTGTATGCACTGTAATGAGGCTGCTGGAAACCAACAGGTGATAGAAGCGGAATTCTAGTATTGGTCAGAGGAGGATTGAAAGGAGTGCTATACTCCGCAGAAGTAAGATCTTCAACCTCAACTGAACTAAAGTGTCACTGATCTGGGGTACCTAATAGTGGTTCCTCAGGAACCTCTATTTCAGGGTTTTCTATTGTTGTTTGTTGTTCTTCAGGAAACTCAACTTCAGGTGGTAATTCCTCAGGAATTCCTATTTCAGGATTTTCTATTGTAAGAATTTCCTCAGGAAATTCTGTTTTAGGAGTAGTTTCTGAATAAATGCCGGGGTTTACCTGCTGTCATCTAGTTGGTTGTAAAGGTTTTGTTCTAAGTGGTGGAAGGTTTTGAAACCTTCTCGATGTACAAAGCTCTTGATTCTCCGTGATTATATATATAAAATAACAGACTAGAACCTAGTGGCCACTACAACTAGGGGGCAAACAGCACGCCAACTAAAAAAGTCCTAAGTATGCAAACCAGGCAAACAAGGTGCCTTCCGGAGAAGAGTCTGGGATGATGAGGGCCCAGAACAGATCAACGAAGGAAGAAAGACAGTTACCCGGGGTCCACAATACAATGACTAAGGGTGCAAGCGCTGGAATCACCCAACCACCCTCCCAAAGACCTGCAAGGGATTTCCTCCCACGTCTATCTTAGGTACAACATATATACCCTCTGCTGTCACCTGTGTATGAACCTAAAGTCAGATACTAAGGATACCACAACACCGAAAACTCCTGGGGGAACAGTCACCGATCGAATCAGAAAGCGTGGGCAGGGTAACTAAGCCCGAAACTCAAAAGAGTCCCCAAACTCAATCCAATCCTGGCGTATGCTCGAACAGAAAGTAGGAGGAGTATTCCCAATAATTTGATCTCGCAATGACCTATTGCATAGATCCCAGGCAAGCTTTGAGTGAAATGGATTTACCTATGATAGTCGAACTACGATTTTTGCGTAATGTGTGATCTTGAGTGGTTTAAGGTGATTTAAACTCAAGATCCTAACCAAAACTAGTTGGTGTAGTGTATCCCTAAAAAGAAAAATTGTTTCTATCTCATTTTATTAAAAAAAATTTAGGGTTTTTATTACTCAAAAGGTAGTGCTTTTGTGTGGCGTGTTTGCAACAAGAAAACAAAAGTGCATAAAATCAAAACTTTCTACAACAAAGCTCTTTTAATTTTTTCATTTACTTCTTTTAAAAACTGAAAATCTAAGCAAATCTACTAAAAAAAATTTTGTTTTCTTTTTGGAATTGTACAAAATATCCTATGCTATCTTCTAACAAAAAAAAAAAAAGTCTTCTTAAACTTAAACTACCAAAATTTTTTGCTTTTTCTATAAACGAAAAAGAACTATAAAGATGGAAAGCAAAATAAAACTTATGTGCAATGTGTAAGTATGGCTAAGAATGGTTCCTAAGCTTATAGCTGTCAAGGCACTAGCTCAAAAAAGACTTGATCTACAGGTTTTTTGCAAAGAAAAAGCCTCTAAACTCGGAAACAAAGTGGGAGAAAACAAAGGAGATAGATACAAGAGGACTGACCTACAGCATCTAACCCTAGCAAGACCACTATGCCAAGCAAAAAGTAGACAAGCAAGCTGCTAACTACCCTACTAACACAAAGAACTGAGAAATGAATCAGCCTAAAGCACTTTTAAATACACTTGAAACCAGAAAAAAGACAATAAGTCCAAGAAGATTGGAAACCAACAAGTTCAGAAGACACCCTAGAGGCTCTAAAATGGACCAAACCCTAAAACAAAGGATAGGATGAGTAAAGAGCATACAAAAGTTGCCACAAACAGCAGATACAAAAGTATGCAGGTTTGTAAACCAACAACATACAGTCAGGGCCTAAAAAGCGGAAGTGCTCACCACAAAACACAACCTAGTCTCCCAAAAAGTTATAAACAGTCCAAACGTTCCAAAGGTAAACAAGCGATTCAAAAGATGGAAAAAATACTCAAAGAAAGGTTCTATGACTTAAACAAAAGTTAAAAACCTCATACACCAGTCAAGGAGACCTAAAAGCAAAATCAACAAACCACCAAAAGGCTAAAAACTCAAGCAGACCACTAACAGAAAGCTTCAGGAAATGTACCCTACTCTGCAGTAGGGAAACTCGCGCCCCTGCAGAGATGGGCACTACTGTATGTATAGCATATTAGCGTATGGGCGCTACTATATGTACAACAAAGTAGCGCTCATATCTCAAAAGTTTGAAAACTGACTTTGAAAGATACCAAAAGACTGATGGAAGCAGAGAAAAACAGGCAATGGATACCTAGAGGGTTTCTCAACACATCAAAGGAGTCAAAACAATTATGGGAAGACAAATAAGAACAAGTTTCCTATAACAAAAACTCAACTATCCCCAGCGGAGTCGCCAGTCTGTTGGCGGGAAAATCTACCCTGTAGCAAGGAAACTAATGCTATCAACTTGGATGGGGTGATAGGTAAGTGTATTAGATGTATTGCAGAAATGTTTATGAAAAGAAATGAGTTATGGACCTTAAGAACATACCTTTTAACTGGCGTTTGATCCTAGCTTTTATTTGATCCCTCGCTCAGTCCTCAAATCCACCTTCTGTTCAGTAAACCTGTAAGACAAACACCTTTCTCAGCGTATCTTGGACAATATATAAAGCTTGAAAAAAACAAAAACAATGTTTAACATTCAATATTGACCAAAATAGATCCAAATTAAGATGTTATTTCAGAAAACATTCAAATTGGAACAAGAAAGACACTTCAACCTTTATTGTCAAAAGTAAATTGATGTACAAGTATACCTGACTTTATGACAGGCTCCTGCCACTTGATTCTGGGCTCTTTCTCTTCTCTGGCTTGGATATCTTCAGCATCAACTCCTCCAATGCAAGCTTCTTCTTTAGATCTCTATGTTTCTAAGTTTCTCCATTAATCCATCTAACCTTTCTCTTTAGTCTTCCTTGTATTTATAGGATTAGAGAAGTAGTTCAGGTCGATGTATGGTTATGGAGGAAGTTGGGGAAGTTGGGAAACTACCAGCAACTAATCCTCCTCGTGAAAATTAATTATTTTTTAATCATCTTTTGATATGTACGCGACTATTGTTCAGTGAAGTAGCGTATAGGGCGCTACTTTAGTGCTTACCAACTAGTGCTCATCCAATTTTAAATGTTGAGCGCTACTATGCTGAGAAGGAGTAGCACTCATAAGGCTTTGAGCACTACTTTTATACACTGGAGTAGCGTATGGGCGCTAGTCTCTTTGAGTAGAGTAGCGCTCATATCTCAGAATGATATGTTTAGGGTTTTTTCCAGCAAAGTTAGGAAATGGAGTAAGTCAAAGTATCATCTAAGATCAACATGCTCCTCCATCCAGGTTGTCCTTTTGTGTGATCAACAACTCAAGGTGATCACGGACGGAGAGGTGCAAGTTTCACCTATAACAATTATTCCAAGATGAATGAGTTTATCTTGCTCTCTAATCAAGGAATCACAAAACGATTCAAGACTAGGCTCTTGATAGCTAGCTACATTCAAGGATTCTTTCATGGAGTAAAATGTAGATACAAAAACAGAATATGCAGGTCCAAGTTTGGAAAGAATATGATAAATGCATTATTTGTCTTCCCTCTTAATCTTACATTCTGCAAGCTCCTAGATTTGGATATTCCCTTCCTAAGCTTCCAACAATTACCTGGGTTCTATCCTCTATCTCTTTGTCTTCCCTTTTTCTCCATAGTCAATGCATTACTTAATGTCTCACCTATGCTTTTCCATCGCATTTCCTCGCTAAGAATAACACCAACAACATCATCAAATGTTAGAGTGTTTGAACCAAAGAAAAAGTTACTTACAACCATGTGTTTTGGGAAATTAATCCCTAGTAACCTTTTGGGATAAGTTACTACAGAGCGGTGCCCATAAACAATTGAAACAACACTACCAATAAATGCAATCTAAATCAATTTATAGTTCAAGCATAAGTTAAAAACAAAGATAGATTTCCTATCTCGTGTCCAATGTTTGTAGAAGATACATCTTATCAACTTTGCCCCAAATGTATCTTTACTAATATGTAGTCATAAACATGGAAAAATATACAAGTAGACAACTTCAAATACAATGATTCAACTGCAACTGAATGTGCTGAATTTAAAAATAATAAAGAGCAAGAAACTAATACATTACTGGATAGTGAATATAATTATCTATAAAAAAACAACACCAAGATACAAGATAGATTTCACTTGCTCTCGGTTGTGGCACTATTATGAAACTGGAGGCTGAGTTCCTCCATCTCGGGCCACACACATACACACCTCTTCAATACTACAAAGGCATACCCAAAGAAAACAATCTGATATTCTATTAGCAAGAAAGAAATGGAAAATGTTGGGAATGTAGATTTCCAAATATGGGGGTTTTAATTGCAGACATGGAAAAATAGGGATTACGGATTCAATATGAAAACGAGCATCATAAGGGTGCTTTTTATTTCTTCTCTTCCCATTCTCATGCTTCCTCTTTCCTCTTTTATACTTTTGGGGAGGTAGTTAGGAAAGTTCAATTAGTTACTTACGAGAAAAGAATAGTTAAAGAACCATAGAACTGTTTTCACTTTTCCCAAAACTTGTTTTTATTTTTTACCTTTAAGATAGGAGGTACGCAAGCTAGACACTAGAGAGTCACATGGACGTAGGATAACCATGCATAGGTCACATCCCTATAGAAAATTTGTATTTTTGAAGGTTTGAATGAGAAGGGATAATGGGGATTGAACCATAACAAGATAAGGGAGTCTACAGTGATGTAAATCAACCAACAAATGACATTTTTCCGAGATGTGGAAAATAATTTTATAACAGATGCCCCCTAATATGTGAGGTCAGAAGGAAAATTGATGGCTGGAATACATTACAAATATATAGAGTATGTGTGTGGTGGAACTAGTAGGAGTAGTCAACAACCAACCATAGGCAGTGAACCTACAACATAAAAAATTAGAACTCTTTTCATGAGGTAGGCATACCCATGCTCATAAATGACAAAAGTGTGGTCGTTGAATCATGTACATAGAAGACCCATGAAAAATAGAAGCAGTGATCATGGCCACATGGATACAAAGTGGATATGTGTCAAAGAGTATAGCATATCCATGAAGATACAAAGTGTATCTATGTCTAAAATGAAAAATTACAACCACATAAAATACAAGGTGGATCTATGTCTCAACATCAAATGAAGATATTTGGAAATAAGAATGAACGGAGCAATCTCCATAAGAATTAGTGCCAGAATGTAAGTAAGTGGCAATCCAATGCAACCTGAGTCATATCATAATGATGTGATGCTATATACGGACTCAAGGTCTTCCAAGCAATCGAGTATGAGTCTAAACTATGTGAATAGGTGTCTTGGGGTCAAACACAATAAGAAATAGTGTGATTACTGATCAATGATGTAAACTGTTAACACACGTGAGCCAACTCACCAATAACTATAATGAGTTGAAAGGTACCTAGTACAATCTAACAAGTGTGAATGGATGTGTTGACATCAAACACTTGTACTAAGACTTTAGAAATCTAGGGACATTGGTGTATTCCCATAGTTTCTAGTGAGGAAACTTGCCATTGATGATTGCAAGCTCCAAGGTACTAAAAGGATTCTAGATTAAAATCACACGATAGATGTTTTGGAGTCGATGGGGTGTGAACCATTGGAAAGAGGGATTTAAGGCATCCCCCATCATCCAACACGAGGTAGTAGCAGGAGGCCAAATATTAGTTTGAATGGACTGATTGTACTGAGACATGCTTGATATGAGAAGGCCGAAAAATGAAATCAATAGTTCTAAGGATTGGATGAATCAAGTGAAGACTTCCCTTTAACATAATCACGACAAAATAAGTGAGTAAGGAAACATTGAATCAAGAAGTAACACGATATAAGTTAATTATGTATGAGAATGAAGGACTACTCCATAATGACTGAAAGACTAGCCAATCAATGGAGATAAAAAAATGGGTTTAGTTTCCTAAAGTTATACTATATAACCTAGGTGACAGAGACAAGGACTCAAGATAGTGTGCTTTGTTCAAGGGTGACGCAACTTGCTGCCAAACATAAGTAGGAATATGACTCTTTCCCATTCATATTTTTGGAATATTTAATTTTTTTTTATCTTTTTCATATTATTAGAGCCTCAAAAAGAATAAAAGAATGCTATAGTACAGGGAAAGAAACAAGTGTCGAGACAAGCGAACTAGTTCCAAGTGCATGGAACAAGCCTATGCATAATGCAAGGAACATGAGTAGGATAGTGACACTCAAAGTATGTTTCTTCACGGTAAAAGAGGTGTTCAAGTTGTGAAGGAAAAAAAATGATGCAAGGCTTAGCGAAAATGAGATAGGAGATGAAGGCTTATATAAAAATTTGAAAGCATGGAAGCCGACATCAGGCTCATAAGCGTAAGCAGGAAAAACGCATATGTGATTAAATCTTGAACAGTACCAAACCGTGGATTTTATTGAGCCTGGAATAGTTAGTGTTCATTGGAGTTTTCAATTTTAGAGAGTTTGAAAACTTAAAGAAGACTCCAAAGTGGTTTTTTTGATAAATTTAGTCTGTGATGCCTGAAAAAGCAAAAAGGTGTATAGGGGAAAACTCTTCTAGTCAAATATTTACTAGAGTATTCATTTTTCATAAATAGTCCATCTGGTACAGAAAAGGGTTAAACTTATCCTATATGGACATTCTGTCATTTCCTTTTAATGAGTCTGAAAGACACAAAGTCACTTGGAAATCTTTTTATATTTATGGAGTAAAAAAAAAATTAAAAATAACTCCATGATGAGAGTCCCCCTACGGGATATGGTGTAATTTTCCCAATCATAAATTAAGAATATTTTCTCTAAGGTTCCAACTTTAATTACGTTGATTTTCAATGATTTCGCAAACGATGGCTTATGAAGGCTTACGAGATGCTCTTGTTCAACAATAATGGAGTGTATGTATATTTATGATGTACATTAAAGGTGTGAATATAATCAAAGTGTTTAGATTACACTGATATGTGCAACAAATCATATTTGATATAAAATTGGAAGCTGGTAAAGAAACTAGGAACACTAGTTCAATTTTGGCAACACTGAACATGAGGTTTCTAACTCTTCCCAAACACTACCAAAGCAACTTGAATTCTCCAAATATCAATTGAATGGAATCAAATAGACTCAAATGAAATTATATGACCTACTGATATAATTCATAGAACTTCCAAATAAGTATGAAAGACACCCTCTCAAAACTAGTGCAAAACTAGCTCGATTTCCCCCACATTGGAATACTAGTTTTTCAACTTGACCCAAACACTTCCCAATCAGACCAAGTCTTCCCAAACAAATCAAATTCGACCATGACACTCCAAAATAAACAAAAATAATTTAATAATAGAATTTAGGGAGTTGATATGAAAATTTAATACACATTGTCTTAAGATTGCTTAACCATACTAGCAAATTTCCACATAAATCACCCATAAGATTGAACATTGAACACCATCTAATGAAGATATATGTAAATATTTATTATGAATGTATGGAGGCAATAAATATACTTATTACAAAAATATATGTCGCTTACAGAATCTCTAAATCCAATAAATATAGAGATAGAAAAGTAGTGGTGCGCCCCTCCACCAGAAGAGATGTCGAATATAGCAGATTTAGTAAAATGATGATATATTGGGCATACAAAAACCTTTTTGAGTGAAAAAAATGTGTTTCCCTCATGAAAAGATGATATGAATTCAATGGAATATGTCTCATATCCCATAAATTATCAGAAGTATCGAAACCAGAACCTCCATTTCGGCCTACCAACACCGGTCCAAGATCTAAATCAATAGAAAGAAACTCCAAATGATATGAATTAGACCCCACTACTGTATATGAACACATAAATTGAAATACATATATGTATAGGAATATGAAAGTGATTTCTCACCTCAATAATCAGCTGCAATGAAGCACAATGAAAAGATCTGGATGATCTCCTCCTCTCTACTAGCTTGGGTGGAATCTTTCACCACCGAAACTAGATCAATGGAAGGGAAGGAAAAAAACCATCATGAAATGGACAATCTAAGCTCTACAAGAGTGGACTTAGCAAATTTATCATCTTCACCTTCATGCTAGAAGGCCAACTAAAACTGAGCAGGAACTCAGTTTCTCTCTGGTTACTACCTTTGTCAACATGTCTGCAGGATTTTGGCTAGTATGTATCTTCTCCAGCTTCAATAGTTCATCTTCTAGAACAGAGCATATGAAATGGTACTTGATATGTATATGTTTAGTATTAGAATGGAAGGTTGAGTTCTTTGCAAGATGAATGGCACTTTGGATGTCACTATACAACCTACTATCCTCCCACTTCTTACCCAATTCCTCCACGAACCTCTCCAACCAAATCATCTCTTTACTAGCCTCTGTAGCAGCAAGATACTTTGCTTTTGTTGTTGAAAGTGAAACAACCTTTTGCAGCTCTGAAATCAAAATTACTGTTGTTCCACCTATAGTAAAAACATACCCTGTACTACTCCTCTTGCTGTGTTTATCACCTACCATATCTGCATCAACGTATCCCTATAGAATAGTGTATGAAACTCCAAAAAGTAAATCATGAGTGGTAGTACCTCTAAAATACTTGAGAATCCACTGTACTTCCTTCCAATGTTCTTTACCTGGATTGTTCATATACCCGCTCACAACTCCCACTGCATGTGCAATATTTGGCCTTGTGCACACGATGGCATACATCAAGCTGCCAACTGCTGATGAATAGGGAACCTTGGACATGTAATCTATATGTTCCTGTGTCTTGGGACACATATCCTTACTTAGTTTGAAATGGCTAGCCAAAGGTGTACTAACTGGTTTTGCATTTTTCATTTTGAACCTCTCCAACACCTTTTGTATGTACTCACCCCGAGACAATGTCAATTTTCGATTTTTCCTATCTCTTGTAATTATCATACCAAGGATTTTCTTTGCAGCACCCAAATGCTTCATCGCAAATGAATTAGATAAGTTCCTTTTGAGCACATTTATATCATGCATGTTAGACCCTAAAACAAGCATGTCATCCACATACAATAACAAGATAATATATCTTTCATTATCTAGCCTCTTGAAATAAATACAATGGTAAGAATGACATCTACTATAACCTTGTTCTGTCATAAACATGTCAAAATTCAAATAGCACTGCCTTGGAGCTTGCTTTAGGCCATACAAGCTCTTCTTCAACCTGCATACCAAATTCTCCTTCCCTTTAAATTAATACCCCTATGGCTGCTACATATAAATCTCTTCCTCCAAATCCCCATGGAGAAAGGTTGTTTTTACATATACCTATTCAATATGCAAATATTCTACTACCACTAGACTTAAAATAGTTATAATTGAAGTCATTTTAACAACAGGAAAAAATATTTCATCAAAATCTATACCTTTCTTCTGTGCAAACCCCTTTACAATAAGTTTGGCCTTGTACCGCTTCTTTCCTCCATCTTCTTCCTGCAACTTGTAAACCCATTTATTCTGCAATGATTTTTTACCTACAGAAAACTGAACCAAATCCCAAGTCCAGTTTCTTACCAATGAGTCCATATCCTCATCCATGCCTTGATCCCACAACTTTCTAGTTTCCACATGCATTGCTTATTCATAACATCCTGGTTCACCAAAGTCAGTCATTAATAAATAATACAGTGAAGGAGAGAATCGTTCATGGGGTCTACTTAACCTGGTACATCTTCTAACACTTGCAGGAGTTTGAGGTACATGCTGCTATTCTTGATTTTCCAGCACCTTTGGAACTTCATTTTCTTTGATTTCATCAAGCACTGTGTACTTTGTGTTTTCCTTTTCCAGTTTCTTTCCCTGCAACTGATCTTTATACATGACCTTTTCATTGAATACCGCATCTCTACTCTTAATGATTTTTTTTATTTTCATAATCCCATAAGTGATAACCAAAATCATCAACCCCATATCCAATAAAGGTACATTTCTTGGATTTAGCCTCAAGCTTTGTTCCATTTTCTTTATCAATATGGACAAATGCTTCACACCCAAAAGTTTGTTAGGAACCCGTGTCAACCCTTCTCTTTACTTTGTTAGTATATTGTTGTTGGACGCATATACTTTCTAAGTCATCCCATAGTATTTGTTGATCCATAGTTTGTATTAGCCCATGGTATTGACCCATAGTATTGGACGCATATGCTTTGTAAGTCATCCCGTAGTATTATATGTCCTATGGTATTGACCCATAGTATTGGGCATAGATTTAGTATATAAGTGTGTGTTGAGGCCAATGAAGGTACCATGAAGTTATTTGTATTGAGCTTGCTCAAAGGAGATTTCCCCCTCGAACTGACATGCGATCAATAAAGCGATTTTGAGTTTTGTTATTTCTACTATCTCGTGTATTTTCATTAATTAATTGTTGAAGGTTCTTCACATCTGGTATCAGAGCACTTTCTTGGGCTCGTTGGGTGGAATTTCTGGCAATTTTTTTTTTCGCATCTGTTGCAAGTTCGGATCTGGGAATAATCCCTATCCGCTTAAATGTGGGAAGTACTTGGGAATAAGCCCTAAAAATCATTGTGAGGAGTACCACAGGAATGCCGACGTAGCTATCCCAATGAGAGGACCTGCCAGCGAAAATGGCAACGACCCCTACCTAATTGACTAGTTCCCACCCGTGAGGTAAACCAAGAGCTGTCGTTTGTAGAAAAGCGGTTATTAGTTTTACCTGATCTGTGGAGTGAGGGGTACTGCCCCAAGACGCAAGATGTCAGACAGCATTAGTGGCCGAGTGAAACTCCTAAACTATTAGGAAGCCGAGCACACCTGGGGTCCATATCTATTTTCAGATCTATCTGTTGCCGATCCCTGCCGTGTCTTTTCAGATCCATCTGTTGTCGATCTCTTTCGTGCCATTTCAGATCCATCTGTTTCCAATTCCTTCCATGCCGTTGCAGATCCATCTATTTCCGATCCTTTATGCACCGTAACAGATCCATTCGAAAAAAAAAAAAACTATTTTTTCACCATATCTCCCTTGTTTTCACTCTATTTTCCTTGAAACTTTCCTGACACCCTTGTCATCCCATTCTGCATCTTTCATTCGTGAGGACCCTATCCCAAATTCCACTTCCCAAAGCTAGAATTCCCACATTTTTCTATTTTTTGGGTTTGCCATAACTTCTTTAATTTTCACCCAATCACCTTCAAATTTTGCCACCGTATTCATTTCCTATTTCTGCTTCTTTGTCCCTCTCTGAAAATTTTTCTCATTCTTTCACCCTGCTTCTGAAATCCCCATTTTCTGCTTCCATGTCCGTATGAAAATTTTCAAAACCTAGTCAAACCCCAATTACCCATCATAGTTTTTCCCAAATCCAAATTTCCCTTTACTAAATAAGCTTTTGTTTGTGTTTTTCTACCCATTCAAAAAAAATAAAACTCCTGGTTTTGGTTGTCACCCACGCTAGAGCAAAAACCATGGAGGAAGCACTTGCAGCCATCCAAACTAAACTCCAGGATTTGGATGAAAAATTTCTTGGCCTCCATCTTGAACATTTAGCCCTGAACAACAAACAACAATCCGACTCTTCATTAGACAATGGGTTCTCTTCTTCCAACCATTTATGCGGTCCGAACATTGATTTTCCTCGCTTCAATGGTACTGATCCGACTGGATGGATCTATCATATAGAACAGTATTTCAATATGCATAATATTTTTGATGTCAACAAAGTTCCACTTGCATCCTTTCATTTGGAACAAGAAGCTCTCCAATGGTACCGTTGGTACATCAAGGCTCATGAAGAGCCAACATGGCCAGATGTTTGCCAGCTCCTTTTGCAATGATTTGATCCTAGTGCTTTTGATGACTTTATAGGAGCCCTAACTAAACTTCCCCAAATTGGCACTATGAGAGAGTATTAGACAGAATTTGTGAAATTAGCCAATCACACATAAGGATTGTCTGATGAATTCTCCAGGAGTTGTTTTATCAGTGGTCTTAAGGATGAAATCCGCTTAGAGGTTAAAATGATATGTCCAAACACAACGATGGAATCCCTGGGGTTGGCTAAGTTGATAGAAGACAAGATTGTAGCACAACAACACTCCAAACCCACTTTTGTTCCCTTCCGAAATATGGGTTCTCAATGACCTCCCATTCTGCCAGCTCCTCGCCCAACTCCTATCAAGCATTTGTCTGAAATAGAGATGCAGACAGACAGAGAAAAAGGGATTTGTTATAATTGTGATGAGAAATTCACTCGGGGACATCGATGTGTTTAGAAAAAGCTCTATCTCTTGGATGTGGATTCTCCGCCTGCCTCTGAAATTGGTGAAGAAGCTCCAGATACAATTGATGATCAGGTCGATATTCAGGAGCTTCCTATTGACCCTCCATCTCAGGAAGACCACCCAGAGATATATTTCCATGCTTTAGCCGGAATCACCACCCCCCAAATAATGCGGGTCAGGGGTTACTTCAAGAAGCTTCCACTTACAATACTCATTGATTCTAGTAGCACTCGTAACTTCATTGACCCTCTGATCGCCAAACAGGCTGATTGTTTTGTCCATCCTTGCTCCAACTTTGAAGTCATGGTTGCCAATGGGGGCACCTTACCTTTCAAGCGAAAGTGTCACAATGTGCGTATATCTCTGGAAGATTATAACTTGCGCTCTGACATGTTTTCCTTGTCTTTAGGCTAATGTGATGTGGTTTAGGGTGTTCAACGGTTATGCACACTTGGCCCCATCTTATGGGATTTTGATGAACTTTGGATGCAGTTTTCAGTCAATGGGACACAACACAAATTTACGGGCTTACAACCAGGGTCTATCCACATCATCATTTCACATCGCCTGGGAAATATCCTTAAGAAGAATTGACATGGTGCATCACTCAGCTCCATTCCATTCAGATGCACCCATCAATGGTCTCCACTACTTCCTTGGATAGATATGCAGGTGTCTTGCTGAACCAGTGGGATTTCCACCTTCAAGAGACCTTTCCAGTAAGCATTTAGCCACATCTACATCTCAACAGGAAATGATGGCTATTTTGCATGCAGTAAAGAAGTGGCAGCCATCCCTATTAGGGAATTATTTCTGCATCAGGACTGATCTCCAGAGTCTGAAAAATTTCCTAGAACAACGGGTCTCCTCCCTAGCACACCTGAAATGGGTTATCCAACTCATGGGTTATGACTATGCGATCACTTACAAGAAGGGTAAGGACAATATGGTGGCAGATGCTCCTTATCGCACATTTGATGACCTAGTTTCTCTTACATCTATTTCTCTACTTGTTCCAAAATGGTTGCAATCTGTTCAACAGGGCTATATCTTTTATGAACTCCATGCATCTTCATCGGCAGGGCACTCTGGGTTCCTCCAAACGTATGACCGGGAACAATGTAACTTCTTTTGGCAAGGACTGAAAATGACAATTCAATAGATAGTGGTTGTCTATGATACTTCTCAGGTCAACAAGGGTGAAACAACCCTCCTTTCGGGATTGCTCGGACCCTTTCCCATCCCTACACAGATTTGGACAACTAATTCTATGGATTTCCTAGAATCACTCCGGTGGTACAATACCACATATAAAAGGACACCATATGTAGAATTCTATTGATAGGCACTGGCAGTTCTTCTTCCATACACCCTCAGCAACTCCCATGTTCAAGCAGTTGAATTGGTACTTCAGAACCACGATCAAATTCTTTTCATTCTGCAGGAAAATATTCACATGGCAAGAATTCGACTGCAACATTAGCTGAGCAACAACATTCTGAGCTCACTTTTCATGCAGCTGATATGCTTCTTCTTCGTGTACATCCTTCCAAGCAATCCTCCCTAAAACTCAAAAGGCGTTAGTGGCCCGGAATGCAACCTGAGGATTCTACAGAGGAACCACTCCTTCAGATTCTGCATCAATATCCACATCTAAATCTTTGAGGAAAAAGCTTTTCCAAAGGGAGAGGGGATGTTAGGAACCCATGTCAACCCTTCTCTTTAATTTGTTAGTATATTATTGTTGGACGCATATGCTTTGTAAGTTGTCCCGTAGTATTTGTTGATCCATAGTTTGCATTAGCCCATGATATTGACCCATAGTATTGGACACATATGCTTTGTAAGTCGTCCCGTAGTATTATATGTCCCATGGTATTGACCCATAGTATTGGGCATAGATTTAGTATATAAGTGTGTGTTGAGGCCAATGAAGGTATCGTGAATTTATTTGTATTGAGCTTGCTCAAAGGAGTTTTCCTGCTCGAAGTGGCCTGCGATCAATAAAGCGATTATGGGTTCTGTTATTTCTTTTATTTTGTGTATTTTCATTAATTAATTGTTGTAGGTTCTTCACAAAGTTCTCAGAAAATAGTAGTTTATCTTTTTACTTGTCCATTCCTTCTCTAGAATACCACCATCCAAATCATTTGAAGGCCCTCTGTTTATTAAGTAAACAACAATATCTACAACATATTCCCAAAATTGTAAGGGAAACCCTACATGAAATCTCATACACCTTGCACGCTCCATGATTGTTCTATTCATCCTTTCTGACACACCATTTTCTTTTGGTGTACCTGGGACTGTCTTCTCTCTACGAATCCCATGGTATGAACAGTAACTGTCAAACTCCTTACCGCAATATTCACGTCCATTATCAGATCTGAGACACTTCAACAATTTTCCTGTCTCATTCTCAACCAAAGTTTTCCATTTCTTGAAAGTAGAAAACACATCATATTTCTATCTAATGCAATCAACTCAAGTTTTCCTAGTTGCATCATCAATAAATGTAACATAATAATGAGAGCCACCTAGAGATTGTACCTGAGCCAGTCCCCATACATCTGTATGCACGAGCTCTAACTTCTCACTCTTATTTTATTTCCCAAACCTAAGAAATATGACTCTCTTATGTTTTCCATAAACACAGTTCTCTCAGAATTCCAAACTTACCTGCTTCAAATTTGGAAGCAAATTTCTTGAGTGGAGAATCTGCATCCCCTTCTCACTCATGTGGCCAAGCCTATGATGCTACAATGTTGTATCTGTTCCTATGGAAGCTAAAGAGATATAATAGTCAGTATTATGGGACATAAATACAATGTACCTATCCCATCTCCTTTTTCTATCACCATCGATCATTTTGTGATCTTCCACCACGTCTCTCTAAATGTAGATAAACAACCACCATCTCCCAACTGCCATGTTTAGATTAGATTTATTTTCATAGAAATAATATGCCTTACATCTTTCAACAACCATTCACCATTATTTGACTTTATCCATACCTTACTGTAATGTCCCTTGTTAGGAATTTTATTAAAATGACAATTTTTCACTTTTTTCCCTAATTAGACCTTTGACTAGTTTTGAGCTCTAGGTCTCCAAATTGCTCCAATTGATCCCAAATATTATGAGAAGGTATATGGATGATGTTATAAAATAAATATGTGTTTCATTAATTCTTTTAGGCCTTTAAAATACTTTTACAAATCCTTTTTCAATTATGGCCAATGTAGGGAACTTTACTAGTAATTCCCCTTTGACTAGTATTGGTCTCTAGGTCTCAAATTGACTCCAAATGCCTTCAAATATTCAAGGACGATGTATGAATGATATTAGGAATTGAATATGATATTAATGGATGATCTATTTCCACCAAAATATCTCTGCAAACTCTCTTAATATTCTGGACCAAGTATACAATTTTACTAGTAATTTGGGGTTCAAATCCCCCTTGGGTAAGTACTGAAAATGGCTTCCCAAATGCCTCCAAATCCACTCAAATTTATAAACAGAGGTAGGTAATGTATTAAGTATGTTATTAAGGTCTCATGTACATCATTAATTAATTATTATATCTGTTCCAAGTCTCTCCCATTCAGCTGCAAAAATCACCAATTCGACCCTTGGGAAAATGGCACTATTTCTTCTCCCAATGCAATTAAATTGAATAAAAATACCTCAAATTCTCAAGTACAGTACATGAAACTTTTAAAATACATCCATGGAATTCCATTAATCACAAATTCATCAGAGAATCATCTATTCATTCGAAATCATCAGCATTACATTGGTTAACAACAATGTAGTGGGGAAATGGCATTGTTCTTTCATTAAAAATGAGATTTATACATTTCTACGTGGAATTTAGACCTGAAAATTTCTAGAGATGAATAAAAGAGTATTTAATTCATAGTACAAAATAAATGGGGCATTATAAGCTCCCCCAAAGAGTACAATAGCTCACCAAAAATGCCCTCCCTCAAGGATCAAGAATACGCCATCAAAACTGGAAATGGTTGAAGGAGTGAGCTGCAATAGAAGAAACCATGAGCTTCCCTATAGCTTACACCTACAAATAAAGACTCCATTAAATATCCAAATGAAAGTTCTGAATTCCTTTCCAATTACCAACTTGGATGGAAATCTTTCACCCTCGAAATGGGCTAAGGCAAGAAACTAGTCATCCACTAGCTCTCCCTCTTCACAAATCCAATTGCAAATTCTACAAATGATCAAAAGATGGTTTCATTCTTTGTTATTATCATTTACAAATTTCTAATTTCCTCCATGGGTCGAATTCCTTCCAAGAGACTCTTGCCAACTCAAGTTGGGAAGAGATTCCAAAGAACGCCACTTGTACAACAATTCCTAGTCTCCCACATCCACCAAATCACATGTGGAAGCATCTTAGCTGCCCTAACACCCTTGAGTGCTATATTCTAGTCTATTTTTATCCCTGACATGTCATATGTCAGCCTTCAGGTCTGATTTGTGTCATAGGTGTCATAGCATCTTCATCATTATTGTCATAGAGCTAGGGAATCTAGCCCAAGTTTCTCACTAGCTCCAAATTGCCTCTTCCTCTTCCATGGGAATTAATATTCCTTTATATTTCAACCTCATTGACTCATGCCAAGTATTATTGACCTTATAACTCATCCCAAGAACATTAGGCTTCCCATGGATTCAAAATTGCAAGAAGAGGGCACCATGTGGCACATAAATTATAGCTTGTGTGGGTCCCACTTCCTCCATGTGTCTTCATGATCAAATGCCACTTTGATTTTCACTTATATATATTTATTTATCTCATTTATTAAATATTGATTCCATCCTAATGTTCCAACATCATTTATTATCCCCATTATTCCAAATCCCAAAGCTTCCACCCCAAACTTAGGAAACTAGTAATTTTCCTCCTTGGCAATTATTTGACGTTTAGCATCAATTTGACAAACTCTAATGAATAGGGCCAATTTTCTTAGGCCATTGTGACCCAATGCAAAATTTGGGACATGAAAAATCCTCCCTTCCCAATATTGCTTGTCCTCAAGCAATTTCAAACATCGGTGTTGAAGAACCTGCTTTCTGTATAATTCTTTGAAGTTTCCATTGAATTGCCCAACCTTGAGTCTTTGAGTTTCCATGAATATTTTAGAGAGGAACCACCTTGCTTGCTACTGCACGACTCTGATAAAAATTAATTTATTAAGTGGGAAATCCATTTCCCATACTGCTTGTTTCCCCCTAAAAAATGAAACCAATGAGACAAAAATTATTCCAAGGTCCCATTGCTTGTATTGCACCCCAACAATCAAGAGTGCTATCCAACCCATACCATCAGATAAGAGGATTCCTGGATCCCATTTTCTTGTATGAATTCTTTCAAACATCATGAGAACAAAATATATATCATCAAAGTACAGAACAACATAATGAAAATGTACATCAAGGAGATGTTTCATCAAAGAGTCATGAAATTGCTTATACCTCCAAGCAAGTAGACCGCCATTTTCCAGGTGCATACAATCTTCAAGTGTCCAATAAAATCTGCTCCAAGGACATAGGTGAGGATCCAATGTCCAATAATGCTGCTCCAAAAGGATGTGATATGCATCAAAATAGTTAGCCATGTATTCTTTCATCCAAGAAGTGAATGAAGAATCTCCACTAAAACCTGAACCCAATAATGAGCAGAAAAAACAAGGAGACTTCAAAGGACTCAAAGAAGTATCACCCATACATCCATGAATGTGAGAATCATAAATATATAACAAGGTATGTGGCTGCCAACAAAAATATTATTCAAGCATAAATCTATTCACCCTAGTTTTGGATGAAGTTCCTCCAACATCAAATGAATCAAGTGTTGAGCAAGAAAAACCATGAGTCTTCAGGTGACTCAAATGCATATCATAGTTGCATCCATGTAGATGTGCATCATCATAAAGTAACAAAGGACACTACTGCAAATGTGAATAAGAATATTCTCCAACCATATCATCATAAAAAGTAAATATAGGAGTTCCATACTCCTCATGTGGCACCATAAAAAAGAACCATTTCACCCATTCTTCATTGAGACTAATGTTGCAAAACATGGAATTGTAGGATGTACGAGAATTAACTAACTCATCCAAATGATCAAAAAGTGCAGAAGTTTCATCATGGAAATGATCCATATGGTTAGTATCATGCAACCCCTTCAAAAGTGTGAAACCTTTGTTGTAGATTAGTTCCAATGTAGAGGAATCATGCTCTTCTTTAAAAATTGCATAACCTTCATCAAGAGACAATTCAAGTTCCTCTTCCACCAAATCAAGTGTTTGGATCTCTTCAAGTTCATCTTCAAACACATTAAGCACATTCAAATTTTCACATTTCTCATGATCCACCATGTCATGAGAATCCTCCAAACAATATGCCATTTGACAATCTGAAATATAGGAGGAAAAACAAGTATCTTGCAACTTTTCAAGAAGTTGCTCATTTTGAATTGTGAGCTTATGATTATCCTCATTATTCTTCAAGTATGTATCATGTAACAATTCATTAAGCTCAAACAAATGGTTTATATCAAAAAGCAAAGACATGAAATTACCTTTGATGTGGCACATTTCTCTTTGAATCTTCTCCATGTCTTCAAGGAAGGATGTTTCCTCCAATGAAGTAGCTCTCCAACAAGAATTTGACACCAATGCTTGAGTTTCATGGAGAATGCTGAGGAACGCTTGGATCTTCTTTTCATTAATCTTTAAGGATCCTTCAAGAAAATGAGGCTTTTGCAAATGAACCTCCTCATCTTATTTATTTTTGCTTGGATCAACTTCATAAAGCTCAAGTGGTGATTGGGAAGTTGATCTTGGTTCTTCTTCAAATGCTACAAGGTATTCTTTATCATTCTTAATGAAACTTGGGCTTCCAACAACACTTTCAAAAGTGATCTCTATGTCACCAACATAGAGGTGTGAGCACCCATCAGTAGGTACTCCTTCATAGTTTAAGCATCCATCAATAGATGCTCTTTGGTTCAAGTCTAAGCTAGAAGGTGTCTCGAAATGATATTCCATATTCTCAAGAGAATCTTCTTCATGCTCTTGTGATGTCTCTTCCTTTTTCTCCTTCAAGCAAGCTGATGCATTTTTCCCCTTGTTTTACTAGGATCAATATCTTTGGAATCTCTTTTGAAGAATTCCCAAAAGCTCTCCTCAAGTAGGACATCATTTCCTGCACACATATACGATATTCTCTCCAAGGTTCTTTACAAGAAGGGCATAAAACTTTCTTTACTAACTCCACATCTTCATTTTTGGGCCTATTTTCAAAAATATGTTCAGCATAGTACTCAAAAGACATGACATTTTGTGTATTTTTGCTCAAAGCAATATATTCTTGATATTTTTGATATTGTTGGGGCAAGGTGTTATATGTTGCTTTCCATCTTTGGAACTCATTCATAGAATTATCCTTGGTTGGTGTGACACACTCATATTCATTAGATTTAAATTCATAAGAATAATCTTCATTTATCCTGAAATTGTAAGAAGTTTTTCATGATGGCACCTCTTCCTCGTACCATTCACATTCTGCTTCATATTGCTCATAAGCATCTGCATATTCCTCATAAGAATTGTACTCATAGGATTCATCATAATAGTAAGGCATGGTTTCCAATTATTCTTGAATGTATGTACCTAATACATAGGTGCAAGGACCATGCTCTGATACCATTGTAATGTCTCTTGTTATGAATTTTATTAAAATGGAAAATTTTCACTTTTTTCCCTAGTTAGAGCTTTGACTAGTTTTGAGCTGTAGGTCCCCAAATTGCTCTAATTGCTCCCAAATATTTTGAGAAGGTATGTAGATGATTTTATAACATAAATATGTGTTTCAGGGATTCTTTTAGACCTTTAAAATACTTTTGCAAATCCTCTTTCAATTCTGGCCAATGTAGGGAACTTTACTAGTAATTTCCCTTTGACTAGTATTGGTCTCTAGGTCTCAAATTGACTCCAAATGCCTTCAAATATTCAAGGAAGGTGTAATAATGATATTAGGAATTGAATATAATGTTAAGGGGTGAGATATGGCCACCAAAATACCTCTACAAACTCTCTTAAGACTCTGTACCAAGTATGCAATTTTACTAGTAATTTGGGGTTCAAATCCCCCTGGGGTAAGTACTGAAAATGGCTTCCCAAATGCCTCCAAACCCACTCAAATTTATGAAAATAGGTAGGGAATGTATTAAGGATGTTATTAAGGTCTCATGTGCACCATTAAATAATTATTATATCTGTTCCAACCCTCTCCCATTCAGCTGTAAAAATCACCAATTCAACCCTTGGGGAAATGGCACCGTTCTTTCATTAAAAATGCGGTTTATACATTTCTACCTGGAATTTCGACCTGAAACTTGATAGAGATGAAAAAAAGAGTATTTAATTCATATTGAAAAATAAATGGGGCATTAGAAGCTCCCCCAAAGAGTACAATAGCTCACCAAAAATTCCCTCCCTCAAGGATCAAGAATATGCCATCAAAACTAGAAATGGTTGAAGGAGTGAGCTGCAATAGAAGAAACCATGAACTGCCCTATAGATTACACCTAAAAATAAATACTCCATTAAAGCTCCAAATTAAAGGACTGAATGGACTTTCCAATTACCAACTTGGATGAGAATCTTTCACCCTCGAAATTGGCTAAGGCAAGAAACTAGTCATCCACTAGCTCTCCCTCTTCACAAATGCAATTACAAATTCTACAAATGATAAAAATATGGTTTCATTCTTTTTATTGACATTTATAAAGTTCTAATTTCCTCCATGGGTCGAATTCATTCCAAGAGACTCATGTCAACTCAAGTTGGGAAGAGATTCCAAAGAATGCCACTTGTACAACAATTCCTAGTCTCCCACTTCCACCAAATCACACGTGGAAGCATCTTAGCTCCCCTAACACCCTTGAGCACCCTCTTGGAGTCTATTTTTATCCCTGAAACGTCATATATGTCATATGTCTGTAAAATTAGTCACAACAGATCTAATGAACAAGTAAATCAATCACAACAGATGAACATAGAAAATATGGTGTAAAATTGTGCAAAACATGCAACAGTGCTCAATATCCCAGTAAGGGTGAATGATTACAATAGAATACAGTAACAATGACTAAGCAATTCGAATTGCCTAAGGAGGTCATTCAAATCACTGAATGGAGAAGCTTGACTCCAACCAGGAGTCCACATCATCAATCAGTGGTGGTAATCAATGCACAAGAACCAGTCATCCAGGTGTCAATTTGAGTCTAACTGAGTGTAACATGTGTAACTGAAGTGTGTAGCACTGATATAGGGAAGTGGGCTCAGCGGAGGGCACATGGGAGGCTAATTGAAGTCAGAACAAGTCATCTAGTCAATTTGGAGGTCCAACGGAGTGAAATAGTCAGTCGGGAGTGAAACTAGCCTCAAATCAGGGAGAATCGGAGCTAACTAAGTGTAACTGAAGTGGAACTACAGCGGTAGGTGAAGAAGTGATCCCTTCTCTGGAAGTAGGTGATAAGTGGGCGTCTTCCTGACTAGGAGGGCTAATGAACTGATGTAAGAAGCTCCCGGGTGCTAGAGTAAGGTGGCTACGGTGCTGGAGGCATCAACCTGGTGACTAGGATGCATGCAAAGTGCATGCAAACCCTAGAATTTGCATGCAAGATCCTGAAAAAGATGATGTGGATATCCGAACACCCCCCCTCAAGCTAGACTATGATGTGCAAAAAAAATAATGTGGGGCCCTAGTTACTAAGACCAAAGATCACCCCAATACAATAATCCAAAACTAATAACAGTCAATAAACCGTGGAAATGGGGAAAACCTCATGGGAAAAATATCCCCCCTCAAAATAGACTGTAGTACATTAAAAAATTTAACTGCTCCAAAATCAAGTAGATATGTCTAGAGGTATCTTATTCTTGGGAGTAAATGGATCATGCTCCAAAAACATGTGCTTGAATTCTCCATCAGTGGATGCAAGTGAATGTGGAGACTTTAAGAACTTGCTCTTCATACTGAAAAAGGTGAGAACAAATCTGAAAATATGAGGATGATCCTGGAACTTGTGATTTGAACCAAGTGAGGTAGGAATAGCTCGAATCGGTTCAAATAGATATTGAAACTTGAAATTCTTATCAATTGAAGTTAAATCAGCTCCAAAAATAGATGAATGGTTTATTGAGATCTCCTTTGAACCAAAAAGGGTGAGATCAAAACCAAAATCAACAAAACATGCAAGAGAATTGAACTCAAGCGAATGGTAGTGCTCTTCATCTTCATTAAAAGTCTGAGAAACTTTGCAAATGATAGAACATAAGTCTATAGGAGGAATGCAATCAAGGAGGGAAAATGCTTCACCTCCAAAATCAGATTTTACCTCCAAAACTTCAAGTAGATCATTATTCTGCATGCCGGCAAACTCATGTGAAAGAGAGGATTCAAGAACCTCTTCGGAATCTAGAGTATGAGTTGGTTTATCTTACTCAGAATTCGAAATAGAAGACTTTGAGAGAGTAAGTTTTGAATCTACAGTTTCTTCTTCATCTTGAACAATTGTTGAGGCCAACACATGATCGGAAAGAACACATAAGGAGATCTCACTGGGCTTGTTCTCCAAAAGGCTAGCATGATCCTCTTCTTCCTGCTTTCCAAATTCTCTGTCAAGTTGGACCCATAGATCACTTGGATTTTCAGCAGTATTACTGAGGTAGCGCATACAAGGAGACATAGCAAGACACATTGCTCCAAAATCTCTATCACAATCATTGAGCCAATCATTCTCCTCTTCATCAGAATCAAAATCTCTTGTATTACCAATGCACATATCAAAAAGACATTGTCTCTTCAAGAATGCAATGATATTTGGTTTCCATTCATCATAGTTGAATGGAGTAAGAATATTTTGTGAAGAAGAAGTCTCCATCTTTGCATTAGCGAATGCACATGGAGGAGGTAAGAAACCTGCAAATCACACACAAACAAACACTATGTTTTCAGCCTTGCATGCACATGAGCGAATGCACATGAGATTTTCCATGCTGCTGCTGAAATATATTGGTGAGCAAAGATTGCTCTCTCTTCATGTAGAACACCTATAGAAAAGAAATCTTGTCCCTGCCATGGCTTTGATACCATGTAAAATTAGTCACAGCAAATATAATGAACAAGTAAATCAATCACAACAGATGAACATAGAAAATATGGTGTAAAACTGTGCAAAACATGCAGCAGTGCTCAATATCCTAGTAAGGGTGAATGATTACAATAGAATATAGTAACAATGACTGAGCAATTCGAATTTCCTAAGGAGTTCATTCGAATCACTGAATGGAGTAGCTTGAATCCAACTAGGAGTCCTCATCATCAATCAGTGGTGGTCATCAATGCACAAGAACCAGTCATCCAGGTGTCAATCTGAGTCTAACTGAGTGTAACATGTGTAACTGAAGTGTGTAGCACTGATATAGGGAAGTGGGATTAGTGGAGGGTGCATGGGAGTCTAATTGAAGTCAGAACAAGTCATCTAGTCAATCTGGAGGTCCAACGGAGTGAAACAATTAGTCGGGAGTGAAACTAGCCTCAAATCAGGGAGAATCGGAGCTAACTGAAGTGGAACTACGGTGGTAGGTGAAGAAGTGCGCCCTTCTCTGGTAGTAGGTGAGAAGTGGGTTCCTTCCTGAATAGGAGGCCTAATGAACTGATGTAAGAAGCTCTCGGGTGCTAGAGTAAGGTGGCTAAGGTGCTGGAGGCATCAACCTGGTGACTGGGATGCATGCAAAGTGCATGCAAACCCTAGAATTTGCATGCAAACCCTAATTGCATGCAATATCCTGAAAAAGATGATGTGGATATCCGAACAATGTCAGCCTTCAGGTCTGATTTGTGTCATAGGTGTCATACTATCTTCATCATTGTTGTCATAGAGCTAGGGAATCTAGCCCAAGTGTCTCACTAGATCCAAATTGCCTCTTCCTCTTCCATGGGAGTTACTCTTCCTCTATATTTCGACCTCATTGACTCATGCCAAGTATTATTGACCTTATAACTCATCCCAAAAACATTAGGCTTCCCATGGATTCGAAATTGCAAGAAGAGGATGCCATGTGGCACATAAATTCTAGCTTGTGTGGGTCCTACTTCCTCCATGTGTCTTCATGATCAAATGCCACTTTGATTTTCACTTATATATATTTATTTATCTCCTTTATTAAATATTTATGCCATCCTAATGTTACAACATCATTTATTATCTCCATTATTCCAAATCCCAAAGCTTCCACCCCAAGCCTAGGAAACTAGTAATTTTCCTCCTTGGAAATTATTTGACCTTTACCATCAATTTGACAAACTCTAATGAATAGGGCCAATTTTCTTAGGCAATTGTGACCAAATGCCAAATTTGGGACATGACACTTAGCCATTCCAACAATTTTACATGGCTCATCATCAACCAATAAAACATGTCCAAAATTGACTGGAACATAATCATGCAAGAAACTCCTATGGGGTGTAGCATGGCATGAAGCCCCTGAATCTACTACCCACTAATCACTAGTATTATCTAATGAAAGAATAAAATCATCTTGTAACACATCACCTGCTATAATTCCTTACTGATTAGTCTCCTGCTGTCCATCTCTTTTCTTCTTTATAGATCTGTAGTCTTTCTTCATATGTCCTTTCTTTCTGCAGTTCCAACACTCTATCTTTCCCATTATATACTTGGATCTTCCCTTTTTAGACTTGCTGTGATTACCTAGGTTCTTTCCTCTCTCCCTTTGTCTTCCCCTGCTTTCCATGGTCAACGCATTACCTGATGTCTCACCTTTGCTTTTCCTTTGCATTTCCTCGCTAAGAATAATACCAACACCATCATCAAATTTTAAAGTGTTTGAACCCCATATAGAGTTACTTACAGCCATGACCAAGCCATTCTAGCTTTCTGGCAATGAACACAACATTAGAAGAGCCCTAACCTCATCATCAAAGTTGAATTTTACATAACTTAGCTGATTTGTAATCATATTAAATTCATTTAAATAATCAACAACAAATCCACCTTCTGACATCTTCATATTAAACAAATGCTTCATTATAAATACCTTGTTGGAGGTCGAGTGTTTTTCGTACAGCTTACCCAATGCATTCATTAGACCCTCCGTTGTCTTTTATTTTGAGATATTGAAAGCCATCGATGAAGCCAGGCACAACGGTATTGTTTCTAGTGCCTTTCTGTCAAGAACCTCTCATTCTTCGTCCTTCATAGTCACCGATGGCTTGGTTGTTTTTCTTTTCCTCCCAATGATAGGAATAGATCCTTCTAATACAGATAGTCCTCCATTTGCATATTCCATAACTAGCAGTTTTGATTGTTAAATTTCTCGACCTTAAACTTTCGTTCTTCCACCATTTCTCCCACTTGAACCAGGAACCCTTCTTTCCTACAAGTTTATATGCCAAATAGACCTTTGGCTATGATACCAATTGTTAGAAAAACAGGATCACAGAGAAATAAAAATAAACAAGATGCAAATATAAATCACATAAAACACATTACAAGAGAGACACCAATATAACGTGGTTCACCCAATATGGGATACATCCACACAGAAATTGCTAGTCCTTATTATTATACTATCCAACAAATGAAGGGATACAACCTGTAACACATCCACTACAACTTCCTCTTCACTCTCTCACAGTCTATCTTATACAATGAGATATTTTTACAATGCTACAATACATTACATGGCCATATTACAATGTCTTCCTTTTAAATGGGAATTACGATGGGAAAATACCATGGGTTATCCAAAACCAGGGGCTGGGAGGGGGGATTTCCCCCCACACCCCCCCACTGGGGTGAGTGTAGAGTCCATCTGCATATCATATAAAACTAGGGTACAAACACGGCTGAAAAAACATGATCTTTGAATCAGAAAGATCAAGCTCCACAACCAACAAAGTTGTCATAGATGTCATAGGTTGTCATAGATTATGCCATTGACTAAAAATATCCCTGTGACGCTTCACCTTCCCCATGGGAGTTACTTATCCCTCCAAATTCGAATTTGAGGATGGTGCCATGTGTGAAGGAGTAATATTCCCTCATGTGGATCCCACATATCCACTTATGCACCCCCAAGTCCAACTAGGACCCCATGCCACTTCGTTTTGGAGCAATTAATGATTTCTCCATAATTTATTGTCTTATTTCCACCATCAATTTAGAATTTTGAATTTCCATGAAAAACTATAGGCCTTGGGGTTAAATATCAATATTTTTATTCCCACATAATCCTTAGGAATTGGATAGGCCAACTTATTTGTTTATCTGAAAATTATTTATTTGGGGACATTACAGTCCTCCCCACCCAAGATTGCTTTTCCTCATGCAATTTCAAACATGGATGTTGAAGAACCTACTTTCTCTCCAAAAATTTGAGTAGTGGCACTCATGTACTGCAATTGTTTGTTTCCAAAAGTAAAGAGATTTGGATTTTATTTTCATATTGATATCTCTCATGACGTCGAAACTAAACACCAAAAGATTAATTAAATCAATTGAAAAACAAAATTTGCACAATTAATCTTTACCTCTTTCATATTTTGGAAACCCTTTCTGAACTTTCAACCCTTTTTCTCACTATATAATTCTTTGAAGTTGCCACTGAATTGCCAAAATTTGAGTCTTCAAGATTCCAAGATCATTTCAAAGAGGAACCACCATGCTTCCTGCTGCACTACTCTAATTACAATCATCTTCTCAAGTGGAGACTCAATCTCTCATATTGCTTGTTGCCCCCCAAAATTGAAACCAATGAGTCCAAAAATGATCGTGATACATGCATGGTGTGAAATGTATACTATGAAATTCCATGAACACCAAGCATGTGAAAAATGAATCCATCTCTCAAAAGGTCTCTGACATAGGAAACCAAAACACTGCACTGCAAAGATGATCTCAAACAACTGAATATTGGTCTTCTCTGTCAAACCAATAATAAAACTGCTTCTCCAAAAGGATGCAATATGCATCAAAATAATCATCCATGTGTCCAAGAAGTGAATGAAGAACCTCTAAAAAAATATGAACCAAGTAAGGAGCAAAGAAAACAAGGAGACTTAAAGTGGCTCAAAGAAGTCTCATCCATACACGCATGAAAGTGAGAGTCATAAAAAAATAGAAAAGGATGTGGCTTCCAATAAGAATGTGCTCCAATCATAAATCTCTTCACCCAAGTATTGGATGAAATTCCTCCAACATCAAATGAACTAAGCAAGGAGAAAGAAAAATCATGAGTCTTCTGAAAGTGACTCAAGTGAACATCATAGGTGCATCCATGTAGATGTGTATCATCATAAGGTAACAAAGGATGCTACTGCAAATGTAAATAAGAAGGTTCTCTAGTCATTTCATCATCAAAATGAGATATAGGACTTTCGTACTCATCATGGGGCACCATCAGAAAGAACCCTTTCACCCATACTTCATTAGGATGAATGATGAAAAATATGGAATTGTAGGATGGAGGAGAATGAACCAAATCACCCAAATGATCAAAAAGTGCATAATTTTCATCAAAAAGGATCCATAGGGGTAGGATCATGCACCTCCCTCAAAAGTGTGAAACTTTTCTCATAGGTTGGTTCCAAGGTAGAGGAATCATGCACTTCTTCAAAAAGTGCATAACCATCATCAAGAGGCAACTAAAGTTCCTCTTCCACCACATCAAGTGCTTGGATATCATCA